>JACEFZ010014233.1:0-529663 GCA_014155875.1 Cepaea nemoralis
ATCTGTTTCTTAGTCTGACACAGGGGATTTCCTTGGTGACACCGTCGGGATTAACTCCGTCATCACGATTACTAGTACTGGTTACTGTGTCACACTCTTCCCCAGTGTTATCTGATCTGCCTGGCCTGGGAGTCTTACCACCATATCTTTTCTTAGTATGTTTTCTTTCATAGTTGTTACGGTTTCATGGCAAGTTTTGCAGAAGGGTAGTTTGTCATTGCTTTCCTCCTGGGCAGTGACTGTACTAGTCGGTTTCCATTGCCATTGTCTCTATTGGAGTGTTAATGTACATCAACTTAGGAAACGATAGCCAGACCCAGCAATGTGTGGCCACACTGCTAAAGGAATAGAACACAAATGTCTGCATTTGGAAATCTAAACTAGGTTCTGTTGTTCACAGTTATATTATAAAGTTGCACATGGCTATTTAGTGTTTCAAATTTGGAAATCCAAACTAGGTTCTGTTGTTGACAATGATATTATAAAGTTGCACATGGCTATTTATTGTTTCCCATTTTGTGTTGCACTAAACTTTCACCCACACAAAATAGTTGCACGCTTGGTGAACACGCAAACGTAAGAAGCCAATATCGCATACAGATAACAGAAAGTTACTAAATAATTAATCCTTTAAAAGACATCGCTATACACCCCAGCATTGTTTTTGTTAATGGGGGAGGGGGTAGGGTGTGTGTGTGTGTGTGTGTGTGTGTGTGTGTTTAACTAGGCAAGTTTACCTTCACAAGTCTGTCATTGTTTTCTGAACGACCGACGCTCAGACCACTGTTAATATTCAACACAATGTGGTTGTCATGGCGCTAGTGTGGGGGTGTTGTGGTTGTCACGACGCTAGTGTGGAGGTGTTGTTGACTTGAAGGTAGTACTGCTGACAATGATTACTCACACGAATCTGGCAGATGCTCAGATCAAGACAAACTCAAGGTGGCAGCTGGTATAACATTTATTCCTACAGAGTACACGTCGAATATGCTCAATTACTGTTAGTCGCAATAGACAGTCGTTCTCATCCACCTCTCAATTCTGGGAATTGAATTCAATCACACGTGATGGCCCTCAATAATTCATACACAGTCAGGGCGTAGCAGCCTTTACCACACTGAATTCTGGCTCTGCCATTATTTGGTGTAGCTCAATAGATCAGCAGATTATTATTGTGTCACGCTCACAATGAGCAAAAACTCACTCTTGCAGTGCTGCTGCATCCAGTCCACGATTAACGCTACCGTCGACTACTGAAACTTTCCATCCGGCATTCTAGTTTTAGCTTACACGCTCCCATGGTCAGAATACCAACAGATGGTCACTTGCAAACAGTCGTATGGTGCAATATGTTGGTTGATAGTGTCAAGTTTAATCATATACGACTTTTTGTAGAAGTATCGTTGATCTAGTGGTTTGCAATGTTCGACATATTCGCATCTAATCTATGCATGGCCGCGAAGCTACCTAGTGCCTGAATGATGTACTCTTTCTTCCCCGATTCGATGGTGAGCTGTCAGTAGTATTACCTTCCCCGATTCGATGGTGAGCTGTCATAGTATTATCTTCCCCGATTCGATGGTGAGCTGTCATAGTATTATCTTCCCCGATTCGATGGTGAGTTGTCATAGTATTATCTTCCCCGATTCGATGGTGAGCTGTCAGTAGTATTATCTTCCCCGATTCGATGGTGAGCTGTCAGTAGTATTATCTTCCCCGATTCGATGGTGAGCTGTCAGTAGTATTATCTTCCCCGATTCGATCGTGAGCTGTCAGTAGTATTATCTTCCCCGATTCGATGGTGAGCTGTCAGTAGTATTATCTTCCCCGATTCGATGGTGAGCTGTCAGTAGTATTATCTTCCCCGAATCGATCGTCAGCTCTGTCAGTAGTATTATCTTCCCCGATTCGATCGTGAGCTGTCATAGTATTATCTTCCCCGATTCGATGGTGAGCTGTCAGTAGTATTATCTTCCCCGATTCGATCGTGAGCTGTCATAGTATTATCTTCCCCGATTCGATGGTGAGCTGTCATAGTATTATCTTCCCCGATTCGATGGTGAGCTGTCATAGTATTATCTTCCCCGATTCGATGGTGAGCTGTCATAGTATTATCTTCCCCGATTCGATGGTGAGCTGTCAGTAGTATTATCTTCCCCGATTCGATCGTCAGCTCTGTCAGTAGTATTATCTTCCCCGATTCGATGGTGAGCTGTCATAGTATTATCTTCCCCGATTCGATGGTGAGCTGTCAGTAGTATTATCTTCCCCGATTCGATCGTCAGCTCTGTCAGTAGTATTATCTTCCCCGATTCGATCGTGAGCTGTCATAGTATTATCTTCCCCGATTCGATGGTGAGCTGTCATAGTATTATCTTCCCCGATTCGATGGTGAGCTGTCATAGTATTATCTTCCCCGATTCGATGGTGAGCTGTCATAGTATTATCTTCCCCGATTCGATGGTGAGCTGTCATAGTATTATCTTCCCCGATTCGATCGTCAGCTCTGTCAGTAGTACTATCTTCCCCGATTCGATCGTGAGCTGTCAGTAGTATTATCTTCCCCGATTCGATGGTGAGCTGTCATAGTATTATCTTCCCCGATTCGATCGTCAGCTCTGTCAGTAGTACTATCTTCCCCGATTCGATCGTGAGCTGTCAGTAGTATTATCTTCCCCGATTCGATGGTGAGCTGTCAGTAGTACTATCTTCCCCGATTCGATGGTGAGCTGTCATAGTACTATCTTCCCCGATTCGATCGTCAGCTCTGTCAGTAGTATTATCTTCCCCGATTCGATGGTGAGCTGTCATAGTATTATCTTCCCCGATTCGATCGTCAGCTCTGTCAGTAGTATTATCTTCCCCGATTCGATCGTGAGCTGTCATAGTATTATCTTCCCCGATTCGATGGTGAGCTGTCATAGTATTATCTTCCCCGATTCGATGGTGAGCTGTCAGTAGTATTATCTTCCCCGATTCGATGGTGAGCTGTCATAGTATTATCTTCCCCGATTCGATGGTGAGCTGTCAGTAGTATTATCTTCCCCGATTCGATCGTCAGCTCTGTCAGTAGTATTATCTTCCCCGATTCGATGGTGAGCTGTCAGTAGTATTATCTTCCCCGATTCGATGGTGAGCTGTCATAGTATTATCTTCCCCGATTCGATGGTGAGCTGTCATAGTATTATCTTCCCCGATTCGATGGTGAGCTGTCATAGTATTATCTTCCCCGATTCGATGGTGAGCTGTCAGTAATATTATCTTCCACGGTTCGATCTAGAGATGTGTCAGTAACATAATCTCCCAGTCTATACCCCTACTAATAGTCATGGCAATGGAAACTCTAGTACACAAAACTTACGACAAACGCACAAGAACGTCGTGTTCCCACTACATCACAATACAGAGACGTGCTCGTCGTGAACTCTCCGCTGGTATCTAAACTTGGAAAGGGGAAGGAAAGCTATGTAGCACAATTCCAGTGAAGACGGTACTTCGGCATCGGGTGGATGGGAAGGGGAGGAGTGGGGGGGGGGGGGGGGGGGGGGGGGGGGGGAGATTTTCTACACCGACGTCATTCCGAGATATGCCAGTCCTTGTCGAGGCTCTAACCACCAGGACATCAATGCATCGGACATACCAGGTTGAAACAGTCAATAAACCAATAAACCAGCCAACCAGTCAACCAACCCGCCAACCAGTCAACAAACAAAAAACAAACCAGCCAGCCAACCAGTCAACAAACCAACCAATCAGCCAACCAGTCAAAGAACTAACCAACAGCCAACCAGTCAACCAACCCGCCAACCAGTCAACAAACTAACCAACCAGCCAACTAGTCAACAAACCAACCAACTCAGTCTAAATGACCATCCTGACCAACCTACGTAGCCAACATACCAACCTGCCAACTAATCAACCAATTCTATCTACTGAACCAATCATTAAATCAACCTGCCAGAGAACTATTTCAGAAACCAACGAACCAATCAACAAACCATCCAACCACCCAATTAATTCACAAACCAGTCAACAAGCCAGTCAATAAACCAACCAACCAGTCAGTCAAAATACCAACCCACCCAATCTAAATAACCAAAGTGACCAACCTACGTAACTAACCAACCAAACAGCCGACTAAATAACCAACACTATCTAACGAACCAATCTACAAATCAATCAACCAGTCAACCAATCAACAATCCAACCAACCAACCAACCACACAACCAACCAACCAAACAACCAACCAATCTCAACTAACCAACCAACCAGTCAACCAATCAACAATCCAACCAACCAACCAGTTAACCAACCAACAGACCAACCAACCAACCAACAAAACAACCAACCAACTCAAACAACCAACCAACCAACCAGTCAATCAACCAACGAACCTCAACCAACAAACCAACTAACCAACAAACCAACCAAACAACAAACACCAACCAGCCGAACAACAAATCAATCAACTAACCAACCAACCAAACAAACAACCAACCAACCAATCAACCAACCAACTAAAAAAAACAACAACCAAACAACCAACTAACCAACCAGCCAACCAACCAACAAACCAACCAACAGTAGACGTAAATGTAAAGAGAGAATGTTTGACAGCTCTGGATGTTTGCAAAGAGTTAATCAGATAAAAGGTTAGGTATCTTAACCTTACCTAAAGGATTTCATAGTTCTTATCTGTTTATAGAGCAGTTTAATACTGTTTCATCCAAAGTCTTCGTTTTGATCCGAGTTCTTGTCGCGTTTGATGTCCATTAGATGACACTCTAACAGTCCTATTACAAACAGGACTACTCGAGCCATCATGGGGGATCGGTCAGTTTATCAGTTTATCCATCCCCACACATCTACCTCATACGGTCAATTTGTTTACGTTTCGCCATTTTTTTTTTCTAGCTGTGCTGGATTTTCCAAGCTGGTCACACACGCTCAACTAGCCAATAAAACGCATTTAGGGTCACTCAGAACCGCTGACCGCTACAGAAGGTTCACCCAATTGAATTTGATGGAGGCCGAGACAGAGGCAGACATTGAAAAAACATACGCTGGTAAAAGAGGGACGGTGTTGCTGATACTGCGGTTTATGATGCTAATGTAGCTATGTGTCTGTTAGAGGTGGTCGTTAAGGATGTACTGGTAGTTGTTGGCGTGTAAGTTTTCATCTTAATGTATCATCATCATCATCATCATCATCATCATCATCATCATCATCATCAACATCATCATCGTCGTCGTCGTCGTCGTCGTCATCATCAGCAACAGCAGCAACATCAACATCTGTCCTTCTTGAGGTAAATAAAGACAGATATATTTCCAAATCTCACACGATGATTACTGTGTGATTGAACGCTAGTGCTCTTGGGAATATCAGATTCTATTATAGTGCTCTCGTTAACACGTGATTGTGCTGCAGTGTTTTCTGTAACATACGATTGTACCACAGTGCTCTATTTAACATACAACCGTACCACAGTGCTCTATTTAACATACAACCGTACCACAGTGCTCTATTTAACATACAACCGTACCACAGTGCTCTATTTAACATACAACCGTACCACAGTGCTCTATTTAACATACAACCGTACCACAGTGCTCTATTTAACATACAACCGTATCACAGTGCTCTATTTACCATACAACCGTATCACAGTGCTCTATTTAACATACAACCGTATCACAGTGCTCTATTTAACATACAACCGTACCACAGTGCTCTATTTAACATACAACCGTATCACAGTGCTCTATTTAACATACAACCGTATCACAGTGCTCTATTTAACATACAACCGTACCACAGTGCTCTATTTAACATACAACCGTATCACAGTGCTCTATTTAACATACAACCGTATCACAGTGCTCTATTTAACATACAACCGTACCACAGTGCTCTATTTAACATACAACCGTATCACAGTGCTCTATTTAACATACAACCGTACCACAGTGCTCTATTTAACATACAACCGTACCACAGTGCTCTATTTAACATACACCGTATCACAGTGCTCTATTTAACATACAACCGTACCACAGTGCTCTATTTAACATACAACCGTACCACAGTGCTCTATTTAACATACAACCGTACCACAGTGCTCTTGTAACATACAACCGTACCACAGTGCTCTATTTAACATACAACGTACCACAGTGCTCTATTTAACATACAACCGTACCACAGTGCTCTATTTAACATACAACCGTACCACAGTGCTCTATTTAACATACAACCGTACCACAGTGCTCTATTTAACATACAACCGTACCACAGTGCTCTATTTAACATACAACCGTACCACAGTGCTCTATTTAACATACAACCGTACCACAGTGCTCTATTTAACATACAACCATACCACAGTGCTCTATTTAACATACAACCGTACCACAGTGCTATATTTAACATACAACCGTACCACAGTGCTCTATTTAACATACAACCGTACCACAGTGCTCTATTTAACATACAACCGTATCACAGTGCTCTATTTAACATACAACCGTACCACAGTGCTCTTGTAACATACGATTGTACCACAGTGCTCTTATAACATACGATTGTACCACAGTGCTCTTGTAACATACGATTGTACCACAGTGCTCTATTTAACATACAACCGTATCACAGTGCTCTTGTAACATACGATTGTACCACAGTGCTCTTGTAACATGCGATTGTACCACAGTGCTCTATTTAACATACAACCGTATCACAGTGCTCTTGTAACATACGATTGTACCACAGTGCTCTATTTAACATACAACCGTACCACAGTGCTCTTGTAACATACGATTGTACCACAGTGCTCTATTTAACATACAACCGTATCACAGTGCTCTTGTAACATACGATTGTACCACAGTGCTCTATTTAACATACAACCGTACCACAGTGCTCTATTTAACATACAACCGTACCACAGTGCTCTATTTAACATACAACCGTACCACAGTGCTCTTGTAACATACGATTGTACCACAGTGCTCTTGTAACATACGATTGTACCACAGTGCTCTTGTAACATACGATTGTACCACAGTGCTCTTGTAACATGCGATTGTACCACAGTGCTCTATTTAACATACAACCGTATCACAGTGCTCTTGTAACATACGATTGTACCACAGTGCTCTATTTAACATACAACCGTACCACAGTGCTCTTGTAACATACGATTGTACCACAGTGCTCTATTTAACATACAACCGTATCACAGTGCTCTTGTAACATACGATTGTACCACAGTGCTCTATTTAACATACAACCGTACCACAGTGCTCTTGTAACATGCGATTGTACCACAGTGCTCTATTTAACATACAACCATATCACAGTGCTCTTGTAACATACGATTGTACCACAGTGCTCTATTTAACATACAACCGTATCACAGTGCTCTTGTAACATACGATTGTACCACAGTGCTCTATTTAACATACAACCGTATCACAGTGCTCTTGTAACATGCGATTCAACTACGGTGCTAATTGTAAGGTCACAAAATAAGATAGCGTTGCTCCGGGGAACAGAAATGATAGTGTCACAAAACGCGACAGCGATACTTCAGAAAACATTATAAGGTCGCAAAACGAGACAGTGATGCTTTAGAGACAATAATAATGTCACAAAACGAGACAGTGATACTTCAGAAAACATTATAAGGTCGCTAAACGAGACAGTGATGCTTAAGATAAAAATAATAATGCCACAAAACGAGACAGTGATACGTCCGAGAAAGAAAAAAAATGATAGTGTCAAATAAACGTAATGAGACCTCGGCATTGTGGGGTCCTTCCAGACACCGGTCAGTTGGACGGAATTGTTGACTTCTCGTCCTTGACTGGAGGAAGTAATTTACAAGCACCTCTGAAGTCAGAGAAGGTTCGTCTGATGTGGAGGGAAACTGGTAATAGGAAAACTAATTATAACTTAAAATCAGTTTAGTAAAGTCACTAGTAGTTACAACACGTGGACGTAGGAGCAGGTGAATGGACTACACTCGAGTTCAAAGCGAGTCAACTCCACAGAAAAAAAAATAGTATCGGTTTTTATCCATTGAAAATAAAACATGCTTTTATATATTCCAACACTGTTCTTCTCACTGCCCTTGACTTACATGAAACATAAAACATGCTTTTATATATTCCAATGAATGAATCACTGAAAAACTAGAAGTAGGTTGAGAGCTTTACCAAAGCACAACTACAAAAAACAATGGACGTTGCGGCCAAAGCCTTCGTCAGCACAGAACAAACAAACAAAAATAGATTAAACTAATACACGATCGACACTACATGAATGTCTAAATATCAACTCATCTGTGTCCGAGCTTGGGACGGCTATCCATGGCTGGAATGGAACGGATGTTGTGTTAAAGGGGTCAACTGCCTAAAGGTCAGTACAGCCAGAAACTCGGTGATTGGTTAATTCAACCGGTGAGGGAACCCGCGCTAGGGGGGTCGGGGTGCGCCCAGGAGAGCGAATGGAAAAATATGGATGTGTAACTCTGTTGCGATGTAACGGATGCAGTACGCAATTCCGCCAAGTTCGAAACGCTGCTGTGGGCAATATGGATGCAGGCCAGCAAGCGTTTGCTATCAAAAGGTAGCACAAGTGACGGTAGTTCAGAACGCAATGAGAAACGACCCCAAGCAAACCAACCAAGAAGTCACAGAAAGCAGAGATAATGCTGGTGGTGACTCCCACGTTCTGCGAAGGACTTACAACTGGCTATGAAGTTGACTATAAGATAGCGGAGATGGAAGGGGGCGGGGGGGGTTGTGGATAAGGGGCGTAGGGGATTTAAATAAAACTGTGTTGGACATTGAGGCCGTGAGGGGAAAGTGAACCCAATTGGAAGATAAGACGGTTTTCCAATGTCTTACGATCGCGTTCGTGAGATGTGCACGATTTTATCGCCGTAACACGTATGTCGGCAACCCCACAGTGGTCGGAACTGTTGAAGTGTAGGGGTACGGTTTCTTGGCACCACTGTCGATATCGGATAAATGTTGTCGAAATCTTTCCGCAAGACGAAGGCCCGTCTCTCCAAGATACCTCATGCGCAACGTGTGAGATGATCGCATAGATGACGTTGCGACTCGTACATGAGAAACCCTCCCGGATGTGGAAAGTAGTCTTAGGGAAAGTGAGACTTGTGGTTTGAAGGACATATGGACAAGTTTTACAACGAGATCGAAGACATGCAGTTGTGCCAGGAAGAGACTGATGGGATTGTGATAGAGTGCTATGAACCAGCACATCTCTCAGGTTACGATCACGCCTGTATGTCACAAGTGGGGCTTCTGAGAAGACACCGCGAGTGGCCGAGTCTGCCTGGAGGATGGGTAGATGCCTCATGAGAATATTCTTGGCAGCAATATTATGAGGATGGTAGATAAGTGAGAGAATAGGTCTACTATTGCGTGGTTTCGGCCTGGAAGATAGAGCCTCGGCACGACTAATAGACTGGCAGCGGTGAAGAGCTGTAGACAGAACATTCTCCGGGTAGCCTCGAAGGCGGAAGAAATCCAACATTTCGTGGGCTTTTTGACGGAAGTCGTTATTATCATGACAAAGCCGTCGGAGACGTAGCAGTTGTGAGAAAGGAATGGAATCCTTGCAAGAGGGAGGATGGGAGGAGGTACAGAGAAGGAATGCATGTGAGTCGGTCAGTTTATAGTAAACCGTCGTGCATAGGCCAGCAGAACCTAAGGAAACTGTTATGTCTAGGAAATTAACAGCCGACGAGGAAATAGTGGAGGTGAGTCTGATGCTAGGATGAAAGTTAGAGAAAACGGCAATGAAGTCCTGGAGATCAGACAATGGCATGTCTGAAACACCAAAACAGTCATCGATATACCTCCTATAGAGCTCCGGGAGCCTACCAGTGTATTGACTCCATACCTGGTGTTCAAGATAGCCCATGAAAAGACAGGCATAACTCGGACCCATCTTAGTGCCCATGACCACCCCGCTGATCTGGTCAAAATAGTCCCCATTGAACTCAAATGAATTGAGGTTAAGGACTAACTCTGCCAGACGCAACAATTGTCCGGTGGCTATGGTGGGGCCGTGTCTTTTGTCTAAGAAAAATTCCAAGGCTTTAAGGCCGTCAGAGTGAGGAATAGATGTATAGAGTGAAGTCACATCTAAAGTAAAGATGTGGTGCTGAGAAGGGGTGGTGAAGCTGATGGAATCAAAGATGGAGATAGCGTGGTTGGTGTCTTTGATATATAAGGGGAGACTAGCAACCAACGGCTGAAACATGCTGTCAAGGAACTCTGAAATCCGTTCAGTAGGACAAGAGCAGGCCGAGACGATGGGTCTGCCTGGGTTCCCTAGCTTGTGTGTCTTAGGCAGCATATAGAAGGTGGGTTTGCCCAAGCAACTATCATGAATGATCAGCGACGTGGCGGAGCTAGGCAGGAGGCCTTGTCTGATGATGGCATTCGTCACACTCTTGACCTGGGTGTTGTTAATGACCGTCCCGTCTTCTGTCCGTGGTCTGTAAAAAGTGGCATCATCAAGTTGTTTGTCGCCTTCCTGTATATACAAGTCCTTTCTCCAAACCACTATCGCTCCTCCCTTGTCAGCAGGCTTGATAACAATATCATCACGGCGTTTCAGATGTGTGAGCGCCTGTTGTTCCTCCGCTGTAAGGTTCGAGTGCCTTAGTGGCTTGAATTTCAATTGTTCTATGTCGAAGAGCGTCTTCTCGATGTAGAGATCTAAAGCCTTGGATGCTCCTGCAGGAGGGACCCACGTGGATCTGCGTTTAAAAAGGTGGGAGAAGTGATCGGTGGGATCCGAGGAGTTGTCCTTGCTTTTATATATTCCAGCACTGTTCTTCTCACTGCCCTTGACTTACATTAAACATAAAAAATGCTTTTATATATTCCAGCACTGTTCTTCTCACTGCCCTTGACTTACATTAAACATAAAACATGCTTTCTTCTTCTTCTTCGTTCATCCGGAGTTTTTTTTTCGGACGTGATTGCTTTGTGCCTGTTTACAGCATAGCTGCGTTCTTGCGCCGTTAGGCCGACACATCCGACTTCTGCGGGCATTTGTTGACCGGGTTACCCTTCCCGGAAAACATGCTTTTATATATTCCAGCACTGTTCTTCTCACTGCCCTTGACTTACATTAAACATAAAACATGCTTTTATATATTCCAACACTGTTCTTCTCACTGCCCTTGACTTACATTAAACACAAAACATGCTTTTATATATTCCAGCACTGTTCTTCTCACTGCCCTTGACTTACATTAAACACAAAACATGCTTTTATATATTCCAACACTGTTCTTCTCACTGCCCTTGACTTACATCTATATATATAAAAATTATTGTATGTATGTATGTATGTATGTATGTATGTATGTATGTATGTATGTATGTATGTATGTATGTATGTATGTATGTATGTATGTATGTATGTATGTATGTATGTATGTATGTATGTATGTCCGTCCTTCATTCGTTCGCGAACGGTCCAACCGATTGAGATGACATTTTCTACACGTTTTCCTTTCATTCCTGTACAACCAACTGTGATAGATTTATCTATCAGCTATCAGCTATTACCTTCCTAAAATTTAATTTTGTAATTACATGACTGAACATAAGAAAATATAAGAATATATGACAAAAGGGATATAACTTTTAGTAGCATTGTTATATCTTAAGTTACGTCCCCTGGCTATAGAAATCTATATGAATTAAATGAGGTGCAGCCGGGCCAGGTCAGACAGACAGATAGACAGACAGATAGACAGACTGACAGACAGGCAGATAGTCAGGAACGGGAGCCAAGTTTACTTTAGATAGATCTCTTCCAATCATATTTTCTATCTATTCTTCTATTCTATCTATATTTTGTTGTTATGTTCGGGCCGAACATACATACATAGACAGACAGACAGACAGACAGACAGACAGACAGACAGACAGACAGACAGACAGACAGACAGACAGAGACAGATAGATAGATAGATAGATAGATAGATAGATAGATAGATAGATAGATAGATAGATAGATAGATAGATAGGATAGATAGATAGATAGATAGATAGATCGGGAACGGGAGCTTATATGACTACTTATGAGATGCTCCCCACCAGGGCCTGGCGAAGTCGGGCCGGGTCGGACAGACAGACAGACAGACAGATAGTCGGGAACGGGAGCTTATATGACTACTTATATAAATTAAATGAGATGCTCCCCATCAGGGTCTGGGCGAAGCCGGGCCGGGTCAGACAGAACAGACAGACAGACAGACAGACAGACAGACAGATAGATAGATAGATAGATAGATAGATAGATAGATAGATAGATAGATAGATAGATAGATAGATAGATAGATAGATAGATAGATAGTCGGGAACGGGAGCTTATATGACTACTTATATGAATTAAATGAGATGCTCCCCATCAGGGTCTGGGTGAAGCCGGGCCCGGGTCAGACAGACAGAATAGACAGACAGACAGACAGACAGACAGACAGACAGACAGACAGACAGACAGACAGACAGACAGACAGACAGACAGACAGACAGACAGACAGATAGATAGATCGTCGGGAACGGGAGCTTATATGACTACTTATATGAATTAATTTGAGATGCTCCCCACCTGGAGCTGGGCGAAGCCGGGCCGGGTCAGACAGACAGACAGACAGGACAGACAGACAGATACATACATACATACATACATACATACATACATACATACATACATACATACATACATACATACATACATACATACATACATACATACGCACGCACGCACGCACGCACGCACGCACGCACACACACACACACACATCCCCGCCAGAGCCTGGGCGAAGCCGGGCCGGGCAGCTAGTTAAACATAAAACATACTTTTATATATTCCAACACTGTTCTTCTCACTGCCCTTGACTTAGATTAAACATAAAACATACTTTTATATATTCCAACACTGTTCTTCTCACTGCCCTTGACTTACATTAAACATAAAACATAACTTTTATATATTCGCAAACACTGTTCTTCTCACTGCCCTTGACTTACATTAAACATAAAATATGCTTTTATATATTCCAACACTGTTCTTCTCACTGTCTTGACTTACATTAAACATAAAACATACTTTTATATATTCCAACACTGTTCTTCTCACTGCCCTTGACTTACATTAAACATAAAAATGCTTTGTATATATTCCGAGCACTGTTCTTCTCACTGCCCTTGACTTACATTAAACATAAAACATGCTTTTGTATATTCCAGCACTGTTCTTCTCACTGCCCTTGACTTACATTAACCATAAAACATGCTTTTATATATTCCAGCCTGTTCTTCTCACTGCCTTGACTTACAATAAACCAACACATGCTTTTATATATTCCAGCACTGGTTCTTCTCACTGCCCTTGACTTACATTAAACACAAAACATGCTTTTAGTATATTCCAACACTGTTCTTCTCACTGCCCTTGACTTACATCTATATATATAAAAATTATTGTATGTATTATGTATGTAGGTATGTATGTATGTATGTATGTATGTATGTATGTATGTATGTATGTATGTATGTATGTATGTATGTATGTATGTATGTATGTATGTATGTATGTATGTATGTATGTATGTATGTATGTATGTATGTATGTATGTATGTATGTATGTATGTATGTATGTATGTATGTATGTATGTATGTATGGATGTATGTATGTATGTATGTCCGTCCTTCATTCCGTTCTGCGAACGGTCCAACCGATTGAGATGACATTTTCTACACGTTTTCCTTTCATTCCTGTACAACCAACTGTGATAGATTTATCTATCAGCTATCAGCTATTACCTTCCTAAAGTTTAATTTTGTAATTACATGACTGAACATAAGAAAATATAAGAATATATGACAAAAGGGATATAACTTTTAGTAGCATTGTTAAATCTTAAGTTACGTCCCCTGGCTATAGAAATCTATATGAATTAAATGAGGTGCAGCCGGGCCAGGTCAGACAGACAGATAGACAGACAGATAGACAGACTGACAGACAGGCAGATAGTCAGGAACGGGAGCCAAGTTTACTTTAGATAGATCTCTTCCAATCATATGTTCTATCTATTCTTCTATTCTATCTATATTTTGTTGTTATGTTCGGCCGAACATACATACATAGACAGATAGACGACAGACAGACAGACAGACAGACAGACAGACAGACAGACAGACAGACAGACAGATAGATAGATAGATAGATAGATAGATAGATAGATAGATAGATAGATAGATAGATAGATAGATAGATAGATAGATAGATAGATAGATAGATAGATAGATAGATAGATAGATAGATAGATAGATAGATAGATAGATAGATAGATAGATAGATAGATAGATAGATAGATAGATAGATAGATAGATAGATAGATCGGGAACGGGAGCTTATATGACTACTTATGAGATGCTCCCCACCAGGGCCTGGGCGAAGTCGGGCCGGGTCGGACAGACAGACAGACAGACAGATAGTCGGGAACGGGAGCTTATATGACTACTTATATGAATTAAATGAGATGCTCCCCATCAGGTCTGGGCGAAGCCGGGCCGGGTCAGACAGACAGACAGACAGACAGACAGACAGACAGACAGACAGACAGACAGACAGACAGACAGACAGACAGACAGACAGACAGACAGACAGACAGACAGACAGATAGATAGATAGATAGATAGATAGATAGATAGATAGATAGATAGATAGATAGATAGATAGATAGATAGATAGATAGATAGATAGATAGATAGATAGTCGGGAACGGGAGCTTATATGACTACTTATATGAATTAAATGAGATGCTCCCCATCAGGGTCTGGGTGAAGCCGGGCCGGGTCAGACAGACAGATAGACAGACAGACAGACAGACAGACAGACAGACAGACAGACAGACAGACAGACAGACAGACAGACAGACAGACAGATAGATAGATCGTCGGGAACGGGAGCTTATATGACTACTTATATGAATTAATTTTGAGATGCTCCACACATGGAGGCTGGGCGAAGCCGGGCCGGGTCAGACAGACAGACAGACAGGACAGACAGACAGATACATACATACATACATACATACATACATACATACATACATACATACATACATACATACATACATACATACATACATACATACATACATACATACGCACGCACGCACGGCACGCACGCACGCACGCACACACACACACACACATCCCCGCCAGAGCCTGGGCGAAGCCGGGCCGGGCAGCTAGTTAAACATAAAACATACTTTTATATATTCCAACACTGTTCTTCTCACTGCCCTTGACTTAGATTAAACTAAACATACTTTTATATATTCCAACACTGTTCTTCTCACTGCCATTGACTTACATTAAACATAAAACATACTTTTATATATTCCAACACTGTTCTTCTCACTGCCCTTGACTTACATTAAACATAAAATATGCTTTTATATATTCCAACACTGTTCTTCTCACTGTCCTTGACTTACATTAAACATAAAACATACTTTTATATATTCCAACACTGTTCTTCTCACTGCCCTTGACTTACATTAAACATAAAAAATGCTTGTATATATTCCAGCACTGTTCTTCTCACTGCCCTTGACTTACATTAAACATAAAACATGCTTTTGTATATTCCAGCACTGTTCTTCTCACTGCCCTTGACTTACATTAAACATAAAACATGCTTTTATATATTCCAGCACTGTTCTTCTCACTGCCCTTGACTTACAATAAACACAACACATGCTTTTATATATTCCAGCACTGTTCTTCTCACTGCCCTTGACTTACATTAAACACAAAACATGCTTTTATATATTCCAACACTGTTCTTCTCACTGCCCTTGACTTACATCTATATATATAAAAATTATTGTATGTATGTATGTATGTATGTATGTATGTATGTATGTATGTATGTATGTATGTATGTATGTATGTATGTATGTATGTATGTATGTATGTATGTATGTATGTATGTATGTATGTATGTATGTATGTATGTATGTATGTATGTATGTATGTATGTATGTATGTATGTATGTATGTATGTATGTATGGATGTATGTATGTATGTATGTCCGTCCTTCATTCGTTCGCGAACGGTCCAACCGATTGAGATGACATTTTCTACACGTTTTCCTTTCATTCCTGTACAACCAACTGTGATAGATTTATCTATCAGCTATCAGCTATTACCTTCCTAAGTTTAATTTTGTAATTACATGACTGAACATAAGGAAAATATAAGAATATATGACAAAAAGGGATATAACTTTTAGTAGCATTGTTAATCTTAAGTTACGTCCCCTGGCTATAGAAATCTATATGAATTAAATGAGGTGCAGCCGGGCCAGGTCAGACAGACAGATAGACAGACAGATAGACAGACTGACAGACAGGCAGATAGTCAGGAACGGGAGCCAAGTTTACTTTAGATAGATCTCTTCCAATCATATTTTCTATCTATTCTTCTATTCTATCTATATTTTGTTGTTATGTTCGGGCCGAACATACATACATAGACAGATAGACAGACAGACAGACAGACAGACAGACAGACAGACAGACAGACAGACAGACAGACAGACAGACAGACAGATAGATAGATAGATAGATAGATAGATAGATAGATAGATAGATAGATAGATAGATAGATAGATAGATAGATAGATAGATAGATAGATAGATAGATAGATAGATAGATAGATAGATAGATAGATAGATAGATAGATAGATAGATAGATAGATAGATAGATAGATAGATAGATCGGGAACGGGAGCTTATATGACTACTTATGAGATGCTCCCCACCAGGGCCTGGGCGAAGTCGGGCCGGGTCGGACAGACAGACAGACAGACAGATAGTCGGGAACGGGAGCTTATATGACTACTTATATAAATTAAATGAGATGCTCCCCATCAGGGTCTGGGCGAAGCCGGGCCGGGTCAGACAGACAGACAGACAGACAGACAGACAGACAGACAGACAGACAGACAGACAGACAGACAGACAGACAGACAGACAGACAGACAGACAGACAGACAGACAGATAGATAGATAGATAGATAGATAGATAGATAGATAGATAGATAGATAGATAGATAGATAGATAGATAGATAGATAGATAGATAGTCGGGAACGGGAGCTTATATGACTACTTATATGAATTAAATGAGATGCTCCCCATCAGGGTCTGGGTGAAGCCGGGCCGGGTCAGACAGACAGATAGACAGACAGACAGACAGACAGATAGATAGATAGTCGGGAACGGGAGCTTATATGACTACTTATATGAATTAAATGAGATGCTCCCCACCTGGAGCTGGGCGAAGCCGGGCCGGGTCAGACAGACAGACAGACAGACAGACAGACAGACAGACAGACAGACAGATACATACATACATACATACATACATACATACATACATACATACATACATACATACATACATACATACATACATACATACATACATACGCACGCACGCACGCACGCACGCACGCACGCACGCACACACACACACACATCCCCGCCAGAGCCTGGGCGAAGCCGGGCCGGGCAGCTAGTTAAACATAAAACATACTTTTATATATTCCAACACTGTTCTTCTCACTGCCCTTGACTTACATTAAACATAAAACATACTTTTATATATTCCAACACTGTTCTTCTCACTGCCCTTGACTTACATTAAACATAAAACATACTTTTATATATTCCAACACTGTTCTTCTCACTGCCCTTGACTTACATTAAACATAAAAAATGCTTTTATATATTCCAACACTGTTCTTCTCACTGCCCTTGACTTACATTAAACATAAAACATGCTTTTATATATTCCAACACTGTTCTTCTCACTGTCCTTGACTTACATTAAACATAAAACATACTTTTATATATTCCAACACTGTTCTTCTCACTGCCCTTGACTTACATTAAACATAAAACATACTTTTATATATTCCACCACTGTTCTTCTCACTGCCCTAGACTTACATTAAACATAAAACATGCTTTTATATATTGCACCACTGTTCTTCTCACTGCCCTTGACTTACATTAAACATAAAACATGCTTTTATATATTCCAACACTGTTCTTCTCACTGCCCTTACGGCATTGGTCATCATGGTTGTCCACAGCCTCCTGTCTCAATACTTATAATCCAGTCAGTCTGGTATTGGGCATAGTCCTTTCTTCTTATAAGAAAAAAGTCCACATTGTTCAACGTGCTCCCTCAACTGTATTTATCTACCTCTTCTCCGTTCAACTTTCTATGGAAGTGTGTCACACAAAGTTGTACATCTTACAGTCTGTCTGTCCGACTTTGGAATACAAGTGCCCCCTGTTTGCTTGCTCTAGTCAGATACCATCCAAAGTCACCGGTTCTTTCTACCTGTGGGTTAGTTTATTTGTTCCTACAATTTTTCCAGAGCGGCGGGTTAAGACCTACTCTTTCGATTTCCAACTGTCGTGGGATTTTAACCGTGTATAATTTGCACTTGTTTTTCTACCGTATCCGAGGTGGCTAGGTACGTGATCTCACTACCCAAGAAATCAGTGGGTCGTATAATTAAATACCAACAGCTGTAGAAATAATCTCCTGCCGCACTGTGAGAACCAACCCGATACATTATAGGCCTGGTGCAGACACGGCAACCTCTCAACCTCAGCTGCTGTCAGCCCACCCCATGTGCCTCTAAAGTCATGACTTCTACCCTGTTCAACCTCAGCTGCTGGTCATTCCACCCCATGTGCCGTTAAAGTCCTGACTTCTACCCCGTTCAACTTCACCAGAAGGTTATAATTAGGGCCCATCCCAGCCTCAGATTAATAATCCTGTCACATTCCGGATATGAATTAGAAATGGATTCCAGGTGCCCTGTTTACTCTTTGGTTGTTATGTCCACGGCTTTCTTTTTACCCCCCCCCCCCCAGTCCTTGTGATGTTGGTAGTTACGTCCACGGCCGTCTTGTTCCCCCCCCCCCCCAATCCTTGTGATGTTGGTAGTTACGTCCCCGGCCGTCTTGTTCCCCCCCCCCCCAATCCTTGTGATTGTTGGTAGTTACGTCCACGGCCGTCTTCCCCCCCCCCCCAATCCTTGTGATATCGGTAGTTACGTCCACGGCCGTCTTGTCTCCCCCCCCCCCCAATCCTTGTGATGGTGGTAGTTACGTCCATGGCCGTCTTGCCCCCTCCACACAATCCTTGGGATATTTGTAGTTACGTCCACGGCCGTCTTGTCTCGCCCCCCCCCCCCCCCAAATCCTTGTGATGGTGGTAGTTACGTCCATGGCCGTCTTCCCCCTCCCCACAATCCTTGTGATATTGGTAGTTACGTCCACGGCCGTTTTGTCTCCCCCCCCCCAAAAAAAAAAAATCCTTGTGATGGTGGTAGTTACGTCCACGGCGTCTTGCCCCCCCCACCCCCCCAATCCTTGTGATATCGGTAGTTACGTCCACGGCCGTCTTCCCCCTCCCCACAATCCTTGTGATATTGGTAGTTAAGTCCACGGCCGTCTTGTCTTCCCCCCCCCCCAATCCTTGTGATATCGGTAGTTACGTCCACGGCCGTCTTCCCCCCCCCCCCCCAATCCTTGTGATATTGGTAGTTATGTCCACGGCTGTCTCCCCCCCCCCGCCCCCCCCATCCTTGTGATGGTGGTAGTTATGTCGACGGCCACAGATTTTCTTCCCCAATCACTGTGGTGATGGTAGTTATATGTAACCAATGCCTCCCGGCTGGCTTTTGTTGTTGTTGTTGTTCCATCCAACCATCATGTGCCATGCCGATAAGCGTGGGTGGTCATGTTCTGCCATCTCACTCGATCAACAGAGTCGTGGATCAGCTCCGTATTCCTGTCTCGACCATGCCACGTGGCCAAGCCATCCAGGTATTTATTTCTCAGTTTTCCCCCTTGGTCTCTTCCCTTCGATCTTACAAGTTGTCACCAAGTTCTCCAATTCATTTCTTCTCATAACATGCCCAAAAAATTTGACTGTCTACATCTAATGTCTCTACTCAGTTTACGATCTTGATTTGTTTCTTGAAGGACTTGCTCACTGGTTTTTCTGTCTGTCCATGGTATTCTTTGCATTTTCCTCAGAAAATTTCTACAGCCATCAGATGTTTTTCATTTCCACAGCAATCAGATGTTTTTCAGCTTGTCTGCTCATTGTCCACGCTTCACATCCATACAAAAGTACAGGTTCTATGTAGTACTTCAACACTCGTTTTCTCTTTTAAGTTGATATCTTTATATTGGTCAGTATGTTTTTCATCTTGCAAAAGGTTACCTTAGCGATGGCAACTCTTGTTCTAATCTCTTCAATGTAACTCCCATTAGATGCTATGACTGTTCCGAGATAACTGTATCGATTGTTGTTGTTGCATATCCTATTTACAGCACTGCTGTTGTTGATGTCTTAGCAAGTTTACGTTCAGTAGCTTGCCTTTGCTTTATGAACGACCGGCTCCCATACCATCACGTTAAAACCAGCGCGACACGGTCTGCTGCCACATCGGTCAAATCTGTGTTTCGAACGCAGGTAAGCGGCTTCACGAATCGCCCTCACAAGACCTTTGCCACGGCAAAACGGCATTCCGGCTGAAGACAGAGAAATCCCACGGCAAACCGGCATTCCGGCTGAAGACAGAGAAATGCCACGGCAAACCGGCATTCCGGCTGAAGACAGAGAAATGCCACGGCAAACCGGCATTCCGGCTGAAGACAGAGAAATGCCACGGCAAACCGGCATTCCGGCTGAAGACAGAGAAATGCCACGGCAAACCGGCATTCCGGCTGAAGACAGAGAAATCACACGGCAAACCGGCATTCCGGCTGAAGACAGAGAAATCACATGGCAAACCGGCATTCCGGCTGAAGACAGAGAAATCACACGGCAAACCGGCATTCCGGCTGAAGACAGAGAAATGCCACGGCAAACCGGCATTCCGGCTGAAGACAGAGAAATGCCACGGCAAACCGGCATTCCGGCTGAAGACAGAGAAATGCCACGGCAAACCGGCATTCCGGCTGAAGACAGAGAAATCACACGGCAAACCGGCATTCCGGCTGAAGACAGAGAAATCACACGGCAAACCGGCATTCCGGCTGAAGACAGAGAAATCACACCGGCAAACCGGCATTCCGGCTGAAGACAGAGAAATGCCACGGCAAACCGGCATTCCCGGCTGAAGACAGAGAAATGCCACGGCAAACCGGCATTCCGGCTGAAGACAGAGAAATCCACGGCAAACCGGCATTCCGGCTTGAAGACAGAGAAATCACACGGCAAACCGGCATTCCGGCTGAAGACAGAGAAATCACACGGCAACCGGCATTCCGCTGAAGACAGAGAAATGCCACGGCAAACCGGCATTCCGGCTGAAGACAGAGAAATGCCACGGCAACCGGCATTCCGGCTGAAGACAGAGAAATCACACGGCAAACCGGCATTCCGGCTGAAGACAGAGAAATCACACGGCAAACCGGCATTCCGGCTGAAGACAGAGAAATCACACGGCAAACCGGCATTCCGGCTGAAGACAGAGAAATCACACGGCAAACCGGCATTCCGGCTGAAGACAGAGAAATGCCACGGCAAACCGGCATTCCGGCTGAAGACAGAGAAATGCCACGGCAAACCGGCATTCCGGCTGAAGACAGAGAAATCACACGGCAAACCGGCATTCCGGCTGAAGACAGAGAAATCACACGGCAAACCGGCATTCCGGCTGAAGACAGAGAAATCACACGGCAAACCGGCATTCCGGCTGAAGACAGAGAAATGCCACGGCAAACCGGCATTCCGGCTGAAGACAGAGAAATGCCACGGCAAACCGGCATTCCGGCTGAAGACAGAGAAATGCCACGGCAAACCGGCATTCCGGCTGAAGACAGAGAAATCACACGGCAAACCGGCATTCCGGCTGAAGACAGAGAAATCAAAATCATTTTTCAAAAAGCAAGTGTGCTAATATATCAACTGTCACCCATACTGAAACATCCAAATATACCCATGTCCGCAAAACCACAGATACACATTAGCATATTCACACCAACCTTATGCTACCAATGTCAAACTTGGACATTATCCAAATAATACTTACATAAAAATGATAAAATCATCACCTGTGAGATGAGATGCTTGAGGAGAGCTGTCAAATTAATTATCAGAGACGGAATAAGAAATGAGACAAGACAGTTGGATCAACACCTTGTGCTACATATATTGAAAGGCCAAATGGTTAGAATGCAACACCAACAACAACCAGCACTGACGCAACATCAAAGAAGATCTGATATGAGAACATGAGGACGTTCAAGAAGAACATGGATCAACGACGTCAAAGACTGTGTACAAGAGACAGAGACAAGGAATAACACAATCCAGCGCCACCCATCGGGCGCTGAAGGATCAACTATTCCTGCCCACGGCTCTTGACTGCAATAATGGAAGATGATGAAGATGATATTTCTTGTAAACACCATTATACAAATTACAGAAGTACATTAGCATTAATCTAAAAGGCGACTGCCATGCAATATAAATAATTTTAATACTCTCTACTGAAATAATATAACATGGATGCTATATGCTAAGTTATCTCCCATCAGAGATTTAAATATTTTTGTTATTATCCCCCTTGCGTGGATATTTTCAAGCCCGTTTAACTAGTTTTGTCTGGGCCTTATCGTCCCGCCTCTCAGCGGACAAACGAGCCCTGGGACCCAAACGTCCAGAAATGAGCACCACTTGGACTGCCCTATGCCGACACTGGCCATACTGACCAGCCTCATTAGGCCGCTGATTTATCTCGTTTCATCTCCGCCGTTCCATCGCTTTATTGGCTTCTGTCGGATTTTATGTATTTTGTTTCTTCTCAGTATTGTTCCGTCTTTACTTTCTAGGTTCCTAATCTCAGCTCTTTTCAGACCAGACAGGCTTGACCTACTTTTAGGTACCTGGGTGGGGAGGGGGAGAGGGAACGAAATCAGCACATCATTAGATGTTGTGAAATGTAGCTCTTGCATCATCATCATCATCATCATCATCATCATCATCGTCATCATCATCATCATCATCATCACGTGTAACTGGTCCTTTGCAGAACGCAGCTCTCATCAAATAATATCAATGCAGCTTTACAAAATACAGTTACGGAAAACATAGGATGTTTCGGCAACTAGCCTTCATCGGCAAACAAAAATGTACACAAAATACAACGTATAAATACGAGGAAGAGACTACATTGGCTACATTAAAGCATAACAACAAAACGAGAACAATGTAAATAAAACGATAAACAAAAAAATGTGCTAATTATCTCAGAATTCCAGGCTGTCCATGTCCTTAATTGTCATCTTATTGTCCATGTGGTGTGGGGTTGATGATCATGTCTGTCCACAGCCTTCTGTCTCATGTACTATGAATCTTCTTATAGTCCATGCCGTGTGGCGTTGGTGATCATGTCTGTCCACAGCCTTCTATCTCGTGTGCTGTGGTGTTCTCACTAATTTTCTATGGCAACGCATCTTCGCAGCTTCCATTTAATTCCTCAGTCATCTGCTAAGTGTCCATGATTAGCTTCCGTACATCAGGATTGCCTCAGTATGGCTCTAATAACTCGCTTTCTCACGTCGACTGAGAAAGATATATTGCAGAAACTATTGTCGATCTTGTGAAACGCATCTTCCATCTGCTATATTTAAAGTACCCAAATACTGAAACACGTTGACTTGTGACAGGATGGTTCTGTTAATGTTGATGTCGCATGTACGTAGGTATACACGTTTCCTTTCTAATATCAATCACTTCTGCTGTTCTATTATTCAGATTAAGTACTTCGATTTTGACTTTCTGTTGCCATTATATCTATCATTTCTTGTAACTTCTGGCCCACTTTTGTGTTGGTATTCTGGCAGCGGCATTATGCATAGTATACCTGTGCTGGCTGTTGTATTGCCGAGACACCTGTCTGTTCCACTTTTCACATGGGACAGGAAGGAGCATTTTGTGTGATATTCACTGGCACAGTAATAAACCATTATGGGGACACTTTTGCCGTGAAGTTGGAACCTCGACTAACTAACTAATTAACTAACTAACTAACTAACTAACTAACTGACTGACTAACTAAAAACTAACTAACTAGTTAATTAGTTAACTAACTAACTAGTTAACTAACTAGCTAACTAAATAACTTACTAAATAACTATTTCTTGTATCTGTGTATCTGTGTCAGCGACAAGCATGGCGTTATCAGCATACCGCAAGATGAATGCATGTTTAATGACTACCAAATGATTCTAAACTGAAATACGTATGTTGTCAAGGAAATATGCATATTCTGTAACAAAATGTTACTTTAGTTTGTTTGTTTCTTTCTTCCACTGTTGTTTCTCTGCTTTATAAGGTTTGCAAGATATGTGAGTTTTTGGGGGGAGTCTTGCAGATTGTGATCTGCTGTCTGCTGCGCCAATCCACATGTGCACATATCGGTCACATTATGAGAATACTAAATCCTGAAAATGTTGTGACAACTGGAAAGATATGTGGAAAGAGCGATAGAGGAAGACAGCGAGAGAACATTCTTGACAGTGTTGTGTCCCGGCATGCAAATGGAGTCAACACACAAAGTGGCACATGCCGTTGGAGATAGAAAGATGTGGAGAAGCACGCTGGTCTGCTAGGTACTTGATGATGATGATGATGATGATGATGATGATGATGATGATGATGATGATGATGATGATGATGATGATGATGATGATGATGATGATGATGATGATGATGATGATGATGATGATGATATTTCGTATGGAACATTTCAGTAGAAGTAGAGATCTATGACGAGCCAGCTCGTGTGGCTGTAGATTGACGTAAGACTGCGTGCCACCTCAACTAGCACAGGATATACTATGAACAAAACTATGTATTTAGTTCACTTTAGACGACAGAAAACAAATAACCAAGTGTACTTAAATGTGAGCCGCCAGAACAAGTCCCCGGAGCAATTAACCGGTTTCTCGATGTCTACAGCACCCGAAGTCTCTCAGTGTACACGTACAGATGAATAGAACGGTTTTCATGTCTCCAGGGAGGCGAGTACACCTTGTGGACGCCAAGGCGCCTGTTTGTAAACAGCGCCCCGATTTGTCGTAGACTAAGACTAAGTGTTGGCGTTCGCAGCAGAAGTTTGTTGTTCAGATTTGGCTCAGTTCTCATGTATGACACTAACTTAATTTGACGTTCTTGGCCGAAACTTGGAGGAAATCTGGTCAAGTTCACAGATAGTGTTAACCTTGGTGCCAGTTTGTAGTTCTTATGTTGGTTGACATAAACAGACTCACATCTTATCATTGATAAATATATATATATATATATATATATATATATATATATATATATATATATATACATAATTTCTGGTTACGACTCCATGAGTCTGATAAATGTAATTTTCTGTCCCTTTTACACTGTTTTTGGCACTGATTTCTTCCTTTCCCTTGTAAGATACATTCCCTTTTCTGTTCCTTTCTCCTATACCGGGCGTTCTCGTGTAGCGGTTCGAAGGTTACTCTAGCAGTGGACTGGAGAGTTCCATGCTTGCGCTCGCCGCTCGCCACGAAAGGGAGAGGCTTGCCACCGATTCCCTGGTGCATACCGGCCTATACAGTGTGATGTTCATGGCGCATGAAATATGTGATGTTCATAGCACTATAAAACATGTGATGTTCATAGCACATGACACACCCATAGCAGGCTGCAACTGCTGGACGTGTGTGTTCTTCCTTTCCTTTGTCATATCTCTACTTTCTTCTTAGTATTCCTTGTTTGTATTGCTATCTTTCATTACTTGTGTTTCTTTTCTTTTTTCTTTTCTTCGAGCTGTTTTAATGGTCATCTTTGCGTGCTATTTTCAGTCTTCTTCATACTGCCGTTTCCTTCCTTCTTTGTTTGATTGTTTATTTGTGTGCTTGTGTGTTTATTTCATTCTTTCTTTCTCTCTTTCAACCATATATTTTACAAGTGATTTAGTGTCCATCCTACCTTAATTAGCTTTGCTGGCTTATATAATTATTAACCTGATTTGCCCCAACTTGTGTAATCACAACGTTCATCACCTTCTTTCTATGCTGCGCTACTCCTCGCTCACCTCCACACCCCATCAACCCAGTGCCCTCCCCCCTCCCATCTATAAAAGGAAGCCAAGTTTAGAATAAAACAATCCAAATGACGTGACCAGATGTCCCCGACACGTCATCAGACTACTTCCAGGAAATCCCCACAATGTGTCCACGTCATCTTTGTCGTTGGGCGGTACTCGTTACACTGGGCGCCCCTCGGGGACGCCTCGGCTGAATACTTGTCACTGGTAGACGGTTCCGAGCTCCCCGGTGTGCGCAGGTTGTAATATTGGCTTCATTTTCTGGCGGCAGATTGTTCGTGCTCACGTGCTTGTTCCCCCCACTTGATTTTAAAGACGGGACATTTCCTCAGATTACAGTTCTGTCATTACGTCTCTATCTCTTTGTTTAACTACCTTTCAACTGACTTTCATATTTACCCATCTTCGTAGGCATGTGTATGTATCTACCTACTTACTTACTATCTGAGCTACCTGCCTATGTAAATGAAATGCATGCCTACCTACCTCCACTTGAACTATATCAAGCTCCTACCAACCTACTTACCTGCCCACGTACATACCTGAATACCTAGCAACAACCTTATCTCAATATCAATATTTCTAGCAACCAAACAACCTACCCATCTACCTACCTACAATCTTACTTTAACATCAATCAATATACCTTCCTATCTAACCACCTACCTACCTACCTACGAACCTAACAACATACCTACATATCTCCCTACAATTATACCATCATATCAGTTACTTATCAACCTATGTACTAACTAACCTTCATATCAGTCTACCTACTTACCTACCTACCTACAAAACTACCACCTTATCTTGACACCAATCAACCCATCAACCTATCTACCTGCCTGCACAGCACCATACCTTTATATCAATTAATCAACCTTACTGCTGATTCGAACCCGGGTCACCATAAAGGAGAATCCAACTTTCTTAGCCACTCGGCCAGCCGCTGCTCAAGCGTTCAACTATTTATACAGCTTGACTCTCTCTCTCTCTCTCTCTCTCTCTCTCTCTCTCTCTCTCTCTCTCTCTCTCTCTCTCTCTCTCTCTCTCTCTCTCTCTCTCTCTCAGACCACAATGTAACTTGATGATTTCACGACGTTGAGTTTGTTCTAGGGTTTTCTTTGGTTGTCAAACACAGAGATTTGGATTCAGTCACCATCACTGACAGAACTGTTTCCCTGCCAGAGTGGCTTGGCTGTCGACCATATTTAACATTGACAGGAAACTATTTAGATTGTCTGGATTTTGAGATTGAAATGTGAAGAGAAAACAAACAGGTCAATGCATCTCATTATGGCGCTGCCCAACACACTTGTACACGACGCCTTTGACAACCCTGGTGTAGTATTTGGCCGAGGACAGCCCACTGAGGACACTCATAGCTAATCACTATGGGATTAGCTACATGGCATATGAACCATACCTTGTTTCCCTATTCAGTGAGAATGTGTTTAGAATTTTAGAAGATATAAGAGGAATCACCATCGTGGACATAACATCATTAACATTAGATATGCAGATGATACAGTATTGATTTTAGACAATGAGCAGGATCTGCAACAAGTAGTAGATGCGGTTGTTGCACACAGTTAACAACTAGGGTTATAATTAAATTCCAATAAGACACAGATTATCGTCGTCTCTAAGAAGAACGAAATACCACAATGTAGTATAAGAATAAATGGGAGTAATCTTAAACAAGTCAACAGGTACAACTATCTTGGAACAGTCATAACATATTATGGGAGGTAACTTGAAGAGATTAGAACAAGAATCACTATGACAATGGTAGCCTTTTGCAAAATCGAAAACATATAGACTAAGCAAACATCAAATTCTGTCAAAGGATATTGGGCTGTGTCAGACAGAGTTCTATTAGTAAAATTCAACGGAAGACCTTTTAAAATAAATGTAATTCAAGTATATGCCCCAACAAGTGAAAGCAGTGAAGAAAGTATAGAGAAATTTTATAATGACATGGAGTCTGCTTTGAAGAACTGTAAAAAATCTGAAATAAATATCATAATGGGTGATTTCAACGCAAAAATAGGAAAGCAAAGCGATGGATGCAGTGTAGGCAACCATGGTTTGGGAGAGAGAAATGAAAGAGGTTACAGACTTGTAGAATGGGCAAAAGAACAAGAAATGGTTGTAGGAAACACCTGGTTTAAACAGCATCCTAGAAGATTATGGACATGGAGGAGTCCAGACAGCAGGATTAAAAACCAGATAGATTACATCCTGATAAGCAAAAGGTTTCGAAATGCATTAACAGTTGTAAAACCTGTTCCAAATGCAGACTGTTACAGTGATCACAGATTAATTACTGGCACATTGAGGGTAAAGTTAAAGAAAGTCAAGTATACAGCAGGAAACCCTAAATATGACTTGTGCAAATTGAAAACTGACAAAGAAATACAAGATAATTTTAACATAGAAGTAAAGAACAAATTTGATTTATTGTCTGATCTAGAGATCCTATTTCAAGATGTAGATGATCAATGGGAAATGCTGAAGAATTCAAACAGTTGTGCAGCAGAAAAAACTATTCCACAAGTAAAGAAAGTGGGCCGTAAGACATGGATGACTGAAGAAATTTTACAACTAATGGAAACAAGAAGACAGAACAAAAATAATCCTGCCAAATATGAAGAAATTCACAGAAAAGTCAGAACCTTATGTAAGGAGGCTAAAGAAACATGGCTTGAGAAAAATTGCAGAGAAATTGAAAAACAACACAACAGTAAAAATGCGAAACTAATGCACAAAAGAATTCAGGAGATTACTAATCAAAGAACACGTACATCAGCAGGCTGCCTAAAGACAAAAGATGGAAGAGTCGTAATAGAAAAAGATCAGATTTTACATGTATGGTCAGATTACGTGAAAAACCTTTATGACGATAACAGAGACGAACAATATATTGTTCAAAATAACAATGAAGGGCCAGCAATTTTGAAGACGGAGGTTCAGAATGCTCTTAATCATATGAAATCTGGCAAGACCCCCGGTCCAGACAGCGTCACAACAGAAATGATTAATGCTTTAGAAGAATATGGAATAGATAAAGTTACCAGTCTGCTTAATACAATATATGATACTGGAAATATACCTCATGAGTTATGTAATTCTGTATTTATTGCAATCCCAAAGAAATCAGGAGCCTTGGAATGTGATCAACATCGAACAATTAGTATAATGAGTCACATCACGAAGATTTTACTAAGAATTATCATGCAAAGAGTTAGGAGGAAAATACAACCTGAAATAGGAGAAGAACAATGTGGGTTTGTAGTAGGCAAGGGTACAGTAAATGCTGTGTATATACTGAGAACCGTAATCGAACGTTCTATAGAAGTAAACAAAGATCTACACCTTTGCTTTATTGACTACACAAAGGCTTTTGATAAAGTGAGACATGTCAACATGATAAGGATGCTTGAAGATCTACAAATTGATGGGAAAGACCTTAGACTTGTAAAAAACAAATATTGGAAACAACAAGCTGCCATAAGAGTTGATAATGAAGTAAGCCAATATCAGCCTATTAAGAGAGGTGTGAGACAGGGATGTGTAATGTCTCCAGATCTGTTTTCCCTGTACAGTGAAAATATTTTCAGAAATATTGAAAATATGGAAGGAATCAACATTGGGGGACGATGCATCAATAACATTAGATATGCAGATGATACAGTCTTGATTGCAGACAATGAACAGGATCCTGCAAAATTTAGTAGATGCGGTTGTTACACACAGTGAACAACAAGGGTTAGAATTAAATTGTAAAAAGACACAGATTATGGTCGTCACTAGGAAGAACGAAATACCACAGTGTAATATACAAGTAAATGGGAATATTCTTCAACAAGTGAATAGGTACAATTATCTCGGAACAGTAATAACATCTGATGGGAGATGCCTTGAAGAGATTAGAACAAGAATCGCCATGGCAAAAGTAGCCTTTAGCAAGATGAAAAACATACTGACCAATAAAAAGATGTCAATTGAAACGAGAAAAAGAGTGTTGAGATGCTACATAGAACCTGTACTTTTATATGGATGTGAAGCTTGGACAATGAGCAGCCAGGCTGAAAAACATCTGATGGCTGTAGAAATGTGGTTTCTGAGGAAAATGCAAAGAATACCATGGACAGCCAGAAAGACCAATGAACAAGTCCTTCAAGAAACAAATGAAGATCGCAAACTGATCAGAGACATTAGACGTAGACAGTCACAATTTTTGGGCATGTTATGAGAAGAAATGATTTGGAGAACTTGGTGACAACTGGTAAGATCGTTGGTCTCAGACCAAGGGGAAGACCTAGAAACAAGTATCTGGATGGCTTGGCCTTGTGGCATGGTCGAGACAGAAACACGGAACTGATCCACGACTCTGTTGATCGAGTGAGATGGCAGAACATGACCGCCCACGCTTACCGGCATGGCACATGATGGATGGATGGATAGACTAATAAAAAGTTGTCAATTGCAAAAAGAAATAGAATGTTGAAGTGCTACATAGAACCTGTACTTTTCTATAGATGTGGGACGTGGACAATGAGCAGACAAGCGAATAAAAATCTAATGGCTGTGGAAATTTGGTTTCTGAGGAAAATGCAAAGAATGCCACGGACAGACAGAAAAACCAATTAGCACGTCCTACCAACTTGGTGACAACTGGCTAGACTGAGGGGAAAAGAACAAAAGGAAGGCATAGAAGTAATTATCTAGATGTATTGAGCACGTGATATGGTCGGGACAAGAACACAAAGGCTGATTCACGACTCTGGTGACCGTTTGAGATGGCGAAACATGACCGACCGCGCTTACCGGCATGGCACATTTGACTTCATCCTATGATTCACGTGCACGCCTTGAATGGCACTGGACCTACGACACTAGACCCATCCTTGTCTAGACCAATCGGCACTCAGGGCGTCATGTGCTCAACACTTCACTGGCCACCTTTACTGCTCCAAGACACTTCCTGCTCCCCACTCTAGGTTGGCCTGGGAACCAGGGTTGGTCTCCATGCGGATTCAAATCCATGACAATCAGGCCGGAAGGCGAGCATGCTAACCATGAGGCTACTGTAGTTACCCTCGCGACATGTAATGTTTATCGGTAATCCAAGAAATATAACCAGGGTAAATATACTGCTGATATAGTTGTCGCGGTTATCTCCCATATATTGCTCTCTGAATTTATATCATGGTCACCATCACGTGCCCGGCCAGCTGGCTTAGGCGTTCATGTCTCTCCACAGATCTCGGTCTTTGATGTTCTTGATCAACTCTACTGATGATATTCCTCCATGCCACCGTCTCAATCCATCCAGCATCATTTCTCTCTGTCTGCGTCTGTCACTTTCCCCACTGATCTTTCCAGTCGTCACGAAATTCGCCAGTGTCTCTTTTCTCATCACATGACTAAAGAGGCGGTTTGACTCTTGTCTTATACAATAACTCTATCTGAAATACACCAGTAACCACTAATTGTTTGCGCTGATTTTTCATCAAATAGTATTCCTACTCCTTTTCGTGTTATAGCCACCTGCATAAATTATTGTGTTTCTCAGTTATTATATTATCACATCCCGCCCACTTCATCTCACTCACGCCTAGGACATTCATTTCCATATTTCTCAATTCTTGTATCAGATTATCCAACTTCCCTACCTCAGATATTGTCCTCACGTTCAATCGTTCTAGTACATTAAGTCCCCCCCCCCCCCCCCCCCCCCCCCAATGTTAGTAATGCTGTCAGTAGCTGGATGACGGTCTGGTGTCACGTGTAGCTCATGACTGTCCCTACCGGGCGTGGCTGTCCCATTAATACAGCAACTATTGGCGTTGTCTCATTCAAATGTATTCCACATTCACACGAGAGTATTTACCCTCTGCTCAGTTGCAGAGTTATCCACTTATCCCAGTGGATGCTCGGTCCCCAGAGTTGTCTACATTATCCTGGTGGATACTCGGTCCCCAGAGTTGTCCACTTATGTTGGTGGATACTCAGTCCCCAGAGTTGTCCACTTATGTTGGTGGATGCGCGGTCCCCAGAGTTGTCCACTTATGTTGGTGGATACTCGGTCCCCAGAGACGTCCACTTATCCCAGTGGATACTCGGTCATCAGAGTTGTTCACTTAATCCAGTGGATACTCGGTCCCCAGAGTTGTTCACTTAATCCAGTGGATACTCGGTCCCCAGAGTTGTCTACATTTTCCCGGTGGATATTCGGTCCCCAGAGTTGTCCACTTATCCCGGTGGTTACTCGGTCCCCAGAGCTGTCCATTTATCCCGGCGAATACTCGGTATCTTGGGTTGTTCACTTATCCCGGTGGATACTCGGTCTCTTGGGTTGGTCACTTATCCCGGTGGATACTCGGTCCCCGGAGCTCAATTAGCCACACCTTGCTGTATTTAAAACATTGGTTTTACTCTGCTACTGAAGAAGATCGGGGGTTGACACGCTCTCATATCTGAATACCTGAGATCATATTCTGTGTTGCCTTTCTAATATAAACGTGTTCGTTACTGATACATTGAATAAATCGACAATAGCGAGAAATGGAACAAAATCGCAAGTACAGGTCTGCGTGGCCGAATGGGTTAGAGCGTGTGTTCTTAGACATTCCTTGTGCTGATGCCGACGTAAGCGGTTCAGCCCCTGCACCGGACAGCTGGACTAAAATGTTGGCCTGTCGTCGTTGATTTGGGGACGTAACTTACAAGTACCTCTGAAGTCGGAGTGGGTTCGCCTGATGGCGAGGGACACTGTAAATAGGGAAAGCTAATCCACACGCAAAATTCAGTCCATCACTACTAGAAGTAGTGTGTATGTACTACGCTTGAGCTCAAAGCGAGTGAGAGCACAAAAAAACAACAACAGTCAAATAAAATAAAACAGAAAGAAATCACAAGTGACAATCTGAACGTTGTAGCTAGAGCCGTTTTTAGCGGAAAAACCTTAAACAGACACTGATATAATAGTACACACATGTACGACAGTTACACACATGTACGACAGTTACACACATGTACGACAGTTACACGGCTTACGTGTATGCGTCATCCCAACAGCCGTGTAGCCGGCATTGGTGATATTATCTACACGTCTAATGAGCATTACACGACGTTATGAATGTTGATTCAACATAAACTAAGTAATTTGTGAATATTTTGTATGTATTTATATCAATGTACGTTTAATCTTGTTTAATTCTTAGGAAGGCTCTTACCGTAACGTACAATGTGTCGCTTGTGAATGTGTTGTTTGAAAGCTTATCAGTTCAACCTCTCGTTTAATTGTTTTACTCACTGTACTTGCATAGCATGACTGCAGTTCCACCAGTTGTGTTTTTTATCGCTATTGGTATCCAGGTTATGTCATCTGTCAAATACTGGTATCCAGGTTATGTCATCTGTCAAATACTGGTATCCAGGTTATGTCATCTGTCAAATACTGGTATCCAGGTTATGTCATCTGTCAAATACTGGTATCCATCCGGGTTATGTCATCTGTCAAATGTGTCGCAGATGTTTGCAAGTATTGTCAATAGACACGTGTGTGTGTGTGTGTGTGTGAGTGTGTGTGTGTGTGTGAGAAGACATAAACCATTCCACACTAAATGACGTCACTAAGGGTGTAATTGTAAGGAATTGACATTGGTTACCTTGAGACTCCGTGAGATGAGTGGACCAGTTATCTTCATTGGTGATTTTATTTTACTAAATAAAATGATTATATTGTTTACTTTTACAATGTTAAGATCTAACTTTTGTTCGTTGTCTCAATAAATGTTGCTCCTGGCCCTACGCAGATATTGTGCCACAAGTCCAGTTTCAATACAACAAATCGTCACAAAGCAAAAGTGAAAAACTCAAGAAATATTTTGTATGTAACAAATTTCTCTTTTTCTCCTCCAGGTGTCAGTAGAACCAGGAGCTTGCCCGACAAACTGCTAGACATCCATTGGACTTCTTTGACACGGCAGCACACTCATCAGAATTGGCTGACAATTGGACATCCACATTTTCAGATTACAGACTATTCTCGACGTGCTCCTGACACCACAGGTCTAGAACATCCCATTCACATCCCTGCTGTCCTGCCTTACACTATCATCATGGAATCGCAGATCTTCTACTACTTCATGTTTCTGTCCTGCACACTTGCCATCTCCGCAGCCCCAGCTAGCACTCGTAAGAAGGAGATCACGCACCTCGTCACTCTCCTCGGAAAGATACGCAACGTGGAACGACACACATCCGCGAGTCCGCATGCAGATAGCATGCGAGATGTTAATCCGAGGATTGTGTCTTCAGACTTCCAACGTCAACCAGATTTATCAGATGAGGACAATTACGAAGTTGAAGAATCACCAGAGCGTGGCTACTTGGGCAAACTACTGGCCTCTGTTCACAAGCGACAAGGAGCATGGTCCTACGACTACGGTCTGGGAGGCGGCAGGTTCGGGAAGAGGCACTACGGGGATTATGGGATTGGAGGAGGTCGATTCGGGCGGGATGTAGACCATGTGGATTTGTTGGATGGAAATGATGCAGATTTGACCTCCTAGTAGTTTTGATATAACTAAAGAAGTGGTTGTAACCACTTATTTCTTCACACACATTAATTTACGAAATAATTTTAGGTATTTATCAACACGCATAGAAGGTATATGAAAGAAGTTGGCATCAGAGAACACTACGGACAACAGAAAAAATTAATAGCTTGGTGAACACTTGAAACGAACATGTGACCTCGAGATAATTACTACACCCCGCAGAGAAACTATCGTACGCCTATGGTTGACCAACCAGACACACTGTTCGTTTGATTATAACGGCTCGCTGCACGCACGTAGATTCCTATGAAAGAGCCTCATTCTCCCCCTATAGATCATACTAGGACATCCCAACACAGTGCACGGACTCTGTGGTCCTGGCGAGGATCTCATTGCTCTTTCAGCGGGGCTCAGTCTTGCCTTGGAGGCGACAGATTCCCCGTTTACGCCAAGCCTTGACGTGTTTCTGTTGTTTAGAGCATGCTCTTATTTCTACATGTATCATGTCTTCTATCAGTGTGAATCAATACTTGTGAATTTATTTTTTAAGTTATTTTAATGACGTCAAGAGATCCCACATGAATGAAGTTAATAAAACTCAATGTTATAGTTAACTGTCATAACTTATTGAGATTAACATGGTTATTCTATTGTCTTCAGTTATTCCCTTTCGGATAATTTTATATTATCTGAATGGTTTATTCGATTTCAAATAACAGAATATCTAAAGTAGGAAACACCTGGGTGCCAGATTTGAACACCAGTGCGTCTTTTAAATGACCACACGGAAAAACGGGACAGAGAATGTGTCTTTTAAAAGATGTTACGTACAACAACAGTTTACAAAATAAATGTCATAAGGAATGTTGCATTTATTCACCTGTTTATTTTCATTTTTAATGTGTGTGTGTGAGGGAGAGAGAGAGAGAGAGAGAGAGAGAGAGAGAGAGAGAGAGAGAGAGAGAGAGAGAGAGAGAGAGAGAGAGAGAGAGAGAGAGGAAGAGCGAAAGGGAAAAGAAAGAAAGAACCATCCACAATCATACACATCCACCCAACCACCCATCTACATGAAAAAGAAAGAAAGGTAGAAAGCAAACAAGCGAGAAACAGGAAAATAAAGAAGGAAACGAAGAATGAAAGACAGAAATACATAATTAGACAAATACATAAACATAACAATAAAAACAAATACATAAGCAAAGCAAAAAGTTAGAAAGAAGCAAGAAAGAAAGAAAGATAAAGAAAGAAAGAAAGAAAGAAAGAAAGAAAGCAAAACAAGAAGAAGAAGCAGAAACGCCAGCAGCAGGAGGAGGGGAAGGAGGAGGAACATCAACAAAAAACGCGTTTATTGTGCACACAATGTATACTACATCGGCATTTGGCAATACCAAAGATTGATAACATATTACTAACTGTAATTGCTACACAAATGCAACATAACTACGTGCAGAATGCCAATGTGAAAAGAACATGACAACTGTAACTTAGTCATGTACAACAAGATGTATGCTCTCTCTCTCTCACACACACATAACTACCCCACAGTGAACAGTATATACATCTCACACTTCGTGGTGGCAAGAATCAGCAGTTTTCCCGTCCTTTGTTATTCAAACTGATGTCGAACCAGTTGACTCCACTACAGGCAAAACGTGTTCTGGAGACATTATTGGTGAAATAAGTTTCAAGACCCGGTGATATTCATCGTCCTCTGTCATGTGTGTTTAGAGAATACACTGTAGCAGGTTTACCAGTGTTTGAAACGTTGTCGTTATGGCCACTCACCATAAACGCCCAGTACATATGCAATTCTTCAACATGACAACGCGAGACCCCACACAGCCACCAAAACTATGGCAATTATCGAACAATTGCATTGGGATGTACTGCCACACCCGCCTTACAACCCTGGCTTGACTACGAGCGATGTTCACCTAATTTGGCTCTCTGAAACAGTATCTCTGTGGACACAAGTTTGACACACGGGTCACGAAGTGTGTCAGGTAGCATTCCAATGGCTCAATGAACTACCAAACGAATTGTGTGCAGCCCGAATACAGAAATTCTGAGCTCCATGGGGAATGTGTGGTGCGGTTACATCAGTCCGGATACATATGGATGATCCTTGTGTGTGTGTGTGTGTGTTCACCCCTAGGTGAACAGTACATATAAAACTACCCCTTGGTGAACAGTACACACATATATATATATATAAGGTGTTCACAAGTTGAATGTAATATGTTCTTTTTCCGATTTCTGGAAAGAAATGGTATGTCAAGATCAATAAACACCTCTTCAAAAGTAATTAAACCTTGAAACAAACATCCGCACTTCTCGACTGGCTCACGGTACAGAAGATTATATAACACTCTTCTAGGAAAGACTAATACTGACACTTTGGCAGGTATAGACACTAGAATCACTTGAGAGCCAGAAGAGCACCGGGAAAACGTGCAGGAATATGGGTACATCAAATGTTAACTATAAACGCTGGTCTACCAAACATTATATTTATGCAATACTTCATAAATAAAGATAACAGACAACATGTATGCATATATAACATAACATTCAATGTGCACAATTATCATGTAAAGTAATGCAAGAACATGTCTGTATTTCTCAAAAAGTTACAGTTTAGTTGTACTAAGTATAAGTAATGCAAATAGCTTGTAAAATAAAGCAACAAAATGTACTTCTCAGAAAGCCAAAGCATGGTGGCACTAAGTAAAAGTACTGCAATTATCTTGGAGCGGCAGGGGAAGACCACGACAACTCACACTGGATGGATTGAGACGGTGGCATGGAGGAATATCCTCACTAATATTGATCCAGGGTACCTGAGACCAAGGGCTGTGGAGATGCAGGAACGCCCAGGCTGGCTGAAAGGCACATGCTGGTGATAGTTATGAACATACAAATGACGAGATTATGTTTTTATTTCTCAAGAACGGATCAAATTCTTATACTCATATTTCATTAATATGTAAGTTGACATAATGAAATGACAAAGAACAGATCCCATACTTAACTCATATTTAACAAATTATATGCAAGTCAACATAATCCAAGACAAAATAGATCCCATTTTTATACATATACGTCACAAATTAAAAGTAACACCACATAGTCAAAAGACAAGTACAACAACATTCTTAACCTCTATTTCATTAATATCCAAGACAACATATTCAAATTACAAGAGCACATCACTATAATACTCACGTTTCAATTTTCGTGTACACACATGCAAATTTATAAGAGCCCCATACAAATTTATTTTTGGGTGTTTAATATCGGATCTTGACCTAATTGTCATAAGACAGCCACTGCTTCATCTTAACATTCCAGGACATTTATTACTGTAAGTAACATGCATAAATACTGGAATGGAATACAAACCATAATTTATACGATCGAAGAACCATGGACCTCTCAGAAGGAGTATTGTTGCTGCACGACAACGCCCGCCCTTATACGGCTGCACATACAGTTGATACACTAAGCGCCCTGAAGTTTGATGCATCCCTCAGGTTGATATAAATAAACACATGCCCCCAGGCAGACGTCACTCAACATGGAAGACACCAAACAATGGATTCCCCAGGCTGATATAAATAAACACATGCCCCGAGGCAGAAACCGGCTCTGGGTCTGTGATGTGCCAGGACCTTCACATTTTGGAGACAAATACACGCAGGGATAGGTGGCCAGTCTATCTCTCTGGTGGCCTAAATACACGCAGGGATAGGTGGCCAGTCTCTCTCTCTCTCTCTGGTGGCCTAAATACACGCAGGGATAGGTGGCCAGTCTCTCTCTCTCTCTCTCTCTCTCTGGTGGCCTAAATACACGCAAGGATAGGTGGCCAATCTCTCTCTCTGGTGGCCTGAATACACGGAGGAATAGGTGGCCAGTCTCTCCCTCTGGTGGCGGATGACCTGAATACACGGAGGAATAGGTGGTCAGTCTCTCTCTCTGGGAATGGATGATCTGAATACATGCAGGGATAGGTGGCCAGTCTCTCCGTCTGGTGGTGGATGACCTGAATACATGAGGGATAGGTGGCCAGTCTCCCTCTGGTGACCTGAATATACGCAGGGTTAGGTGGCCAGTCTCTCCCTCTGGTGACCTAAATACACACAGGGATAGATGGCCAGTCTCTCCCTCTCTCTCTGGTGGCCTAAATACACGCAAGGATAGGTGGCCAGTCTCTCCCTCTGGTGGCCTAAATACACGCAAGGATAGGTGGCCAGTCCCTCTCTGGTGGCCTAAATACACGCAAGGATAGGTGGCGCGTCTCTCCCTCTGGTGATCTGAATACATGCAGGGATAGGTGGCCAGTCTCTCTCTCTCTCTCTCTGGTGGCCTGAATACAAGCAGGGATAGGTGGCCAGTCTCTCTCTCTCTGGTGGCCTAAATACACGCAAGGATAGGTGGCCAGTCTCTCCCTCTGGTGGCCTAAATACACGCAAGGATAGATAGGTGGCCAGTCTCTCCCTCTGGTGGCCTAAATACATGCAAAAATAGGTGGCCAGTCTCTCCCTGTGGTGGCCTGAATACACGCAGGGATAGGTGGCCAGTCTCTCTCTCTCTCTCTCTGGTGGCCTGAATACACGCAGGAATAGGTGATGCGTCTCTCCCACTGGTGGCCTGAATACACGCAGGGATAGGTGGTCAGTCTCTCTCTGTTGGCCTGAATAAAAGCAGGGATAGGTGGCGCGTCTCTCCCTCTGGTGACCTGAATACACGCAGGGATAGGTGGCCAGTCTCTCTCTCTCTGGTGGCCTAAATACACGCAAGGATAGGTGGCCAGTCTCTCCCTCTGGTGGCCTAAATACACGCAAGGATAGATAGGTGGCCAGTCTCTCCCTCTGGTGGCCTAAATACATGCAAAAATAGGTGGCCAGTCTCTCCCTGTGGTGGCCTGAATACACGCAGGGATAGGTGGCCAGTCTCTCTCTCTCTCTCTCTGGTGGCCTGAATACACGCAGGAATAGGTGATGCGTCTCTCCCACTGGTGGCCTGAATACACGCAGGGATAGGTGGTCAGTCTCTCTCTGTTGGCCTGAATAAAAGCAGGGATAGGTGGCGCGTCTCTCCCTCTGGTGACCTGAATACACGCAGGGATAGGTGGCCAGTCTCTCTCTCTCTCTCTCTCTGGTGGCCTGAATACAAGCAGGGATAGGTGGCCAGTCTCTTTCTGGTGGCCTGAATACATGCAGTGATAGGTGGCACGTCTCTCCCTCTGGTGACCTGAATACAAGCAGGGATAGGTGGCGCGTCGCTCCCTCTGGTGGCCTAAATACATGCGAGGATAGGTAGTCAATCTCTCCCACTGGTGGCCTGAATACACGCAGGGATAGGTGGCCAGTCTCTCTCTGGTGGCCTGAATACAAGCAGGGATAGGTGGCGCGTCTCTCCCTCTGGTGGCCTGAATACACGCGTGGTTAGGTGGCGCGTCTCTCCCTCTGGTGGCTTCAATACACACAGGAATGTGTGGCCAGTATCTCTCTCCATGTCCTTTCACTTTTGGCTTCCCAAAGGTCAGTGTGTCAACAGGACAACACCAGACCCCATTGTGCATGGTTGACCACGCAGTTCCTGACTGCCAACATTCTCACCCTTCCCTGGCATCCCTGCCTCCAGGCATGAGTCCGATTGAGCACCTGTGGTATGAGCTGTATTGATGTGTTTGTCGCTGGGCTATTGCTCCAACCAATCGTGATCTATTCCAGGTACTTCAGGAAGAGTGGGCAGTCTTTCCACAGGCCCACATCAGGCGTCTTATTGCATCCATTCCCAGGAGATGCCACTCGCTGATCGATGCAAGAGGCCATACACCATACTAATGAGAAAGCTTGTATGCCAAATAACTCTCATGACCCAGATGCAAAACAACCCTAAGGTATTCTTGAGCAATTTGAACAATTATCTCATTAAATTTTTAAAAGTTTTTGAATGCCAAAATTATGGCTATGTGTGTGCCTTCAGTAGCTATCCAGTTCTTTTTTTTTTGTCCATCCACATAAAAGATTGCACTGTCCACCTAAGTCATCTCCAACCTTTAACCATGACTCTACACAGTGTGCACCAGGTGAAATCTGAGTTAGACAATGTTTAAGCTATACTGATTGAGTGTTCACTACAGATGCTCACTGGTGCATGAGACGATCACAGCTAGAGCTGAAATATCGGCAATCATAGCCTGATGTTTGCCAAGTGAATTTCTGGTTCCACTGTTGCACAAATACATATTCTTTGGCAATATTCACTACAGCTGAGATGGAACACTGTTCTAATACAAAAGACAGTGGAGAGGAAACATCGTGACAGTAGGCGTATTTCTGGGGAGTTCACCTTGTGCTTCTTGAAGATCAGACTGATGACCTGAATGCCACGTTCACTATCACTGAGGCTGACCCGGTTTGTTTGTCCCATGTACTCTAATGGTTGGTCTTATCTGACCCAATTTGTCTGTCCTGAGTACTCTAATGGTTTGTCTTATCTGACCCAATTTGTCTGTCCCGGGTACTCTAATGGTTGGTCTTATCTGATCTGATTTGTTTGTTCCAGTTGTCTAATCGTTTGTCTTATTTGACGTGTCTGGAAAACACTGAATGCTCTATTTTAAATGATCACTTCCACAGACACTAACTCTTGGTCACTGCCATGTTGTTCAGTGAGCACACTAAAGGTACAGTCAAAGCTAATGGAGTCTGGTATCACCAATGTATCATCATCATCAAGTGCCATGCCATCTGTCACAGGCGTTCATGACTCTCCACAGATCTCAGTCTTGGTTTTACTGACATTCATCAATGTATATCAACCAACAATGACGTCGCTGCATCTGTTTTGAATTGTTACACAACTTTCAACACAAGCAAGGAGAAATAACTCCCAAACACTCAGTCTCACAAAGTCCATGTAGAAGTTCAGTGACCACCTCTATCTCCATTCCCTTTCTGAAAGCCCCATTAGTTTATACTCCACTACATTATCTCATGTATATTTTTATTCATTCGACTGTACATGCACAAGTTACCCATAGATGGCATCAGGATTCTTGTGACATGTCTGCAGCACTTTACGTCTGCTAAAAGCATTGATTGAAACAAACAAACCCACATGGAGAATAAATCTGAGGCTAATACTAACAGAATAGATCACCAAACTGTGCGCTGTTGAATGCATCTTCTTGATCATCATCATCATCATCATCATCAGAATCTGGGTGACCGTAGTCCAACATGTCCACATGGTCTCTCGACAAACTGATGGGACTAGCATTATTCTGAGTAGTGTTAAATTCTGCAGCTGCTCTGGACATCAGGAGATGTTTACCATCCTCTGACTTAAACATAAGCCTGTCTTTCATCATCTGAGGTAGAGGAAGTGAGTCGACTCTGGTCTCACGTCCAGGAGATGGGCCTACAGCTGATGATACTGCCACCAGAGATAGCTGGACCAGGGACATGGGCTGGGAGGATAGTTCTTGCAGCAAGTTCAATTATTCCTCTTGATCTTCTTGTTTCAGTAGACACTCCATTGCCTTGTTACATGCAAACATGGACAGGTCAGAGCTTGTCAGAAATAGAATGTCCACAAAATATCGGGCTAGTGATATTTGTCCATACAACAAAGCAATACAGAGCAGAGACACGGTCAATGGTCTATTAGACGTTTCAGGTTCCCAAACCACTTCGTTTGCATCGAAGTCTGCAGGTCCTAAACCACGTTCAATGAGTTTAGGGATTATATTAATATGATTAATTTTGTGCCAAATCATTAAATTGTGCAGACATTCATGGCTGAGATAAATAGATCTGGCGCCTCCATCCAGCAATATTTCAATGCACAATATCGTGTTATCATGAAGAAATGCATTGTCCGGCAGAAATGAAAGTGCGGTTTGTGAATGATTATTCTTGCTGACAGCGTTGACATCTGCCCCAGCATCAAGCAATGACGTCATCAAAGATGCCATAGTCTTCCCAGCGGCCAGCATTAAGGGAGATAAACCATCACTGTTCTGACAGTTGACATCGCTTCCAGCTTTCAGCAGACACGCCAACATCTCCTCGCTTCTCTTCCTTTGTTCCAACTTTTCCTCACAGTACCCAGGATGGGGAGTCAATCAGTAGATGATGCAAGGCTGTGTTTTCCTGGTTGTCTTTCATGTTCACGTCAGCGCCCCCTTCTATTAGTGTTTTCATAATTTGAGTACTTCCTTTCATGACAGACAATATAAGAGGTGTTGATCCGTCATTGTTGTGAACATTGATAACACGTTTCTTGTCTCTGGATGAGTCTATCAAACAACAGACATTCTCAGAATATTTCAGCTGGATAGCATGGAAGAGTGGAGTATCGTCATTATTGTCCTTGTCATTAACTTCAGCACCATTGTCCAACAACATCTGTAGCATGCCCACACAATTACCATGAGCAGCTGCCATCATTAATGGTGTTTTACCTTCTCCATTTCTACAGTTGACCGACGCTCCATTGTCTATCAAAACCTGACACAACTTAACTGTAGAGTTATATTTACATTTTCTGTGCTGAATCATGTGCATCAATGGTGTCTTAATGCCATTACTGCCTGATGTTACCTGACTTGACGTCAGCTCCTTTCTGGATCAGAAATTGGGCAACTTCTCTGACTAATGGCTCCATTAGTGGTGTCTGTCCATCTGAATCCACTTCATTGACACCAACGCCAGCATCCAGAATATGACCAATGATTTCACAATTCCCTTTCTCTATGGCAGAAATTAGCAACTTTCTAGCAATGTGAGCTGATTGTGAAAAATAATCCATAATTTTAGGTTTGTAATTGTCAAACAGGAAGTGCATGCAGTCTGCTGCCCGATGATCTATAGCAGAAGTCAAGGCACATTTAACATCCATCTTAGCCCCACGTTGGATGAGCAGCTTGGCACACTCTATATGGTTATTTCTGAGGGCAAGGTCAAGAGCTGAGTCAGGAAAATCATCCCTGTTGATGTCAGCTTGATATTTCAGCAACAGTTTAATGAGGTCTTGACGACCGGTCATTGCAGCTATACGCAACGGATCATGTTGTCTTTTACCAGCACCATATGCACACAGAAGCTCGACTAACTGAAAGTCCCCTGACCCTACAGCACGAGAAAGTAGTTCGGGCCCAAGACCCTGGTTAACATTTGCCCCACATTGCAGTAGCCTCTGAATTATTTTCTTTTCAGTTGAACTAAACCTTTGTACTCTCATTTGCCTGGAATTCGTAAACATATACATTAGGGCACTATCAATGTATCTTTTCTTGTCTGAACTGGAGGAAAACTGACAATCTAGAAACTTATTCAGAGATATGATGTCACCAGCCTTAATGGCCAGTTCTAGAGGTGATATCCAAGTTATAGCATGTTCTTTAAGAATGTTACACACACCTGAAAGTCCAACTCTGGCAGCAATAACCTCCTGCTTCATGTCAGCAGATCTCCTATTGGTGACATAGTTGTTGACACAGCAATCAGTCACATATACAAACTTATTATTTGCTAAGTATACATAGACATCTTTGCAGCTCACATATTATTTTAATAATAATCTCATGGTATCCACATCCCTGAAATTTGTAGCCCTGTGAAGAGCAGTGTCTCCATGTTGGTTCTGGTGATGTATGTCAACATCTTGTTGCTCTAGAAGGAACCTGGTCAGGTCTGTAGAACCCGCTGAACGTATGGAGAGAATCAAGGCTGTGTTGCCTACAGAATTAACAGCCCTGACGTTGGCGTGTTTGGACACCAGAAACCGGACAATGTTCGTGAAGCCATTCTCAGCACAAATCAACAATGGTGTGTTTCCATTTTCATCCGGGTGCTCGATGTTTGCTCCAACCTGGAGAAGTGTCTGAACAAGTTGTTTATGTCCCCGTCTACAGGCAGAGATCAGAGCTTGGTTGAGTCCATCCATTGTGACAGTATTGCGTCTAGTAAGTATTGACACAGCTTCAGATGAACATTCAGAATTTATGGCACCCAATAAATCTTCATCTGCTGCATGACACGGCAGTTCTTCAGAAGAGGCATCGCTGGTTATATCTGCCATGTTAGACTTTTTGTTATTTCCAGCGTCATCCGAATCTCTTCGTTCTGAAGGATTCCCCATTTCAGATGACAATGTCCCACAAGACAATGTGTCATATGTGAATGTCCCAGATGGAATACGAGCTGACAGGTTTGTTACCTTCGTTACAATGGCTTCGGTTGTGGAAGCTGTTGATTCGCTGGAACTGAGATTGTGTCGGGCATGGCTTGGGGTAGCTATCGGCTCGCCACAGGTGTGAACGCCTCGGGCATGGTCTGGGGAAACTGTCAACTCACCAGAACTGTCAACAGCTTGGCCATGTGATGAACTTGTGCTCACATTCACATTGTAGTGTCCATGAGCTGAAGCAGACAACGACGCCTCTTGTTCTTCCTGCTTCCAACACTGCCTGGCATTGTCCAGCCGCTGTAGCAATATATAAATGTGATGGTAATCAAATACTTACAAGTGACATGCAGTATATAAATGATGGTAATCAAATACAGGGAGGCCCCGCTGTCAGGGTGTTGGGAGAATAGGTACAGGACATAGAGAGGACAAGGGACAGAATAGAGTCAGGACTACAGAGATAACGATAGACAGGACATCTACAGGCTAGTAGATAGATTAGAGACAGGACATAGGTAAGGACACTAGGGATGTCAGAAGACAGGACATCTACAGGACAGTAGATAGATTGGAGACAGGACGTAGGTGGGGACACGGGGATGTCAGAGACAGGATACCGACAGGACAAGACCGAATGATAGGAGGGGACATAAGTTCCCGGGACACTGTCCTGAACGGACTAGACGGCATTATACTGAATGACCCAACCTAACACGGACGGACTACAGTACTACGTGACTGCTAAGACAGCACAGTGGTCACGAAAGGCACGTGACCTAGTAACACGAGATGAACTGACCAGTTTGAAAACGTCAGACGGGACTCAGACAGTTTCAGGGGAAGGATGTTGTGTTTTCTAGAGCAAGTGAATAGCTTTCGCGAGAGTGCTAGTTTGAAGATAACGAGTGCAGGACTTGTGTAATTGACTGTGTGCTATTAAGCGTTTGTAAAGCGACATTTGTATATGTATGTAATGAATTCACCGCTTGTGTGCACATTGTGACGATGATCAGGTTCGCCTGAATAAATTGTGAAAACCCATACGTACGACTGATGTTTTCTTGAGTGCGTATGAAGGAGTTAGAATACCTGTGTGCGTGCGAGACGTTGACACCCGCTGTATGTTGCATCGGTTTCGCTATAACGTCATTGTCACATAGGGGACATAAAACTTCACTTTACGTCAACTCAATCCGCTATAACGTCTCACCTGTGTTGCTATGCTGCGATCTCTTGCTAGCTTGCAGGAGGAACTACATAATGCCGCCGCTGTGGAATGTCTCCTTACTCAGTTTTGCTTAACGTTGCCATTTTATATTTTGTGCAGTGCGATTTTCCAGGATTTTATCATGGAATCACCCATAATTATGAGTTCAAAGTGCACGGTAAGTGCTGATAGTGTGTCTGGTTGTAAGAGAATCAGGAAAAGTGTTACTCTTGAGGTGAAGTTAGATGTGTTACGTCGTTTTGAGGCTGGCAATAGGGCTGTTGATATCAGGTAAAGTCCATGGTTTACCTCCAACCACGGTAAGGTCAATTCGTGCAGGTGCTGACAAAATCAAAGAGGGTGCTAAAATCATAATCCCTCCGAGTGCTTCTAAGATCACTCGTACCAGAAGTACTCTTATGGAGAACATGGAAGCACTATCGGCCCCATGGATTGAAGACCAGTGCCAATGGAATATGCCTGTGAGCAAGATGGTTATCCAAGAGAAAGCAAAGTCTCTCTATGAAGATCTATCTAAGAAAGTGGGTAAGAGCAGTACTAGTAGTGCTGATGATAGTTTTGGAGCGAGTCGTGACTGGTTTAAGTGCTTTAAGAAGCGTTCACACCTGCACAACAATCAGATAAGAGGTGAAGTGGCAAGTGCTGATACTGCAACTGCAGAGCGTTTCTCTGCAGAGCTTCACTTAGAGAAAAGAAAAAGGCTGTGCAGCAGACATTGGACACATTTTTTGTTCAAGCAAGAAGAGCCAGGAAAAGAGGCAGAAAGAGGTTACAGTTTCATTCTCAGATGAAGAGGCAGAATGTAATGCCTCTATGTTCCAATTACTCTACCACTCGCCCTCCAAACCACCTCTATTTAGCCAATAAATATCAACAACCATCAAAATAAACATGACATAATACAGTGTATTTCATTTAATTCTATGGGAAATAGTGTTTTGTTATACGTCATTTCACTTAAAGTCACTCACGAGAGTGAGTTCCCTTGAGCAAGATGGCGGGACATTTTTTCGTCCCGTAAAATGGAACGTGTTTTTTCCGAAATGTGTATGGATTAAGTGTGTTTTTCGTGTTTTAATGGAGTTCGGACCGTGCAACGGAGTTCGTGCACGCGCGCCCGGACTCCCTTCGGTATCATCGGCGCCCGGTGGCGATAGTTAAGCCTAACATGACGACCAGACGACCGACAAGAACACGGCGTGGCAAGAGGGCGGGCACACGCAGAAGGCGGTTAAAATGTGACAGATTGGGCATCGGACACGTTCGAGTACTGTACTGGAACTGTGCATCATTTAGTCAACGCCGACCCATTCTTGAAAAACTACTGTACGGAAACGATATTGTAGTCTTACAAGAAACACAGCTCGGCGACGGAACAGTCAATGTCGCGGGATATCAGGGATTCTTTAACAGTCGGCACCTCGGACAGGCCATTCTGGTCCGCGACAACATACTAGTGTCTGAGATCGATATGTCTTCCTGGAACAGTGATGCCCTGCAAGTGCAGGCATTAAGAATAATGACACCAGTGCAGCTTGTAATCGTCAATGTTTATGCGCGAAATAGGAAGGTCGACGTGCGACAATGGCAGAGTTTATTCGATATGGATGAAAGGCATATCATCTACTGTGGGGACTTCAATGCCAGAGGCAGTCAATGGGGGAATTGCATCACCAATAGACAGGGAGAAGATCTGGAGGACAGCCCTGGCATCTGCTGCCCTAATCTGTCTGAATGATGGGAAGGTCACCAGAATAGCCACTCGACCAGGTGACTCTGACAGCAGTCATTGACTTGGCTCTGGTGTCGCCCACCATCGCACCAAGGTGCCGGTGGGGCACACTGGGATACCACGATAGTGACCACTACCCTTGTGTCATCCTGATCAAGAAAGACGGGGCCATGAGTCAAAGAAGCAAGACAAATGCCTTCCCGTACGACAACACTGGTCAAGACACCATAAGCAAGATCAGAAGAAGAAAACTAACTTCCTCCCGCAGGAGACAAGAAAGATGGTTGCAGCCACCATGGTGGAATGGAGAGGTCGAGAAGGCATGGCTGGGAAAGAGGCAGGCTGTCAAAGACTGGCAAAAGGCCAGAAAGGCTAACATGCCACAGGTTGAGTTGGCGAACATGAAGACTGAGGTCGATAGGACGACGACTTTATTCAAATCCTGCGCCAAACATGCCAAGGCCGAGAAATGGGACGAGTTCTGCAGGAAGGTGTGCTACGAGCGATCTCTTACGACATTCTGGCGCCTCCACAAGAGCATGAACGGTGCTGCACAACGTAGGGGTACTCCAGACTTTCAAGGCACAGACCTGGCATGGGAAAAGTCGGATGCGGATAAAGGTAAGGCCCTTCTTGCACGCTACATAGAACAGACTGACCAGAAAGACGAGCCCGCCAGACAGAGGACCACAACGACACTCTCTCAGTTGTGCGAGGGGGTCGGGACAGACGAAGAATGGACAATCACAGCTGAGATAGTGCGTGCGATGCTCAAGAAATCACCTAACACCGCCCCAGGAGGCATCCGATATGGTGACCTACTGGTGATATCAGATGATGACATGGAAGAACTGGCCAGAGAATTCAACACCAGTATCCAGAGGGGTCAGGTCAAAGAAGAATGGCTACACAGCTACTTGCTGCCGCTGCCAAAACCGAACAAAGACCATTCCAAGATAAGCGGCTACAGAATCATTACGATGCAGAATACTGTTGGCAAGCTACTGGAGAAAATTGTAGCACACAGACTTGCTTGTGACTTGAAACAGCTCGGCTGCTTCCCGCCCACACTTGGAGGATACAGACGCAACAAAGAGTCATGGCTGAATGTGGCGGTCTTTGCTCAAGATGTTTACGAAGGATTTCAGGTCAGAGAAGAGACATGTGCGGCCGCCATAGACTTAGAGGATGCATATAACAGAGTATCTTTCGAGCACTTGATGCAAACCCTCCTCAGGCTGAGAGTGCACCCTCACCTTGTACGATGGATAGCTGCAGTTTTGCTCCAAAGGAAGGTGGTGCTGAGATGCGGCAGTTGGTCTTCTGAGCCGATAACGATATATCCAGGATTGCCGCAGGGTTTCACCACTGTCACCAGTACTATTCAACGTGTATACGGTGCCGATCACTGAACAACAGTTGGATGGGAGGGGTAGGACTCTGTCATTCGTTGACGACATCCTCGTGTATCGATAGGGTCGAGATAGACAGGCGGTTGCCAATGATATGCAGGGCGAACTAGATCGAATTTCCTCATGGTGTGCTGATGCCGATGCCCTTGTCAACCCTGCAAAGGCAACGGTTACATGGTTCTCACTAAACAACCATATTGTGAAAACAGACTTGCCGGCAGTAAGAATGGATGGGAGCAGCTTGAGTAGAACCCAGTCAATGACATATCTTGGCGTGAGGCTTGATCGTAGCCTGTCCTTCAGAGATCATGTCGATTACGTCATAACGAAGGCTCGAAAAGGTTTGTCAGCAATGAGAGTCATGGCGACTGCCAATATCGAGCAAAGACTGCTAATACTTCTGTTCCAAGGACTTGTGCTTTCACGCATCGAGTATGCCCTGGCCATCCTCACTGTCAGCCCTACACAGATTGGAAGACTTGAAAAGGTACAAAACGAAGCCATGCGCATCATTTTGGGCTGCACGAGAGACACCAGCTGTGTAGCAATGAGATACCTCCTTGACTTCCCGACAATGAAACACAGGATCAAGATCTGGAGAGCTTGTGCATACTTAAAAATAAGTGCAGATGAGCAGCACCCTCTGCATGACGCTATATTCAGAGAAAAGGGTGACAGGCTAAAGAGGGGCAAATCATGGATGGGTCGGGCGGAAGATGTCGTCAGACAGGTCTGCAGTCTTACCAGCATCAACCCCGGCAAGGAATGGGTGCCGGTGCCTCCAGCTTTTAAGTGCACTTTCTCCTGCATTATCACACTCGATAGACGGTGCAGAGAGCAGAACCCTGCCGCTGTCAATGCAGAGGTTAACGCGCTCATCTATGAACACTCAGATAGCCCCGAAGTGCTCATCTATACAGATGGATCTGTTGTAAAGCAGCAGAGAAGTGCGTGGGCATTTACAGCCCGTTCGGCGGGCCGAACCGTTCAAGAATCCAGTGGTGCCCACTCTATGACCACGAGCAGCATGACGATGGAGGTGATGGCAGTTACACAGGCTTTCATATGGCTGGAATCACAGCATTATACCAACGTGTGTGTACTAAGTGATTCAATGAGCATGATTCAGAAGGTCGAAGCTGGATCTGTACGTAGACAGTGGACTGAATCGCTGCGGAAGTCTGTTGTCCGTAAAGTCACCTTCATCTTCGTCCCGGGACATGCGGGAGTCGAGGGAAATGAACGAGCTGACAAACTGGCTGGCTCTGCACCCCCTGTAGATGGCCAGCCCATGGATCGTGCAGATGTTATTAACGTCCTTAAAGATATGGCGAGAACAGAGGACTTTGACGTCAGTGATTCCACATCGCTGTCCAGGATGAAAGACCTGGGAGTAAGAATCGGCACAGCCAGACGCGAGAGGTACATCGGGAAAACAAAGCGTCTCGTCAATCAACACAGAACTGGCACTATTAGCCACCGGACGCTGATGTATATGCTGGGGGGAGGATCTGAGCACCTATGGACATGTCCGGAGTGCAGCGAAGATACCCCAACTGATAACTGATAACTTAAAGTCACTTTTTCCAAGAACGTAACCCTGATGTTAACCAGGGCCTCCATGTACAAGTGACATGTAGTAAACAAAATGTGTGTAAAATCAAAGCTAGGAAAGGTAAAGTTACAAACCACATCCATATTGGGTAGAAGTAAGGCTACAGACAATACTACATTTTAAAAATAAAGTGTTGGTGGTAATACAACAGGTTAATAGATCTCTATAATTCACAGGAAATTATTATACCACGAAGTGTACAGCAAGACCTACCTAGCTCTCTATTTCTCTCTTATGTATGTGTTCTGTCTGTCTGTTTAATGTAGGTACATATGGACGGACGGATGTATGAATGTATGTATGCACATACGTATGTATGTATGTTTGTGTGTGCGTGTGTAGATACAAGAAGTGAAATGTACATACACTAAGAGTTTAGATACAACAAATGACATGTACATACACTCCAAGTGTTTAGATACATGAAATGAAATGTACATCCACTGTAAGTGAATAGATACGAGATAGCGCCTTTGATTTTAGTAGATGTTGTAGTGCATATTTCCAGAGTTGATTCTAGTTTGTATTTCTTCCCTTATGATGTTGGAGCAGTTGAAGATTGTACCCAGGTATTTGTATGTTTCCGTTCTTTTAATGGTCATATTATCTATTTGTATGTGGCCAGGGTTTCTAGCCATTCCGTCTCTTGAAATTACCATATATTCTGTCTTATCTTGGTTGATAACCAGCCCCATCTGTTGGGCTTTTTCCTTTAAGTGAGTCAATATTTCCAATGTCTTTTCACTTTGCCCTATAATATCTATATCATCTGCATAACCAAGCAGCTTGGATGTTCGTCCAATATCACATTCCTCCTTTACCTTCCTTACAACTTTCTCTAGAGCCAGATTGAAGAGTAGCGGCGATAGTGCATCACCCTGTTTCAAGCCAGATATTTGGAAGGGGTCTGATTTCCTGCCTTTATATGTTACTATATTATAAGTATCTTCCATGCATAGTCTGGTCATGTTGATTAACTTCCTTGGTATTCCAAATTCCTGCATAGCATTCCATAGACTATTCCTATTAGGGGTGTACCGGATTTCGGCTCCGGCAAATCCGGAATCCGGCCATTTTTACAAATCCGGCTTCGGCTCCGGCCGGATCTCACTTCATAAATCCGGCCAAATCCGGCTCCGGCTGGATTTCAAAAATTTGAATCCGGTACAGCCCTAGTGAAAACACTCATGGCTTTCCTCCAGAAAGAAGGTAGTGATGCTGGGACCAAAACTATGAAAGCAGCCCTGCTTGAAGCTGTTAGCAGCAGATTTGCGGACATTGAATCCAACAGTATTTACACCTGTGCCACACTACTGGATCCTCGATTCAAGCTGTGCTTCTTCTCCGAACGTGGTAGAAGTGATGCACGAGCCCATCTGCTGTTAGCAGCTAACTCCATTATTGATTCAGCAAACACAGTCAGTCCACAGGATCCATCAGCTACTAGTAGTAGTAGTAGTACTAGTGTTTTGACTTCTGTGAGCACTGCCACACAGTACGAGTCCAGCCTATGGAGCTGTTTTGACACAATTGTCGAGGAAAATCCCACCACAGATCGTTCTGCAAGTGCCGAAGGCAACAGCATTAACACTGAGGTGACACAGTACCTGTCAGAGCCACTTCAAACTCGACAGTCAGACCCAGTTTCATAGTGGCATGCCAATAAGCAAAGATTTCCAAGTATGGCTAGACTGGCGCAGGCATTTCTTGCACCACCACCTACAAGTGTGCCATTGGAAAGGCTGTTCAGTACTGCAGGAGACATTATCACTGACCACCGTTGTAGCCTTTTACCACAAAATGCGGAGACGTTGATTTTCCTGAAATACAACTCGTCCCTTCTTGACTCTGAGAGTTCAACTTCACAGCCATAATGAAGACTGACTGACTGAAATAGTTAAATTACTGAATGAATGTATTTCAATAAATTCAGTCTGTTCAATGTACTGTTGTTGTGAGTTGTAACTGAGCTGCCAATTTGCCAACTGAAAACAATGTGAAAACTAAAAACTGGAACTGAAAACTAAAAATTAAAATTACTAAATTAGCATTATGTGCTTATGTATTATGTTTCATCTTGAACTTATGGAACTTAATATTACTTAATTACTTATTCTAATGTAAATGTAATTATTTTATATTTAAATGATTTAATATGAGTATATGTCATCATTGTCATGTCTATAGTAATGAACTGCAATAATGAACAGTCGAGTGACTCACTCACCTAAAGTCAAGTGATGTAGTACGTTATTTTATTTTTATTTTTTTATTTGTAAATCCGGCTCCGGCCGGATCTCACTTGCATAAATCCGGCCCTGGCCGGATCTCACTTCATAAATCCGGCCAAATCCGGCTCCGGCCGGATTTCAACAATTTGAATCCGGTACAGCCCTAATTCCTATGGACACTGTCATAAGCCTTTTTAAAATCCACAAAAATGTTATGGAGATCTCTTTTATATTCCCAATGTTTCTCGGCTATTTGTCAGTAAGATAAATATCTGATCTATTGTTGATCTGTTTTGTCTAAAACCCGCCTGGTAGTCACCTAATATGTCTTCTAAATATGGTTTTAGTCTATTTAGTAATACTGCGGATAGTATCTTATAGCTTGTGGACAGTAGTGATATTTCTCTATAATTTCCACATTGGAACTTGTCTCCTTTCTTAAAGATAGGTATCAATAATGACTCTTTCCAGTCATGGGGTAATTCTTCTGTCCTCCAGATTTTTATTATTAGTTCGTATAGCTTTAGATGTAATGCATGGCCACCTGCCTTTATAAATTCAGCAGCAATTCCATCAGTCCCAGTTGCCTTATTGTTTTTAAGTTGTGTGATTACATATAGGATTTCTTCAAATGTAGGTTCTTCAATTTGTGGTTCGCATGTTAGAACCTCTTCCTGTGGGAAAATGTTACTTGGAGCTTCACAATTTAGTAATTCAATAAAATATTCTTTCCATGTGTTGCACATTTCCTCATTGGTATTTATCATATTCCCATTTTTGTCTATTAAACCATATGTATTTTGTTGGTGCCCTCAGTTTCATTGACTTCAGTTCTTTAAAAAATTTTCTGGATTAATTTTTCTGGTGATTAGTTTCCATATCTTTGATTATATTAAGTATCTATATTGGATGAACTAATCTTCGCCGATGACCAATGTCTACAGCACAGCAGTAGTGAACAACTGCAGGAACACATACATTTACACAAGTAAAGTGCTTTCAGTTTTGGCAAGAAAATGCAATCATTGATTGCATCATCATTACAAACACTGTTGTCTTATTTTATGAATAACTTTTGCCCGTATGCTGAAATAAATGTGTCATGAAGCAATCGAGTTTAATATAAATTAACACTGAAATGTGTTTATTTTCTATAGTTAATACATTGGGAACAAGTGTGAAAATGTATGACAACACATGTAATTTTCATGCGATTTAACAAATATGTTAGCATGTTTTGGGGGAACATACTGCTAACAATGTCAAAAAATATCAAACATATTAAATAAAGCAACTTTAAGAAAGTAGAGAAAGTGAAAGTTGACACTGGGTCAATTTGGAGCCCATGGTAGTTCTGGGATTAATATATCAGGGATTAATGACTTGAAACATTAATTGATGGCCATTTTGAGCCTCTTAATCAGGTTGGAACGTATAAGATTAAAGCAGCAAAGTGACCTTTATGTTCCACTCACTAATCAGATTAAAAACTTATGGTTTCCTAGGCATTATGGAATTTTACATTTTTTTAATAAACATAACATTATTTGGTTCTAGTTATATTAGTGGAAGTCATTTTAGATATTCATGTGATTAAATTAGAGCTCATTATCACGCAGAAAATGATATATGGTCACTTGTAAGTATTTGTTCACAAATAAAAAAGATACATAGGCGTTTGTGTTAAAAAAACAGTGATTTAAGTGTTTAGGCCTCAATTTGTCAAAGTCAAATAGTATTTTCCCCTTTCTTCATAATATAATAATTATATAATAAACTGACCCACAAACATTAATATCTTGGCTTAGAATCGACCTACACACTTCAATAAGGTACCGTTGGATTTGTTTTTTCAAGAGGTATAAAACTATGCATTTTGCACACTTCAAAAGCAATTTAGAAAATGTGACTAAAGTACCTAAGTTTAGCAGTTAAGTTTAACAGTTTTCACGTATCACACAATGCCAGGTGACCATTTTTACCTAAAGAAGCCAGAGAATTCCAGGAAATGATACAGATTTTTAACATGAAGCTAGGAGAGCTATGATGACATTGTGTGAATCCACCACAAAATAAGTGCAGTAATGCCAGCCTCGGCTGTCCCAATAAAAGTTGTCAGCCAGCTGGTAGAATCAAGTCTACTAAATTATGAACAACTTTCCCAGATTACTCTTGTGTCAGCAATGCTTTTTTTTCTTTTTTACAACTAAATGTCTTTTCATTATGGAACCAATATGAAAACCATAGGTAAAATATACAAGACTACAGGAAGCTTACATTACTTCACAACCTTGTGTAGAAGCAGCATAGAAGAAATGGCATGGTGGTTCACAGCTGCATTTTCATCAACATATAAGCAAGATTAGTCACTCTTATTTCTTTATCATGCGCATGTTCTTGCATTATTCCTGTTTTGCCACATTATATTCCTTGCTGGCGGACTAACCCATGGAGGTGTGGGTCAACTGACTATCATTCACTGACTTGACTGGCACCTTGCTGTCTTGACAGATAATAGTTTGTAAAATGGAGTTATATCTCTCCATAACACAAAACCTGGGCTGAGTTGAAAGACCATATGTTGCCCATGCAGTATGATCCCTCTCTCGGCCTGCCTAGTTTACTCCAGAGGAAAGGTAACACCAATACGTCTGGAACAAGACAAGCTGCAGAAAGCTGCTGGATCAACAAAGCAATGCTCTAACTGTCCACCTATCAGAGCTTCCATCCTAGATCAGTTGCCAACCAAGGCTTAGGGCCTGGTCTACCCTGCCATAACATTTTGTCTTTAGATTGCATTACCTCAAACTAGGGGTAACGCTTATACCCTCCCTGGGGGGCTGAGTGGTCTCAAGGTATGGTGTCCGCCTCGAGTGCTGGAGGTCCCGGGTTCAAGCCTCAGTGAGGGCCCTGGATTTTTTCATGAGGACTTCTAGTAATAAAATCCCCCTGGTCTCTGGGTAGTGAGATCGGACGCTCGTGTGTATTGTTGCACACGTAAAAAAATCCCGTGGCAGTTGGAAATCGAAAAAGAATAGCCTAACAGCGCTGCCTGGACAAAATTTTGAGTTAAAAATCTACCCAAAGTATTTCAGGATCCTCGCTGGTGCTACGGAGTTCATGCACTGAGCTGAGATTCTCCAGACTCAGGTTTAGAACGGAGCACTTATGGGTGTAGCTGTGATGTTGATCCGTCGGCTAAACTAAACTAAATTAAACTAATTTAACAGTTTAACTACCTGATGATGGTTGAACTACTACTAGTTCAACTAGTACTAGTAGTAATTGGAATAATCAATAAAGCTCGGGATTTGCGGTATGATACCGGGTATCCCATGGTACAAATTAGAACTCAAGTATCCTCTTCCTTTCACTAAATGAATGCTAATTATTTTGGGAAAACTATAAACTTTATTCTGATCGGCACGGCCTCTCACAAAGTTATTAATTATTGACTTTGTTTATCATTTTATGCTCCGGATTGGGTCGTGCCCAAGGTAACAGCTGACTACTCGGTACTGACGACACCCCAGGCTGCCGGAATGATTGCAATCTATCACATGATTTATTTACACAACACAATTGGGAACGTTCGTCTCACCTTTAATTTATTTTTAGAAAATAACACGGCAAATGGACTGGGCACTAGATCAACTCTCTGCTTGGCAGATGGGAAGCACTACTCCTGAACTCCGAGTTGTTGATGTTTGTAGCTGGAGCCTGCCACATAAATGGTGGCGCCACGGGTGCCCGGATGTTTTCATGCGTGTTAAAAATACAAATCAACGAATTCTCGAGACAATTCAGAATTTCGGGATGCGCGGATTAGAACTTTAGGAACATTCACGTACATTCTTACAGATTACTTCAGACTCACGGGAACTTAAAAGTTTTCCTACGAGAAATCGGGTCTTGTAAGAAAAAACGACTGTCAGATTTAGAGTCCCTCGCGTTTTTCTGGTTCATGTGACAAACCCGGCCTGGTTCTCCGGTGGTTGCCGATAACTTATATAATTTACTTGGGGTTCTAGTTTACCCTCTGTCTACCCTATAACTGTGAGCTGTGGGTTTCGTGTGAAATGCTTTTGAATCTGCCCGAGGTTTTTTGGAATGTGACTGCGTGTTCGGAGCGATGGCAGCTAGCTATGTCCCAGAGTTGACCGGTTTTTGCCTTATGCAGAAATGCGTGGCTGCTGGTCTTCTGGTTGACTGCCACTACCATCGACGATGAACTGTATTTTCGTGGACTGTGTGGGTGAACATCTAGGAAACATCCAGATGGGAAAATGACTGCCAATTCCATCAGAGATGAACTGGATGTTTCGTGGGGGACTATTGTGTTGACATTCTGGCGCCGGCATTATGCACAGTGTATCTGTGCGGGCTGTTGTTTGTCGAGACTCCTATCTTTTCCACTTTTCACATTGGGCAGTGGGGAGCGTTTTGTGTGATATTCACTGGCACAGGAACGGAGCATAATGGGGATGAACCGTTGCTGTGAAGTTGGAACCGCGACTAACTAACTAACTAACTACCCTATAACTATAACTCCATTGCCCCCAGGACGGTGCCCGTACGACTCTGCCTATATGAAGACCAATACTATTCAAAGACACCTACCTGACTATAAGCGAACAATCTTATAACAAGAGAATTTAGAATCTTTATTAGAGATTCAGACTCGAACATACAGATAGACAAACCGACGGACAGACATGCAGAAATGAAAAGTCACTTGAGTGAGAGTAGTCGGCTTGACGTTCTCATCATTCCACACGAGGTATGTCAGTGTAGTATCGAGTGTCAGTGTGTAGACCGAGGTGCCAAGACACATTCATCTGAACCTGTATGATGCCTCCTGGAGCCTCGGAACTTGAACCTGATGACGTTCAGCAGCCAGTGGTCACGTGGCCTGTACACTATCTAGAGTCACAGCCACTAGTCCTCAGCACCCAGCAAAAGATCAGCTGCAAACAGGCTCTCCGGAATCGGCCAAAGGTCAACAAACAGGCAACTGCAAACAGGCAGCCGCCCACAGGATACAGCACCGAATACAGCACACAGCAAATGGGCCCTCGCCCACAGGAACAGCAAAGGGGTTCCTGTAAGCAAGAACAGGCCAGGTGTATACATCCATCACACCCTTGCCCAATACACAATACTTCAATATGCATCTACACTGACATTCTATTCATTGTGGTCAGTTCGTCCAGCTCAGAACCACAATAGTATGTCTGAATTCCCAGACATGTCTCACGGACTGGATAGGTTACGACACCCAGTACCTAACGTAAGTCAGTAGCTTTTCAGCCACAAGTCTCATACCTAATAAATTAGATAGTAGATATGATGACAGGTTCCATTCATGAGGATGGCAGGATTCCATACCTCCCATGAAGATCATCAAATGTTATGGCCTAAATCATCTTTCTTAATCACCCTCTGTCTCATTAGAAAAGTAGATCAGCATCTCAGGATATCTCAGGTGAGTACTCTATGACCCCTCCACGATTACTGGAAGATACTCAGGCTACAATGATAACTAACCGGAAATACTGAATTAAAGACCAGACAAACAACAGACGAATTTTGGTTTCTTGTGTTTGTCGCTTTCCACTCCTCTTCCACGGATACCTGGATTTCTGTTGGGTGTGAGTGAATGTGTAGATAGACAATCATCACTTGAATACATTCCTTTGGCTGTCTAGGAATGGTGTAAAGTCAAACACCCCAACAATCGGGTTCCGATGAAAGTATAGAGACAATCAAAAGTAAGACCCGGCATACAAAGGTTCCCGTGTTATCGAAGGAAGTATTATGTCATATAACACTGATGAACTAACCACGCGTGTGTGGATGTCTCCCTACCACTATACTGGCCCAAGGTTTAATCCCTAGTAGGTGTGAAGATATCTTTCCCCCTTCTGACTAAGCCCAGTTAAATAACAACAGGCCTATGAGGCGATAATCACTTCACAGCTTATAGCCTCCTACATAGTTGGGTTTCACCTTAACGAGAAACGCATGTTGTGGTTCTCGCGCGTCACATGAGGCTGACTGACAAGTACTTGTTTCCAACCCGCCACCTGATGATTATTGAAACTGTACTAATGTCAACCTATTCATTAAGGGAATCAAATTAAAGCTCTGTTCAAGGGGAATTCTTCTGTCAGAACAATAATTCCCTCATGTACCCCATTATTGAGATAGGGCGTCGAATGTATTGATAATTGGCTTAAACCAGACTGTTCCCCTGAGCTGGCTAGCGAAATACATTCCGTCTTGTCTGTTGACCGTAGCCCACGCGTTAATCTAAGTTATAGTAAACACACAGGCTTGCTACACAGCTGGCATGCCTGGTCGAGACTTAACTTACAGCTGCTGTCCCCTGACCCAAGGTCAACGTCTACTTCTTAGGTCAAGGCCCAGAATTACGGCACAACTGCCAGCCTGGTCGATAATTGACCCACAATTGAAAAACAAACTTAGCCAAGCGACGCCAAGTAGAAGTGTGTTACCTTTAAAACTTAGGAACAACTATGTAAGCATAGTTTTTCAACTTGAGCATAGCCTACGATGGGTAGCGTTGTGATATTCTGTTGTGATAATTTGGTGTGTCCAGTGTGTGCCGCGTGGTTACACACCCGCTTCACACACGTGATCCGGGACTGTTTCCGGATCCGGTCAAGGATATGCACTACTGACGAGCTCAAACGAGGGCGAAACTCGAGTATAGTGCTTCCATATTGACGTGGATAGGCCTTAGGTTCATACCAGAATGCGATCGGCGTTGTGCAGTAGTGGGTTGTGCTCAATATTTAAACTATGTAACAGACAGCGACCCGGTAGGTTCATCAAGCCTTTGATTGTAAGTCCACCTCTGGATCCGATGAAGGTACCACATGATTACAGCTAGTCGAAGACACGGCCTTTCGTCTCAAGGACAACCTTTCTCTCCACTGTAGACCAATCTCTAGTTCATCCAGAGTTCATTTTATACAGCTGGAAGAAACGGCTGTGAAATGATGGCTTCAACAAGAAACTCCCCTGTAGAGCATTGTCCAAGATGCCTAGTATACAGCAGGCTATAGAAGCTGCCCCCCTTCTTGATGACCGGCTACCGAATGACCAGTTCGGATCGATTCGGAAGTATCACCCACTCACGGAACTCGCCGAACATCTCCCAGAATTCCCTCACGAAAGTGATGGATACTCATCATTCTCTGAGATTATCAGAGTATGCGATTTACAACAGCAATATCTACGCACATTCAAAGAATTTAGTTATGTTTCTCGGGACCCTTAAAATTCATGACAACCCCGATACATAACTGCGTATGAACCCAGAAGACGGTCCTAACTCTTTTTGCTCGGAAATCCCCACTCCCCCGCCTTAAAATGTGGCCTAGCCGCATGAACGAAGTGGGACAAAGTGGGTAATAAGTTGCCCCGTATGAGACCTACTTCTGTTTCGCGACAGTACACCGAATCATCCCGTCCCAACAATATCAATGTACCTAATCCCCTCCCCTTTCCCACAGGGGGTAGGAATATTTTAGGAATAAGTGGTCCGACTTAGACCCACGGGTGTTTCGTTACAAATACATAGAAGACGCAACACATTACAGTAAGGTATCCATGGATAGATGACACAAAACATGACAGCAAGGTACTTCTACATCAGTGGATAGATTATAACACTAAACATGACAGTGACACAAAGTACTTCAACACCAAGGATAGATAACACTAAACATGACAGCACTGTACTTCTACATCAATGGATAGACAAAACAAAGCATGACATTATGGCACTTCTTCATCAATGGATAGATAACACTAAAAATGACGGTAAGGTACTTATAAATCAATGGATAGATACACTGAACACTAAAGTAAGGTACTACTACACCAATAGATAGATGATACTTAATCAGACAGTAAGGTACGTCTACATCAATCGATAGATAACACTAAACATGACAGTAAGGTACATCAACATCAATGGATAGATAACGCTAAACATGACAGTAACATAGTTCTACAGAAATGAATAGATAAATCTAAACTTGACAGTTATAATTAACAACTATATTAATATCATCACCATAATTATCAAATGACTTGCCGACTGGCTTGGGCGATCATGCTTCTCAACATCTTGCGATCTCCAACGGCGTGTATCAATTCGTGTGTTGACGCCCTTCCGTGCCACGACACAAGGCTATCATCATGAATGTTATCTCGCTGTCTTCCTCTATCTGTCTTTTCATAAATCTTTATGGTTGTCGCAGGTTCCATTTTATGTCTTCATTGTAATGAGGCCAAAATATGAAGACTGTCACTATCTGCAGTTTGTGATAAGTTGTCTTTGCGACTTATCCTCCCTCAAAATGTCTAGATTAATCATGTTGGCTGTCCAAGGAAAATTAAGACATTTTTCTATAGAACCACATCTCCGAGGTTAAGGGGATTTGTCCGCCTGTTTACTAATTGTCCAGGATTCAGAGCCGTATGTTAGAACTGGTTCTATGTAACATGCAAAAATTCGTTTTAACTTACAATGACACAGACTTATTCCATAGATTGTTCTTCATTTGAAAGAATTCACGTTTTGTTTGTCCTATTCTGTTCTTCACCTCAATGGTGCATCTTCTATCTGATGTTATCTATGTGCCTAGCTATCTGAATCTCTGCACTTGCCCAAAATAACACCATTTACTTTAACTACACATTTAAGCACAATATGTTTCTTTGATATGACCATGACTTCTGTCTTTCTATTATTCAAGCTAAGACCAATTTCTTTGTTCACTTTCTACAATCACCGAATCTATCATTTCCTGTAGATCCTACTGGTTTGTTGCTGTCAAGACGGTGCCAGCACACAACATAAGTTATGTCACCAACCAGGATCCCTGGCATATTTTCTGTAGATCTCATCATGTATTCACTGTACAATGTGAACACATCAGGAGACATTACACATCCTTTTCTGATGCCCTTCCAGAAATATTCCTAAAATGTTGTTGAATCTTATGGCTGCTGTTTGCTGCCACTATATGTTTATTATTCGCAGAGTGATGCCGTCAATGTTCAGTTGCCCTAGTAGTTTGATTATTTCCTCATGTTTTATATTGTCAACCTCTTTTGTTGTTGTTGTTGTTGTTGTCTATGAAGCACAAGTGCAGATCTGATTTTACTTTTACAGCTCCTTCTCATAGTGTCCTGAGAATAAGCGAGGAAAAGTCATTAAGTAACATTAACTGTATTATAAAGTGCATGGAAGACTACGAACAACGGAAAATCTTATTATTTTCTTAAGCAATACCCTATTTAGGAGTCGTGATGATTGAGCAGTTTGCGCATGCGCAATTGCCACTACAAAATGGCTACCATTTATCCCTTTGCATCATAGAAAAACCAATGACCAAGTACTACAAGAGACAAATGAAAATCGTAGATTGATTAGAGAAATTAGACGTAGACAGTCAACATTTTTTGGACATGTTATGAGAAGAAATGGACTGGAGAACTTAGTGACAGCTGGCAAGATCGAAGGAAACAGACCAAGAGGAAGACTGAGAGGAAAATACCTGGATGGCTTGGCCACATGGCATGGACGAGACAGGAACACCGAGCTGATCCACGACTCTGGTGATCGAGTGAAATGGCGAATCATGACCGCCCACGCTTTCCGGCATGGCACATGATTGATTGATTGATCATAGAAGATCAACGAGGCGTTATTCATGTTGCATGGTAACAGGGTGTGAAACATTGTTAAAACTACACAGGAATGATGGTTCAGTATGGAGTTATTTGTTTGAGTCGGGGAAGAACGTATGAATGGGTAGACAGATTCAATAGAAATACCCGTTACCTATTTTGATGTATTTCCGCGACAGGAGTGAAACTGACTAGTGCTCGATACAGTTGCATGTTAGTGAAAAACTTAAGCCTGCGATACATCTAAACACAAAAAAAAACTTGTCTTAAACGGAGTATTGTTGCTGCACGACAACGCCCGCCTACGTACGGTTGCGAATACATTGGATACACTACATGTGTCAGCGACTTGTTCGCTACAGAGTTCTCAGGACTCCCCTACTTTTGCACCGCACGAAATAACAACTCGTGACATTTGCAAAAGGAATGCAATTTATTTAGAGCTGACAATTCAATGGCTCTGCGAGCGGTATGTTTCATCATCATTATACACATGAATGCAATGAAGTGGTGAGAAATGATGTTAATAATCACAATCTAAATCTACAGCCTATTATTTGACTATTGCCTAGAAACTATAGCATTTGTCAAGAACGCGTCTACTCTCTACCATCTCCAGTCGGGTCTGTCCACACGCTACACATTGCGTGGACAAGCACGGACGCTGTCCCCTCCGTGCAGTAGCTAGTCTTGCGTGCATGGAGTCCCAAGCATGCTGGCTTGTGAGCTACAGTAATCGGGCACTTCACGGTTACTCGTAAGGCCAAGCTTCCCAATGGCTTGGGGAAAGCCCTCGCTCTTGTACGCATTGGCCCCTTGTCTGACACAAATGTGTCTCCTTGTGAGGCTATTTATAGTGCTGGTGTCTCTCCTGTCTGGTGTCTCCCTACTAGACTTGTATTAACTCTTATCAACTCTCTAAAGCCTTATTGGAGATTCTGACAGGCTCCCCTCCTCTCTGTGAAGTGTTACTTCCCTTTAACTCATGTTTGTAACAAGTCTGGTCACAAAGAAAAATTGGTTGCTCCAATTTTGTCAGATATCCAATAAGTTATAAATCTCTCGTTTGGGGATAGAACAACTCTCTTCTTCCTTTACTCACACTGTTCTATCTTTTCACTTGGCTAATTAAGTAGCCCATGTATCAGTATAGTTGGTTCTATAGATATCTTTGGGAATTGTTTTGAACCGGAACCGTTGTCTTATGACTTATGTCCTGGCTTCCGTCGTTTGACCCTATGTCTTTTGACTTTCACCTATTGACTTCTGTCTCGACCTGTCCTCAAATTGCCCGAAATGACAACCCAAATACAAGTTGACTCTGTTATGAGTACAACACATGAGCATAAAATGTTCATGTTCCCATTAATATCCCCTCCAACTCATATACACACAGTTATACTTTTCACCTTCTCGCTTCCGCTTGTGAAAAGCTATTTTCAATGTTACATTAAGGTTCTTAAGAAGTTATTGTGTCCCCATTTGTCGAAACCGACAAGCGCCCTAACCCAAGCTATAAAAAACCCAAGTAAGGGGACGTGTGTGATTAACAGGTACCAGTCCGTCCATACTAATGCCATACATAATTAATGGTGAAAAGCTTACCGACAATTCTAACCTATATAAACGTCTCCGGTTACTGCCACTCCACAAGCGCCTCCTTTTTAATAAGACCAAACTAATTCACAAAATCCTATTTCAAAATGCTCCAAGCTACCTTTGGCCATTGTTTAAATATAACGCTAGACATAGCGAACGACTAAATATACTTCATGTCCCTAAACCTAGGATAGACTTATATAAAACAAGCTTAGCATACTCTGCCGCTCAGTTGTGGAACAATCTTCCACAAGAAATCAAAGACACCACCAATCATGATACATACATTCGCAACTTGTTTGAACACTACCTTAGTACAGAATACATGCCCCCATAACAAATAACACAAAAAAGACAATAATGGTAACTTATCTCAAACGACAACTAGCCAAAAAACATTCCCTTATGTATGGCACGTTACACCCTCCTTAGGTATTTATAATGCCCATGTTAAACACTACCTCAGTGAGTCATTTGTTATTGATTATTTTTCATGCGTTTTAATGTTCTTTTGTTGTCAAAAGTTGCTTCATAAGTGATGTTGAATGAAAGAATGTATGAGAGGAAATAGAGAAGAAGGGCAGAATGTCAGACGGGCCTGCGTGCCCAATTCTTAACCCTTTGAAAATAAAGACTTATTATTATTATTATTATTATTACTAGTATTGCCCTGCAAGTACATTATAAATTTATCTCCAACTGCTATGTCATCCGTCCTTCTTAACTGGAAGGTGAGGTTTTGCCGTAGTCTGATGACGTAAAACAATCGTATAAGTGTCCCATTTGTCGTGACGAATCTGACGGTCAACGTGATGCAAATCAATGTAGGTCTGGCTATACTTGTTTCATATAATCATGTGGCATACTTATTGACGACCTATGTATTGATATTGTGGCATAATCCTTGTCGACTCACTTATATACGTAATGAGGTTTTTCTTACGGCCAACCAGGATAATCATAATATATATATATAATATATATATATATATATATATATATATATATATATATATATATATATATATATATATATATATATATATATGGTGTGTGTGCGTGTGTGTGTGTGTTCGTGTATGTGAGTGCATGATTGTGTGTATGTGTGCAAGCATGCAGTGTATGCGAGGGAGTGTGTATTTGTGTGTGTGTGTAAGTATGTGTATATGGGTGTGTGCGTGTGTATATTGTGTGTATGCTCGTGTGTGTATGTGTATATGCTTTCTTGCGCACGCGAGGGAGTGTGCATTTGATAGCGAGAGGGTGTGTGTCTGTCTGCGTGTGAGTTAGAGTGAAAGAGAGTGTGATATTGAGTAAATGAAAGATGGAGAGAGTGACTTAATGGGTGAAATAGTGATTGCGAGAGAGAGAGAGAGAGAGAGAGAGAGAGAGAGAGAGAGAGAGAGAGAGAGAGAGAGAGAGAGAGAGAGAGGATGTGAGCGAACGAGAGAAGGCAGTGGAAGAATGGTATTGTTAATGTGTGTATGTGTGCAGCCATTGTTTGTGAGTGTCTATGGGTGTGTGTTAGTGAGAAGAGAGCGAGAAAGACAGAGAAAGAGAGAGAGAGAGAGAGAGAGAGAGAGAGAGAGAGAGAGAGGAGAGAGAGAGAGAGAGAGAGAGAGAGAGATTTAAGCGCACGCATATCATGTAACATGCTATTCCATATATGTTGTGTATTCTCATGTTCATATTACCATTTTGAATGCCAACTGATGTTATAATTTATACCATGAACACATGTACATCACTGTAGAGTGGGTGAGAGAATTAGAGAGTATGAGAGAGAGAGAGAGAGAGAGAGAGAGAGAGAGAGAGAGAGAGAGAGAGAGAGAGAGAGAGAGAGAGAGAGAGAGAGAGAGAGAGAGAGAGAGTTGAATTGCATCACTAATTTTTAAGTTAAAAAATGTATATGTACAATTTTTCTCCATTTTCTTTACAATTTTGCGACAATGCTCACGACAATCGTCACTGTATGTGTGAGTAAAATGTGGGAGTTTGATCATAATAGTAGGTTGGGGGATGGGGGATGTGTGTGTGGGTGGGGGATTTGTGTGTGGGTACGTGCGGGATGTATGGGTTGACGGGGAGATGTGTGTGTGGGTGGGGATGTGTGTTTGGCTAGGTGGTTGTGGGTGAGTGGGTGGAGGTGGATATGTTGGTGGATGATTGATGGTGGGTTATGGGATGGGTGGTGGTATATGTATGGGTGGGGAGATGTGGGTGTGGGGATATGTGGTGGGTGGGAGATGTGTGCAGGTGGGGGTGGTTGTGGGTTTGGGGGTGTGGGTGAGGGATGTGCATGGGTGTGAAATGTTTGGGTGGATGGGTGGGGAGTGTGTGTGGGTGAGATATGTGTGGGGGATGTATGTGGGTTGGGGAGGGGTGCATGATGGGTGTGGGTGATGGATTTGGAGATGTGTGTGTGAGTGGGGGATATGTCTGGCTGGGTGGGGGTGTGTGGCTGGATGGAGGATGTATGTGTGGGTAGTGAGGGTGATTGTAGTTGGGGGATGTGTGAATGGGTAGGAGATGTGTGGGGAGATGTGTGTGTGGGTGAGGGATGTGTCTTTGGGATGTGTGTGTGTGTGGTGTTGTGTGGGAGGGGAGCTGGTTGTGGATGATTTCATCAAGTTTGGGTAATGGATAATTTTAGGTTAATTAACAACATACTCAATTGAACAGAATATTTCTTGCTGCTTACTTTAAAATAATATTGTCTTAAAATATTAGTATATTATATTGGTTGGTGCTTTCCATTATAGATTTTTTTTAGGATGGAGGCCCAGGATTTTTCTCGGGTACTGAGTGGAGTTGGTGGAGCAATATCAAAGTTGGACGCAGTATTAAGTGTAATCAGTGATGTCGAGAGATTTAATGGACAGGCGAACCAATTTAAGAAATGGATTATTTCTATCGAGAAACATGCTTATCTAGTGAACGCTACAGATGAGGATAAAAAGAATTTAGCATATAGAACTAGTACAAGTCCTGTTTCTGACCATATAAGAAGAAAGCTAGAAGCTGGAGGAGGTGAAACCTGGGAACAATTCAAAGACGACCTGGCACATAAATATGCAGAAATTACTGATCCCCAACACGCATTCTCAGTGTTGCGACACACGAGACAAAATACTACAGAAAGTGTACAGCTATACAGTGATAGGTTACTCAATTTAGCTGAAGAGTCATTTTTGGGACAGAATGTACGAGCTGAAGAAGTGGAACGGATGTTGGTGGGGATTTTTGTTGATGGGATTAGGTCAGATGGATTGAAATTTAAATTATTGAGAGAGAATCCTGCAAGGTTGTCACAAGCTGTAGATATCGCTATACAAGAAGAAAGCTTGAGGAGAAGGTTTAGATTGAGGGTAGGACGAGAGTTAGGTAGTAGTTCGGAAGATAGAATTGAAGAACCAATGGAAATAGGACAGTATAGATATGGATGGAGAGGAAGAAGAGGAGAAATACAGATGGTACAAAGAAACAGTAACGTATATAATCAAGGTAGAGAAGGACAAGTGAGAAATACTGTAAGAAACATGGTAGGTAACACAAATAACACAAATGTGGTTTGTTGGGGGTGCCACCAACGTGGACACATTTTTCATTTCTGTGATAACAGACGTGTCCAATCGAATACACAAAATAATAGAGGTGCTCAGACTAGTACACAGAATAGAACTGTAAATAGTAGATCATCAAATGGGAATTATGGAGAAGTGCAGAGAAATTTTAGAAGGTCAGGACATCAGGGAAATTGGCATCCCGCTTACTGAACAGGATCGGCAGTAGGGGGGAAGATAGTAAGATCCAAAAGATGAATAAATATATTAAAAACCCAAATGATGAGTATAATAGGACATTTAGAAATAAAAAACATAAGAAGTGGCCTCAACTTGGGGAGATAAAACAGTTGTCACTAAATATGGTTGATCCTAGCTCATGTTAATAGAAATAGGGAAATATAAAATTAGAACATTAGTTGACTCGGGAGCGCAAGTTAGCGTGATTAAAGAAACATTTTTATATCGAATATTAAAAAATTGTAAAATATTTAGAATTCAGGAGAATCTTCATTCGGTAACTGGACACAAATTAGAAGTGCTTGGACAAACGATGATAAATTTTAAATTAGGAGGGATAAATGTTAGGCATATGTTCCATGTGGTCAAGGAGTTAAATAGAAATATGATATTGGGTAGAGATTTTTTATTGAAAAATGGGGTGAGACTTTTTTTTTATTTGCATAAATTAAAGTTCCAAGATGTTTACGTAGATTTAGAAGAGGATATGCATGTGTCGACACTAGTTAGAGTCAAAACGACCATGAATTTGAAACCACAAACGGTTAATTTAATACAGGCAAAAATGAAAAAAAATCCGTACTTTTCGGTTGGACAAACAGTTAAAATAACGGAATTAGAGAGAGAAATAATACAGGAACCTGGCTTAGAAGTCACCGATGGATTAATAGTATTAGATAAACATCTCAGCTTTCCAGTGATGCTCCTAAACAATACAGGAAAAAATATTAAATTATATAGAGGCTGTGTAATCGCTAAAGTAGAGTATAATGATGATAACATGTTAACTATAGAAAAAGAAAACATGTTGGGAAACGATTATTCAGAAACTCCCATGGTTAGAAATAATATCAGAAATAAGTATAAAAGAAGCTGGAAAAGACGAAATGATGAATTGATCCATACATTTAAAAAATATCCATCTCAAATAGATACAGTTGACAAAAGGACAAGAGAACAAGAATTGTTATCACAATTAAAAGCCCCACCGGAGAATAAAGAAATATTAGAAAAATTGGTGGAAAAAAATCAAGACGTTTTTGCAATTAATGATTTAGAATTGGGAAGGACTAGTACAGTTACAATGGAAATAGATACTGGAGATCATCCACCAATTAGTTTAAAACCGTATAGAACACCCTTAAGGAATAGAGAAATTGTTGAAAAAGCAATAGAAGACATGCTGAAAGCAGAAATAATAACAAGATCGAAGTCAGAATGGTCATCTCCGATCGTCATCGTGACCAAATCTGATGGTTCACATCGATTCTGTTGCGACTATCGGGCATTGAACAAAATCACTAAGAATCTAGCGTACCCATTGCCAGTGATTGATGATATTTTGGGTTTACTTAATGGGTCTACTTTCTTTACCACGTTAGATGCAAGATCAGGATTTTGGTGTATACCTATGTCCCCAGACGCCCAGAAAAAGAGTGCTTTTTGTACACACGCAGGTTCTTACGAATTCTTACGAATGCCTTTTGGAGTTCGTACAGCGCCCTCGTATTATATGCTATTAATTAATCAAGTTTTAGAGGGTATGCAAAAATTTGCATTGGCATATATAGATGACATTTTAATTTATACAGCAGGAGATATAGATGATCACTTAAAACATGTAAAATTAGTATTCGACAGATTAAGAATACATGATGTTAAACTGAAGCTTAGTAAATGCGAATTTTTAAAAACAGAAACAAAGTATTTGGGGTATATTATTAATAGAGACGGAATTAAACCAGATCAAGACAAGGTTAAAATTATTAAAGAATTACCTCCTCCAACTAATGTAAAAGAAGTTCGTGCTTTTATTGGAACCTGTGGGTATTATAGGCGTTTCATTCCAGGGTTCTCAAGGATAGCAGAGCCTGTTACTAACTTAACTGGAAAATACGCTAGATTTAAGTGGGATGATGAATGTCAAAAAGCGTTCGAGTTTTTAAAAAATAGCCTAACAGTAGTGCCACTATTGACATATCCAGATTTGAATAAACAGCTAATATTATATACAGATGCTTCAGATAATGCTGTAGGAGCGTGTTTGGTTCAACCATATGAAGGAAAAGAATCTGGAATACCAGGGGTTAAAAATGAAAGGCCAATTTATTTCTTGTCTCATAAACTTAGCAGGTCTCAACGGAAATGGTCTACTATTGAGAAGGAGGCTTATGCTATACACTATGCTCTCCAAAAACTTAATTACTACTTACATAACGCCAATTTCATTATTAGAACTGATCACATGCCATTAAAGTCTATATTAGAAGCACCAATACAAAATAGGAAAATACAAACGTGGGCATTAAATTTGCAGGGATACAATGCTAAGGTAGAATATGTTTCAGGAAAACTTAATACATGCGCTGATTTATTGTCTAGAATCCCGTATCCACAGTCGTCAGGAAACACGGAAGATGAAGGAGAACCGGAGATAGACGATCGAAACTGGCAAGTAAATATATTAGATTCTGCCATAATAAATAGAGAAGACTTTGAGAGTTTACCGTCGGATCAAGAGTCTGAACCTAGAGCAGAAGACCCACATTTAGCACAATTTAATATGAAAGATGAACAAGAATTAGATCCAAAAATAATACAGATAAAAAGAAAACTAAAAGAAACAGGGGAAAACAGTTTTAAAAGAAAATTTTTAGAGCTACAAGAAGACAATCAATTATATTATATCGGTGAAAAAGGTGAGGGATTAAGAAAATATATTCCGAAACATTTAGAACGAGAAGTTTTGAAGGCATATCATGATAATAATGGTCATTTTGGACAAGATAAGTTAGTTAAGTCTATTAGCAGTAAATATTACTGGCCGAATTTATTTAAAAGCGTATATGAATATGTTGAAGCTTGTGAAAAGTGTAGGTTAAGAAACACGAAGATAATTAAATGTCCCTTACAAGATACAGATATTCCTCAATTTCCAATGCAGAAAGTAAGTTTGGATATTTCAGGTCCTCATCCAAAAATATTATCGGGAAATGTATACCTACAACATATCGTAGATTCATATAGTCTCTGGCCAGAAGTTTATCCAATTCCAGACAAGAGTTCTGATTCAGATATAAATATGCTTTTACAAGAATTTATACCAAGGTTTGGGTGTCCACAAATAATACTTACAGACAATGGGAAAGAATTTGTAAATAGAAAGTTTGAAAAATTGGTAAAAGATTTGAATATAAAACACATTACAACTTCGTATTACAGACCATCTTCGAATGCCAAAAATGAGCGACAAAATAGGACATTATACAATATACTAGCGAAAAATGTAGAAGAACACGATATGGATTGGGATCTTTATTTGGGAATAGCATTGGGAGCGATCCGTACACACCAAAATGAAGGAACAGGTTTCTCACCATTTTACCTAGTACACGGGAGAGAACCAATATTACCAATTGACAATTTATTAAAGCCTAGGAGAAAATATATGGGGGAGGATTTTCAGGAAACAAGGTTGCAAGAAATACACAAAGCACATATACGTTTAAGAAATAATATAATTAAGGCTCGAGAAAGACAGAAGAAATACACAAATAAAAATGCACACTTACAAGAGTTTAACATAGGTGATAGAGTTTATTACAAAAAAACATAGGAAAAACTGTAAGTTTGATGCTCATTGGGTCCCGGGATATTATATTTTAGAAAAAAAAGGGTCCAGTATAGTATACTATTAAAAATCAAGTTACAGGGCATGTTGCACGTTCACATGTAGAGCACTTAAGACGGGATAATGAAGAAAAAGATGCAGAGGATAATAATAATAATTATTATTCAGAAGAAATATTGTCAGATGGACAGATTATCAGACAAACGGAATATCCAATACCTATAGAAAATGGGAGAGAAGTGGTACAAAAACAAATAACAACAGCATCTACTACTGCTGAACAAGAAGAAACAATACCAAAAACAATCATGACAGAAGAAAACAACACGTATGACGGTTATAATAGTGAAGAATCAATCAAAGAAAAAATAGACGCTCCATTTATGAATACAAGACAGGCAGTAAAAAGAAAGTTAGATAGACAGAAAGAAAGAGAAATTAAGAGGCAAAGGAAATTTAGAGTAAATTCCTCAAGTGATGAAGATATGCCACTATTTGAAAATTTATTAAGACATCAAAATAGGAAGATTAGATTGGATTTAGAAAGGAAGAGATTAGCGGTTGCTAGTAATGGGTATACAGATGCGGAACAAGAGATGGATGAAGAGTCAGAAACTGATGAGGATGCTGATATGAAAGAAGATAGTTCTCCTCGGGAGGATGGCGACATTGATGTAGATATTGCACTTATAGAAAAAAATTTGGAGTTATTAAGAAAATGGAGAAGTGATAAATAGCGTAGTAGAATATTCTGCAGATTGCAGATAGAAGAAGAAGTTAGAGACGGTATTTGTGAATTTCTAAGGAAGAAAGTTAGCAAATAACTTAATCAAGAGTTGTTGAGAGTTGTCGGGATGAGTAGACATAATATTGCTTTATTATCATTTTAATTTTTAAGTTGAAGTGTTGAGTTTTTTTGACGGAACATAATTGATTAGTAGTTATAATATGTATGTATATATATATGGTTTTTCATTTCATCACATATGGTTATTTTGAATAATGTGTGGGGATAAAAATGATGTCAAAGAATGAGGGGGTTGATATTGTTTGCTCTATTGTTTTGACTCCAGTTGTTCTTTATAAAATGTGATAATATGTTACCTTAGCTGTTTATTTTTACAAAACTTTGGTTTTGTTTTTCTGGAGTTACCCTGGGTGTGTTTAAAATGATTTCTAGCTTGAAGTTCAGTTATGGGAAAAATGAAGAGTTGTTTTTGGGAGCTTGCAGAAAATATGAAACATGGAGTAAGGGCCATGCTTCGTTTTATGAATTTTGCGACTTGAAGTTGAGCTGTTTAACGTGTATAACGTTTATAAATAGGAATTGTGGGTGAAACATGGTTGAGCTAAGGGGGAAGTTGTGGTGATTAGCGAAGTAACTCAGTATGTTGTAGAGAAAGTAGTGGAGGAGTATATTTAAAAGTGGCTGGGGTTGTCAGCAACAATTGATAATTACATGTGGGTTGGAAAGAGTTAAACCGTTAAAAATGGTTTGGGGGATTGAATTAGGGATTACATTAGACGGTTCGTAATGTAAATACATGGATTGAAAGCCATGGATGAGGGGAATGACGGGGCGATACTGGGTAAATGGGAGTTGAAATAGGAGCTGGGTTGAACAGCGTTTAATGGGAGAATATGGGGGGAATGCCAGGTTGAATTTTGGCATAAGTGGACTCTAGAAGAAGAACACTGTGTTTGACGGTATATTAATAATTTGGAGGTTTTAAAAGAATGGTTGAACTTGACGAGGTGAATAATACAAAAGGTTGTAGTTTTGGATTAACATAACTTTTTGATAACAACAATTATTATTGACGGAAATGAAGATAAATTTTGGAAACTTTATTTTATAAAGTTTTGAGAATGCATGGGAAGAGAAATGTGATTACTTCTTACTATTTTCTTACTATCTTACTTTCTTAGGTGCGCACCAAACCAATCTTTTTTCTGTCTATCCTGGAATAGCGAGAATGTGATTAAGTGAGAAAAGATAAAGAAAATATCTTCAATTTTTGTCAATCATAATTTAGATGGACACTTCAAAAGCGGTTCGCTTATAGAGAGTTTTGTAGAGAGTTTTTGTGGAGAACTTTATAACGAATTTTGTAGAGAGTTTTGTATTATTGATATTGTATGAAATATGTCTTTGCTTAGCATTTGGCTATGATGAGATAGGAGGGTGAGATTTGAATTAGGAAATATATGTGAAGGGATTGTTGGGCAGATGTGGTATAGAACAAGAAATATTTCAGTAGAGTTAAGTGGTTAAGGGTTGGGGTTGAGACTTTTTCAGAGAAAATGTCTCCTTGAAGAAGGGGAGGTATATAACAGTAAGGGAGTTAGCTTAGTAGTGGAGAGTTAATGAATGCTGCGCATTCATTAACTAGTGGGAAATCATAGTTGGTGAACGTGTGTGCACGAATGGGTCGAAGTATCCAGGGATTACACACACGTCACTTGGGACTTGGGATTCAGCTGGGAAAACAGAAAACATGTCTGTAAATAACATCACCAGTTTGAAGATGTATTATTTCAACCAATAAACGCATATTTATATAATAGACGAGATTTTGTCAACTATATCGACACGAGCCATCCACTATACACAGCCTTATCATATCACCTGTACTGTTATAGCAGCAGCCAGTATTTGTAAACAACCAAATCTATGACCTTACTTCTTGGTGATGTCAAATGTTGACACGTATTGTGAAGCTGTCGTGTTTTGATGAGGAGTGGTCTTACTCATGTCAATCCAGACCTGACTTGGTGAAGATTGAATCCAGCACCTGTTGAGTGAGCACATTGTGAGTGATGCCCTTGATAGAGTAGCGCAGAAACTTATCTACCTGCAACCATTCCATTTGTCTCATAGGAGAGGTAATCTTTATTTAAACCTTTACCTGCCAAAACAAAGGGAATAAAACCAAGAGCCAACTTATGTTCTACTACACCCAGGAACACGAATACTACAATTGATGATAGCCAGAGTGATTCCCAAAGCTGGAAGTGGAGAATCCTGATTGGAGACAGTTCTTTTTTTTTCCAGATCATCCAGGCCAGTAAATGATTAGCATTACAGGCCACTGGGGAAAATATAACTGTTAATATCTACCTTATCATGGGCACATCAATTCTGTAATATTTAATGTATATGTATATGTCCTTATTTTATGACAGGAAATTGTAATTTTGAATGCAATTTACAAAATCTATATTTGTGTTTATTAAATCCTAAAAACTGAGGTCATGTCATGTATTGATTGTATTTTACTTGTCATAATCAAACTGTTTTAAATTACCCTAGATAGAATTAATTAGTTGGTAGAGGAGAGGCAAGGAACCACTTAAGGAAAAAATTGGGTATAAAAGGGAGTACAACTCTTTCAGTATTTCCTAAAGGTATTCCTTGGTTCTCTAAAACTCTTATTTCTGGTCTCAACAATTGAGTAAGTACAGCTAAATTAATTAAACGGGCAGGATCACATTGGGAAAAATGATTTTTCATCATTTATCTCTGTGGGGTTGAGAAATCAATCACATATGTATCCGACAGTACTTATATATCTATAGATAGATGACACTAAAGAAGACAGTAAGATACTTATATATCTATAGATAGATGACACTAAAGAAGACAGTAAGGTACTTATATATCTATAGATAGATGACACTAAAGAAGACAGTAAGATACTTATATATCTATAGATAGATGACACTAAAGAAGACAGTAAGATACTTATATATCTATAGATAGATGACACTAAAGAAGACAGTAAGATACTTATATATCTATAGATAGATGACACTAAAGAAGACAGTAAGGTACTTATATATCTATAGACAGATGACACTAAAGAAGACAGTAAGGTACTTATATATCTATAGACAGATGACACTAAAGAAGACAGTAAGGTACTTATATATCTATATATAGATGACACTAAAGAAGACAGTAAGGTACTTATATATCTATATATATAAAAGAGACTGTATGTGGTTGGCAATGTATTGGATGCGTTCGATAACGGTACATCCGATTGAGATGAAATTTTCTACATGTCATCCTTTCATTCCTGTGCAACTGACTGTAATAGTTTCTTAGTGTAAAATCGGCTACTTACTTAATAAAATTTAATATTTCATTTTTCATTATAATTTTTATATAGCAAGGGGACTTATCTCTAGAAAAGTTATTTCAAGGGGCATAACTTTTAATAACATTTCTATATACTTTATAGTCATATTGTTGCATGGTTTTCAAAGATTTATAAACTCTTTGCCTATAGTTATTTACAGGCATTTGAGTTATAATAAATGATATAATCTTTAAGGCATTTTCAAAGTTTTCATAAAAATAATGCATAATGCATAACATTGTAACTCATCTTTTTATGCTTAAAGAAGTTATCTACAGTCATGTAGGTGATTAAAAACAGTTTTCATTAAAAATAATGGATGGTGTGTGGAAGGACATTCTTTTAAGTTATTGTGTGAATTTAATGAGATGCTCCCCGCCAGGAGCTGGGCGAAGCCACACCGGGTCAGATAGATAGACAGACAGACAGATAGTCGGGAACGGGAGCTAATATGACTACTTATCAGGGACTGGGTGAAGCCGGGCCGGCACAGACAGACAGACAGATAGTCGGGAACGGGAGCTTATATGACTACGTATATGAATTAAATTAGATGCTCCCCACCAGGGACTGAGTGAAGCCGGGCCAGGTCAGACAGACAGACAGATAGACAGACAGACAGTCGAGAACGGGAGCTTATATGACTACGTTTATGAATTAAATGAGATGCTCCCCACCTGGGACTGGGTGAAGCCAGGCCGGGTCAGACAGACAGACTGGACAAACAAGCAGACAGACAGACAGACTGATAGATAGATCCCGTCCAGGGACTGGGCGAAGCCGGGCCGGGTCAGCTAGTCTATATATAGATGACACTGAAGAAGACAGTAAGGTACTTATATATCTATAGATAGATGACACTAAAGAAGACAGTAAGGTACTTATATATCTATAGATAGATGACACTAAATAAGGCAGTAAGGTACTTCTATATCTATAGATAGATGACACTAAAGAAGGCAGTAAGGTACATATATATCTATAGACAGATGACACTAAAGAAGGCAGTAAGGTACTTATATATCTATAGATAGATGACACTAAAGAAGACAGTAAGGTACTTATATATCTATAGATAGATGACACTAAATAAGGCAGTAAGGTACTTATATATCTATAGATAGATGACACTAAAGAAGGCAGTAAGGTACATATATATCTATAGACAGATGACACTAAAGAAGGCAGTAAGGTACTTATATATCTATAGACAGATGACACTAAAGAAGGCAGGAAGGTACTTATATATCTATAGACAGATGACACTAAAGAAGGCAGTAAGGTACTTATATATCTATAGATAGATGACACTAAAGAAGGCAGTAAGGTACTTATATATCTATAGATAGATGACACTATAGAAGTCAGTAAGGTACTTATATATCTATAGACAGATGACACTAAAGAAGGCAGTAAGGTACTTATATATCTATAGATAGATGACACTATAGAAGGCAGTAAGGTACTTATATATCTATAGACAGATGAAACTAAAGAAGACAGTAAGGTACTTATATATCTATAGACAGATGACACTAAAGAAGACAGTAAGGTACTTGTATATCTATAGATAGATGACACTAAAGAAGACAGTAAGGTACTTATATATCTATAGATAGATGACACTATAGAATACAGTAAGGTACTTATATATCTATAGATAGATGACACTAAAGAAGACAGTAAGGTACTTATCTATCTATAGATAGATGAAACTAAAAAGTGTTAATGATAACACTAACAAGAAGTATGTTACTTCTATATCAATGGAGAAATGAGGAATACCTAGATGAACATTCGAGTAACTAGAACAACTTTAGTGATGTTTTGTTGTTTTATAAATGTTGATATTATTTACAAGATGCCAAAGCTGGACAGATCTTGAAAAATCCATTCCAACACTACCCAAGTAAAGCCTGTTTGTTGGTTCTAGGTGGAAATATTTGTATTTGAATATCACTAAGTAATAAGAAAGAAATGTTGTTGTCCATCAAGAATGATGATGACCATTCATTTCATCCAGTGGGGTTGAAAGTTTAGAGCCGTGAGTTCTGAGATGGCTGGTAATTACTTACGGGTAGGGCCTATCTTGAATGAAGAATGACTTGCGCGATGAACTGGATTAAAGTGAGGAAGAGTTGCGCAATTCGTCGACCACACACTCTCGCTTGAGTCCAGGGGCAAGACAAGTCAAGATGACTGTAGACGAAACGAGTTAGTTAGTTAGTTAGTCGACAGATCATCCTCGTTGCACATCGGACCATTCAGTCCATAAGTGCTCGGATCCCCTCCTCAGCAAATCCCGCAGCGTGTAGCGGCTAACGACGCCAGTTCTGTGTTGGTTTATCAATCTTCTTTGGCTTCCTGCGTAGTGTTCTTGTTTGGCCACCCCTCTTTTAATTTGCTGCTCTCGCAGTCTGGCCATTGTTGTAGATTCACAGTCATCACTTGGTTCTTGCAAAAGTCTCACTTCTCGTAGAGCATTCAGAATGTCAGCCTGGTCCATGGCGCGTCCGCCCTCAACAGTAGCCTCACCTGCGAGCTTGTCAGCCCGCTCATTTCCTTGTACTCCCGCATGCCCTGGCACGAAGATGAAACTAATCTTTGCCAGCCGAGACCGCTTCAGAGGCAGCAACCATTCTCTTCGAATCGACCCCTCCTCTATCCTCTTGATCATGTTCATTGAGTCGCTAAGGAAACAAGCCCTAGTGAATGTCTGTGTCTCGAGCCATGTTATTGCTTTACTTACTGCCATGACTTCCATGGTCAGGCTACTTGTGGTTTCAGTGAAAGCACCAGAGTCCTCCTTCACAATTCTCCCTCCGGCCCGAGCTGTAAAGGCCCATGAGCTTCTCACATGTCGGACGACCGACCCATCTGTGTAGATGACCGCGTCACTGTCTAGCGAATTCTCGAAAATCAACGCTTGTACTTCAGCCTCAACAGCAGCCGGATTTTCTTGTCTGCATTTTCTATCTAGTTGGATGCAAACTGAAAAGGATGTGCAGAAGTCTGTTGGCACTTGCACCCACTCCTCGCCAGGTTCTAAGTCCTCAAGTGAACACACCTGTTGAAGAATGTCCTCGGCTTGACCCATCCACGACCGTCCTCTTTTTAACCTGCTGCCCTTCACCTTCCTAATTTCACTATGCAGTGGATGCTGTGTGTTTGCGTTAATTCTGAGGTAGGCACGTGCCCTGCAAACTTGCATTCTCTCTTCAATGGTTGGAAAATCAAGAAGGTAGCGCATCGCCCTGCATGCTGTATCTCTTGTACATCCAAGAATAATGCGCATAGCTTCATTCTGTATCCTTTCCATCCTTTCTATCTGCTTATGGCTGACAGTCAGGATTGCCATTGCATACTCCAAAACAGACATGACCAGCCCCTCGTACAGAAGACATAGATGGCGCTGCTCACAGTTTACTGCCGCCATCACCCGCATCGCTGCCAAACCCCGCTTGGCCTTTGTTATCACCTGGTCTATGTGCACATTATAAGCAAGGCTTCGATCAAACCGTATCCCCAGGTAATTCATTGCCTGCGTTCTTTCCACCGTCTCTGAACACAGCATTACAGTTGGTGTTGGATTGTTGACAATATGATTATTCAACGAGAACCAGGTCACTGTTGCCTTAGTTGGGTTGACCATTGCCCCAGCTTCATCACACCAAGTACTTATGCGATTGAGTTCGGTTTGTAGTTCCACAGCAACCTCCTCTCTATCCTTACCCTGACGATACACTAAAACATCATCGGCATATGACAATGTCCTGCCAGGTCCAGTGATCTGCTCACTGGTGATTCTCACTGTGTAGGCGTTGAACAGTACCGGAGATAATGGTGATCCCTGTGGTAGGCCAGGATATATTGTTGTTGGTTCCGAAGTCCAACTGCCACATCTAAAAACTACTTTCCGTTGGAAGAGAGCTGCAGCGATCCAACTAAGGAGGAATGGACTTACGTTTAGTTCAAGAAGCTGAAACATTAAAAAATCCAGTGGTACTCTGTTGTATGCGTCCTCAAGATCAATCGCTGCAGCAACGGTTTCAGTGCCTGAGTGGAAACCTTCATAGACATCGTGGGCAAAGACTGCTGCATTGGTCCAGGTTTCTCTTTTTGGACGGTACCCACCCAGGGTAGGTGGGAAAACACCTTGCCTCTCTAGTTGGCTTGATATTTTCCTGGCAATTACCTTCTCCAGCAGCTTGCCTATTGTATTCTGCATGGTTATAATTCGATATCCCTGAATTTTCTTGTGGTCTTTGTCAGGCTTCGGCAAGGGAATCAGATAGCTGTGTAACCATTCCTCCTTGATGCTAGCACTCCCTATACTGTTGTTGTACATGTCTGCTAGTTTCTCTAGCTCATTGTCGGTACACCTATTTATGTCGTCGTATCTTATGCCATCAGGACCTGGAGCACTGTTTTTTGATCGTCGAAGCACAGCCTTGATTTCTTTCACTGTCACTGTGTCTTCATCCGAAGTGTCCTGGGCCTTGCATCTGTCTGAGGTGACCTCCTTGGCCAGATTCCGGCCTCCCATGTCTGTCTGGTTGCTCTGCTCAAGGTAGCGTTCAAAGAGGGCTTTGCCCTTGTCCTCGTCAGTCCTCTGCCAGATGAGGTCAGCACCTTGGAAGTCAGAAATGCTCTTATTCTTGACTACACCACTCATGCTTTTATGTAGTCGCCAGAACAATTTCAGTGACTTGTCTGTGCTTACTCTTTGACACACCTCTGCCCATTTTTCGCTTTTAACCACCGTGACCAGTTTTTTGAAATAGCTTACTTTTGTGTGCATCTCTCTTTCTAAGTGCAAGCAGGAACTAGGATGACCAGCTCTGTTCTTCTTGGCATTTTGCCATCTCCTTACAGCACTACGCTTATCCACCCAAGCCTTCTCCACCTCGAAACTCCACCACGGTGGCTGCTCCCAGCTTTTTTTCCTTTTCTTCCTGCCCTGAAACGTTCTGCGCTTGTCACGTCTTATTTTACTCACCACATCTTGCCCTGTACTGTCATACTGGAACGTCTTTACCTTTAGCTTGTGCTGCCTGGTTCTGCCTTTCTCCACCAATATGCTGCATGGGTGGTGGTCGCTGCCATGGTGTCCTAGGACACCCCATCTACACACTGTAGTGAGTGAAGGTGAAACTAGCGCCAGATCAATAGCACTGTCCTCATCGCCAGGACGGCTTGCTGTCCTGGTGACACAGCCACTGTTGATACAAACCAGGTCGATGGTTTCCAGTGCAGTCTCGAGCTCCTCCCCTTGTGTATTGGAGGAAGTGTTTCCCCATGATCTGCCTTTAGCGTTGAAGTCACCACAGAAAATAACATTTCTCTCGTGGCCTAATATGCCACTTAAGCACTGCCACTTCTGGGCGTCCACACTCGCATTGCGGGCATAAACATTAACCAATACGAATGGTATACTGGAATGAACTCTCAACGCCTGTATTTGTATATCGTCACTGTTCCAACTGGACATGTCTAGCTCTGACGCCACCATGCTGTCGCGAACGAGAATCGCCGTTCCCAGATGTCGTCTGTTATAGAAACATTTGAAGCCGGCAATTCGGAGTAGCTGATCGCCCAGTCTCGTCTCCTGGAGTGCTACAATGTCGTTCCTGTAAACTAGGGTTTCTAAAATAGAGCCCCGTTGTTTTACACTGGCACAGTTCCAATATAGAATACGGATGTTCCTGAGTCCTAGACGGTGACACTTGAGTCTAAAACGTCTCAAGCCACCGCGCTTATCTGGCTTCTTTTTCCCTGCGCGGTTACCCCGCCGCTTCGGTATGTTGACTGCTGATCCTTCGGAAAACACACGTTGTTCCGCCATGTTGAAAAAACGTAAACACAGACTTTTGATTGAGAACCACACACGCTGCTGAAAATTCACTCAAGGATGGCTTCGCTCGATGCACGAACTCCGTAGCACCCGCGCAGATCTTGAGTAGAAACTCCTGGTTTTACATCCTGGCACACCAATTACACGCAAGAAATGAATAAATCCATCCCTTACGCGAAAAAGTTAACGAGCACAAAACAACACGACCGTCCGTCGCCATCTTGAAACCGGAAAACCAACGAAACGAGTTATGTTAGACAGTTCTATTGTTCCATTACCCGAAATTAAAACGGAAGTGATGTACGGAGTCATTCCGCGGTGATCCACCTTGTCCCGCAGAATGCTATCGTTTTTACCATGCATTCTTTCGATGTCATTCATTAATTCAAATCTCACGTGACAATAACACACGTCCTCCTGGGTTTTCCAGGAAATGATTGCCTAGTATTCCGTGCACAGCGATTGGTTGAAATCGTCATGACCTTTCATATAAATAAGAATATATTTCATACTTACCGTAATTAATTTTTTTTATTGGTGTTGTTAATAAAATTAAATCAATTACAGATCTATTTTTGAATTTTGCATACAATTTTAAATATATCTGGAAAGTTTAATCGCTGTAATAGCTTGATTTGTGGATGAAAACAACATTTTCTGCGAAGATGTGTTTTTGTTCTTTGCGCATATCGATCGAACTGGCATGTGCACTTTGTAACACAATTCTGGCGTTATTAATAGAATTAATTCAATTATAGATGTATTTTTGAATTCTCCATACAATTTTAAATATTTCTGGAAAGTTTAATCGCTGTAATAGCTTGATTTGTGGATGAAAACAACATTTTCTGCGTGGGGTGCCTTTGTGAATGGGGAAACGCATGGCCATGTGCCATGGCGACTGCGCATATCAATTGGACTGGCATGTACACTTTCACTTTTCAACACTCAAAACTGCAGTTTGACCTACTAAAGTTAAAGAGAACACAAGTTTAAAGATTATTTATAATTTATTTGTATACTTGTACTATTTTTTTATCAATTAACATGACAGAACATATTTTTGAAGTTAGTTTTCATAATCCGCCTATGACCCATTTGGTTGAGGCAACCTCGCATGCGGATAAAAATGGAAATGGCACGCTGAACCGTAATTAAATTTTGTCTGGCGCTTTCAATAGAAAACCATCAATTGTAGATGGATCTTCGAATTCTGCATCAAATTTTTCAGAAATTTGGAAAGTTTCATTGCTAAACTTGCTTTAATTGTGGTTAAAAAACAGGCGAAGATTTTATGATCATGAATGCCTTTGTGAATGGGAAACCCAAAATGGCAGCTTGACTATATAAATAATCTTTGTGAAACAATCAATGTGTCCTCGCTGGCGTAATCGTAAGCATTACGCCTGTCACGCGGGAGATCTGGGATATTTTCCTGGCTGAGCATATTTTTTTTTTATTTTTCACAAAATTATTAGGTGATATAATAGAAACTATTAAACATTATGAACTAAAATATTATATAGAACTAAGAAACTGGAAGTTTGTGAATAAAGTGTGCTCTATGGATCTGTGCAAGCTGCCAACTGCCGGGGAGCACATTCGACAGAGGCAGCGGAATGATCGCGTATCAGAATCGATGGATCCAATAGATGTCTTTGTTTAATGTGAATTTTAATTGCCATATAAAATATCGCTCCTGAATCAGCATAGTTTCATCGCTAAACTTGCTCAAATTGTGATTGAAAAACAGATTTTCTGCGAAGATGTGACTTTGTGAATTGGAAATCAACGGGTCATGACGGCCGCGCATATCGATTGTTTTACACTTTGTAACACTCAAAATGTGCAACTTGAACTACTAAAGTTAAAGTGAATCAAATTTTAAAGATTAATAATAATTAATTTGTATACTTGTACTATTTTTTAATCATTTAACATCACAGAACATATTTTTGAAGTCAGTTTTCATATGACCGTTTGAGACCGTCTCACACGCAAAGACACGCACAGATCGCTGGTGACGGTAATGGACACACTGAAGAGTTCTAATATCGGGTGAGGGGCATGAGAAATCGCAACTCGTCTCACCTTCACAAAAATGTGAATATCGTCACTTAGAAGATTCACGGTCCGCGCATATCGATTGTGCTACACTTTGTAACACTCAAAATGTGCAACTTGAACTACTAAAGTTAAAGTGAATAAAATTTTAAAGATTAATAATAATAAATTTGTATACTTGTACTATTTTTTAATCATTTAACATCACAGAACATATTTTTGAAGTCAGTTTTCATATGACCGTTTGAGACCGTCTCACACACAAAGACACGCACAGATCGCTGGTGAAGTTAATGGACACACTGAAGAGTTCTAATATCGGGTGAGGGGCATGAGAAATCGCAACTCGTCTCTCCTTCACAAAAATGTGAATATCTTCACTTAGAAATGGAAAACATGAAAATGAATATACTAGGCATATGTGAGATGAGATGGAAGGGATCTGGAAAATTTATAACTGACAAATACACAATAATTTATTCTGGAGGGGACACACATGAAAAAGGTGTAGGAATAATATTTGATGAAAAAACAGCCAAATCTATGAATGGATACTGGTGCATTTCAGATAGAGTTATAATGCTCAAAATCAAAGGCAAACCAATAGATATAAATATTATACAAGTATATGCACCAACAACAAGCAGTAGTGATGAAGAAATACAACACTTTTACGATGAAATAGAAATGGCAATAGCTCAAATTGGATCACAAGAAATAAAAATAATACTGGGAGATTTTAATGCAAAAGTAGGAAAGGGAAAAATAGAGGATATAGTGGGGAATTACGATTTAGGTACAAGAAATGAAAGAGGAGAGAAACTAATAGAATGGGCAAATATTAATATGATAATTGGAAACACATGGTTTAAACACCATAAAAAATGACTATACACATGGAAAAGCTCTTATATGAAAATACGCAATCAAATTGACTACATACTTAATAAAAGATTTAGTAATGCATTAATTAATGTAAAGACAATGCCTGGTGCTGACGGTATTAGTGATCATGTACCACTATGTGGACAAATAAAAGTTTTAAGTAAGATTAATGAGAGGGGAAAAAATGGTTTATAAATTGAGACTTAATAAAGAGGTTCTGAAAGTAGATAAAGAAATTCAAGAACAATACAGAGTGACTGTGAAAAATAGGTACAATGCAATAGCTAAAATACAGAGTATAAATGAACAATGGCAAATGTTAAGGAACCCTATTCATCACACTAGCAAAGAAATATTACCGGAGAGAAGCCAAAAAGTTAAGAAAAAATGGATGAATGAAGAAATCTTAATGCTGATGGACAAAAGGAAACAGAATAAAAATGACAAACAAGAGTATGCTAAGATACATAAAGAAATAAGAGATAAATGTGTGAAGGCAAAAGAGAGTTGGAGCAATGCAAAAAAATTGAATTAAATTCCAATAAAGATCAATAAAGTATGAACAGACAAATCAGTGAGCACACAGGAAGAAAAATAAAAATAAATACAGGGTGTTTGAAATCAAAAACAGGAAAGATATTATTGGAGGAAGGTGCTATAATAAAGAGGTGGAATGAGCATATTAGAGAATTATATAATGGAGAAAGGGAAGAATTAACAGAAGAAAGTAACTTAGAAGGCCCACCTATTCTAAAAGAAGAAGTCGCTGACGCTATGAAACATATGAAGAAAAGAAAACCAGCTCGGCCAGATGAAATCATAGTAGAAGAATTAGAAGTATTGGGAGAATTTGGGGTAGATATATTAACCAAGTTTGTCGACTTTCAAAAAGCCTTCGACAGTATCCACCGTCCTTCACTTTGGAATCTACTTAACATCTATGGTTTTCCTACCAAATATACCAACGTCATAAAATCTTTCTACAAAGAAACACGTTGCTGCGTAAGAACAGAAACAGGCAACTCTGACTGGTTCTCAGTCGAAACAGGGTTGTGTCTTATCACCGATGCTTTTTGGAATAGCTATCGACTGGGTCATGCGCAAATGCACAAACAACACAAATATGGGTATCCATTGGGTTGACAAAATTCTAGAAGACTTGGACTTTGCCGACGACATAGTACTTTTGAGTTCAACACACCCGGATGCCCAAGAGAAAATAAACCACCTCCAAAATGTTTCAGGGCAAATTGGTCTCCAAATTAACACCACAAAAACAAAGACTATTGATCTTACCAACAGTTCAGATGACACCAAATTGAACAGCTACGTTCTTGAAAAAGTCAACAGCTTTACATACCTAGGAAGCAAAATGACATCTACAGGGGACTCAACACCAGAAATATCATCTAGAATCGCACTGGCATCTAGTGCCTTCAATAAGCTGTCAAACATCTGGAAGTCAAAGACACTCAGCAAACACACAAAACTTAAAATCTTCAACTCTTGTGTGATTCCAGTGTTAACGTATGGATGTGAAAGTTGGAAATCAACGGTAGCTTTAGATAAAAAATTAGACAATTTTGAGAACAAATGTCTTAGAAGACTTCTAAACATCCACTGGACAGACTTCAGAACCAATTCGCAAATAAGACAAGAGACTAAGCAAGATACAGTATCCAATTTCATAAGAAGACGCCGTTGGAACTACATAGGCCATGTACTCAGAATGGACAAGTCAAGACTCCCCTACCAAGCCCTCATATGGTCACCAGTAGGGAAAAGAAAACGGGGAAGACCAAGAGAGACCCTGCGTAGAACCATCATTAGAGAAGGCTCATTCAATGGCCAAGTAAATATCCAAGATCTACAACAGGTAGCAGCGAACCGCCAAGCATGGAGAGACAGGACTTCTGCCCTATGCGCCGCCTTAGGCTCAAGAGGAAAGACTAACTAACTAACTAATATTAACCAAAATGCTGAATGATATTTACAACAGTGGATATTAACCGAGCGATATGTTAAAATCTGTATTTATAGCAATACCAAAGAGACCTGGAGCAATTGAATGCGAAGATTTTCGTACAATTAACCTCATAAACCATGTCACTAAACTTCTACTCAGAATTATAATGAGAAGAAGAAGAAAGAAAATAAAAATGGAAATTAGTGAAGAACAGTACGGTTTTATGGAAGGAAAGGGTACAAACAATGCAATATATATATATATATATTACGAACACTAATAGAAAGGTCAATAGAGAAACAGAGAGACATATATTTATGCTCCATAGATTATACTAAGGCATTTGATAAAGTAAAACATGATGAGCTGATTAAAATGTTGGAAGATATCAACATTGATGGGAAAGATTTAAGAATAATAAAGAATATATACTGGAACCAAGTAGCAGCAATTAAAATGGGAAATAAAGAGGGTAGTTACGAACAGATAAAGCTAGGAGTACGACAGGGGTGTGTCTTGTCACCCGATCTCTTCTCCCTATATAGCGAAGTAATAATGAGAGAGATCAAAGAGAAGCCAGGAATACTAATCGGAGGATATAATATAAACAATATACGCTATGCAGATGACACAGTATTGGTGGCGGATAATGCAACAGACCTACAACAATTGTTGGACATTGTAGTAATCAGAGAGTGCACAGAAAGGACTCTCCTTGAATATCAAGAAAACAGTAACAATGGTGATATCAAAGAAAATGGGGACACCAAAATGTGACATAGAAATAGAAGGGGAAATTCTCAACCAAGTGGATAATTTTAAATACCTAGGGGCACTTATAACATCAGATGGAAGATGTACAACAGAGATTAAGAGCAGAATAGGGCAGGCAAAAGCCGCATTTCAGAAAATGAAGAGTATCTTATGCAATAAGTCGCTATCAATGAATGTAAGAAAGAGAGTGCTAAAATGCTATATAGAACCAGTTTTGCTGTATGGCAGCGAATCTTGGAATGTAAATGAACAAATTAGGAAGAACTTAGAAGTAGCAACAGAGATGTGGTTTTTAAGACGAATGTTGCGAATTCCTTGGACTGCCAGAGTAACTAACAACGATACGATTGCCTGAAAGAGGCTAATGAAACTAGAACTATATACAACAATAAGAAAGAGACAAACAGCTTTCTTTGTTCATGTGATGAGAAGAGGGCACTGGAGAACATCGTGACAACTGGAAAGATCGAGGAGAGGAGAGGCAGAGGCAGACCAAGAGGAATGATGCTGGACGGATTCAGACGGTGGCATGGAGGAATATCATCAGCATAGTTGATTCAGAACACCAAAGACTGAGATCTGTGGAGTGCCATGAATGCCTACGTCAGCCGGCACGGCACTTGATGATGATGATGATGATGATGATGATGATGATGATGATGATGATGATGATGAGAAGTGACATACAGGCATCATTGAGGTACCATTAGATTGTGATTTTCAAGGCCTATCTACTGTGTTTGGTGGTCTCATTGGTAAATACTCAAATTTAAAATCGTGATGGTTCATGTTAAGTTAGTTAGATGTTGTGTGTTCGTCTCCAAGAAATGAGAAAGAGAAATTCTTTAGAAAGAAAGAAATGAATATTAGTTATTAGTCACGTAATGATCGACTGAACGGGACTGCTTGCTTGTGGCCACATTATTACTATATTAATATTAGTTATGACTAATGACAACACAAGTTCACGAAACAAGTCAACAGCACTCACCTTCAGGGAATGAGAAGTGAAATCAACAAGCACAGACTCGGTCAACAGTCCAAGCTGATGTGTGCCAATGTAAACATTTCAGTTCCGGCCGCATGCTCCAGGCTCCAGTGGTTTTACTTTCGTTTTCTCACAAGTCGCGCCATTTGTATCGACTTGGTTTCTGTTGTTACAAAAGTCTGGCCGCGCCAGTTGTGTCAGTGAACGAACGAACGAACAGACTTTATTTTCAAAGGGTAACAAATTGGGCACGCAGGCCCGTCTTACATTCGGCCCTTCCAATCACTCATCTTTCTTTCATCAACAGTGCATAGGAAAAAACATTGTCACGTGAAATTTGTAAACATAAACAATTCATATTACTATGTTATGACACACATCAACCACCCACCCACACATCCCCCATTCACTCCAACTCCACCACCCAACCACACACACATACATGCCCCTACCCATCCACCACATCCTTACACCTACACATCTCCCCACCCACACACACCTCTCACCCACCACACACACATACATGCCCCTACCCATCCACCACATCCCTACACCTACACATCTCCCCACCCACACACACCTCTCACCCACCACACACCCCATCCACCCACACCCCAAGCACACATACATTCCCCAACCCACACATCCACCCACCTACACACATATCCTCTACCCGTCCCATTAGCCACCAACAATCACTCACTCACATATCCTCCTCCACCCACACACCCCCAAACACACATTCCTCAGCGACACATTCCCCACAAACACACACATCTCCCCGTCAACTCACATATTCCGCACCTACCCACACACAAATTCCGCACCCAGCCACATAATCTCCCATCTCCCCCAGCCCACTCACAGATCCCGAGCCCACCCCTACAAACATCCCCCACCATCTCCTAACCTACACACACTCAGACACCCACATATCCTCTACCCACCCACACATCCTCTACCCACCCATCCCCCAACCAAACATCCCTTAACCACACACCCTTACTCATATACAATCAACCACCCACACATCCTCTACCCAACCACACATCCTCCACCCACCCATCCCCCAGCCACACACCCCTACCCATATACACAAACATCCCAACCCACGCACAATCTCCCCGCCCATACACACATCCCTCACACACATCCCCACCCACCAACACATCCCCCATTCACAAACACACACCTCCCATCCACGCACACACAACCCACACATACATCCCCAACCCATACACTCATCCCCTCACACATCCCTAGACACACGTACTTATCAGTCAACCACTAACACCCACACATCCCTCACTCACTCATCAAAACATACATCTCCTATCTACCCACCCACACTCACACACCCCAACCACCCATCTAAACACACATCCCCCACCCTCACACATATCCTTCACCCACCCGCACACCCAATCACACCCCACCCACACAAGCATCCTTTATCCACACCCAGCTCTCCTCCCACGCAACACCACACCCACACACATCCCAAAGACACATCACTCACCCACACACACATCTCCCCACACATCTCCTACCCATCCACACATCCCCCAACTACAATCACCCTCACTACCCACACATACATCCTCCATCCAGCCACACACAACCCCACCCAGCCAGACATATCCCCTACCCACACACACATCCCCAAATCCATCACCCACACCTATCACGCACCCCTCCCCCAACCCACACACATCCCCCACACACATTCACCCACACATCCCTCACCCACACACATATCCCCAAACCCACAACCACCCCACCTGCACACATCTCCCACCCACCACATATCCCCACACCCACATATATCCCCCACCCATCCCATAACGCACTATCAATCATCCATCAACATATCCTCCTCCACCCACTCACCCACAACCACCTAGCCAAACACGCATCCACACACACACATCTCCCCGCCAACCCATACATCCCGCACGTACCCACACACAAATCCCCCACCCACCCACACAATCACACCCCGCCAACCCAAACATCCTGAGCCCACCCACACACACATCCCCCCATCCCCCAAACTACTGTTATGATAAAACTCCCACACTTTACACACACATACAGTGACGATTGTCGTGAGCATTGTCGCAAAATTGTAAAGAAAATGGAGAAAAATTGTACATATACATTTTGTAACTTCAAATTTAGTGATGCAATTCAACTCTCTCTCTCTCTCTCTCTCTCTCTCTCTCTCTCTCTCTCTCTCTCTCTCTCTCTCTCTCTCTCTCTCTCTCTCTCTCTCTCTCTCTCTCTCTCTCTCTCTCTCTCTCTCTCTCTCTCTCTCTCTCTTCTTACACGCACACACACATATATATATATATATAATGTTATATAGTGATGGGTTATGTTGTGTGTTGTGTCATGTTACACATATTGCCGTGTGTGTTGTGTCATGTTGTCTTGTGTCATGTTGCCGTGTGTGTTGTGTCATGTTCTCTTATGTGTTGTGTCATGTTTTGTGTGTTGTGTCATGGTGCCGTGTGCGTTGTGTCATGTTTTGTGTGTTGTGTCATGTTGCCGTGTGCATTGTGTTATGTTGTGTCATTGTGTCGCTTAAAAATAAGTCACTTAAAAGTCGACTTCATTGCACCTGGTTTTATCCTATCTAGCTCAGTCTCTTTCCGCAGCGAACTGCCGAAAGTGTCACACAAAGAACGATTTCCGTAGCTCTAGCTATAATCCCGAGGATTCTACGGGAAAAAAAATGCACTCGTGGACCGAAGGACGCGGCCCGGAATCGAATCCACAACCTTCGAGCCTGAGTCAGACCGCTTGACCACTTTGCCACGGAGACTCCCAAAATAGTGTCACCGTGTGCGTTGTCTTAGTTTTCCGTGTATGCTGAGTCATATTGTTGTGTGTGTGTGTGTGTGTGTGTGTGTGTGTGTGTGTGTTGTCATGTTGTGGGTTGTGTCATGTTGCCGTGTGTGTTGAGTCATGTTGTTGTGTGTGTGTTGTCATGTTGTTGTGGGTTGTGTCATGTTGTTGTGTATGCTGAGTCATGTTGTTCTGTGTGTGTTGTCATGTTGTTCTGGGTTGTGTCATGTTGTTGTGGGTTGTGTCATGTTGCCGTGTGTGTTGAGTCATGTTGTTGTTTGTGTGTTGTCATGTTGTTGTGGGCTGTGTCATGTTGCCGTGTGTGTTGAGTCATGTTATTGTGTGTGTGTGTTGTCATGTTGTTGTGGGTTGTGTCATGTTGCCGTGTGTGTTGAGTCATGTTGTTGTTTGTGTGTTGTCATGTTGATGTGGGCTGTGTCATGTTGCCGTGTGTGTTGAGTCATGTTGTTGTGTGTGTGTGTGTGTGTGTGTGTTGTCATGTTGTCGTGGGTTGTGTCATGTTGCCGTGTGTGTTGAGTCATGTTGTTGTGTGTGTGTGTGTGTGTGTGTGTGTGTGTGTTGTCATGTTGTTGTGGGTTGTGTCATGTTGCTGTGTGTGTGTTGTCATGTTGTTGTGGGTTGTGTCATGTTGTTGTGTGTGTGTTGCCATGTTGTTGTGGATTGTGTCATGTTGTTGCGTGTGTGTTGTCATGTTGTTGTGGGTTGTGTCATGTTGCCGTGTGTCTTGTGTTATGCTGTGTCATTGTCTGCGTTGTCTTACTTTGCCGTGTGTGTCGTGTTGTGTGTGTTGTGTCATGTTGCCGTGTGTGTTGTGTCATGTTACCGTGTGTGTTGAGTTGTGTTGTTGTGTGTGTTGTCATGTTGTCTGTGTTGTCATGTGTGTGTTGTGTCATATTGTCTGTCTGTTGTCATGTTGTTGTGTGTTATGTCACGCTGCATGTCTTGTGCCATGTTGTCTGTGTTGTGTCATGCTGTGTGTGTTATGTCATGATGTGTCATATTGTGTGTGTGTGTTGTGTCACTTTGCGTGTGATGAGTTATGGTATGTGTGTTGAGTCATGCTGTTTTGTGGGTTGTGTCACAATGAGTGTGTTGAGTCATTTTGTGTGTGCCTTGTCATGTTTCATGTGTTGTGTTATGTTGTTGTGTGTATTGTCATTTTGTGTGTGTGTTGTATCATGTTGTGTGTGTTGTATCATGTTGTGTGTGTTGTCTTATGGTGGTGTTTATTATGTTGTGTGTGTGTGTTGTGTCATGGTATGTTGCTGTGTTTTGTATCATGTTAGTAGTATATGGCGTAAGTTTGTCATCTCATTTCAGTATCCGAAAGAGGATGATCCCGAAATATTTTCCTATATAAGGTATCATATGACGTCATAAACAGGATCCTGAATTAGGATCAGGATCCGAAGGAGAGATAACTTATAAAGGAAAGTATTTCAGGATCAGTAGTAGTATATGGCGTAGGTTTGCCATCTAATTTCAGTATCCGTTGGGGGGGGGGGGGGGGGGGGGGGGGTGACTGGTGGGTGTGTAATAGTTAAAAGTACGATGCTCTTCCACGGGGTGGCGTAGTGCTAAGCAGGAAAGTGGGGAAAATTAGAAGATGGCGATTCGTTGTTAAGAGACTAGACGGTGGGTGGAGACGGGGTGGCAAAGTGGCTAGCGAGGTGGCCAGCGTGGCTGAGGGTACGACTTGTATGGAGACTGGAACTATAATCCAGTGGTCGGCATGGCTGGGGGTATGACCCAGTGGCCGGCGTGGCTGATGGTATGACTCATATTGACCCGAAGAGGGGTTTTGAACAAGTGGCCGGCGTGGCTGATGTTATGACGCGTATGGAGCCTGGGACTCTAACCCAGTGGTCGGCGTGGCTAAGGATATGACTCTATGGACCCGTGGGTGGGGTGGAGCTGCGGTGGTTGAGTTTACCATCCGGTGTGAGGTGGGACACATGGTGAAGGTGGGGCCATTGGTAGTATGTTAGGATTAGTGGTACAACACTCTTCCCCGAGGTGGCGGAATAGCCAGATACAGGCGTCCGTTCCTTGTTAAGAGCTGGGGTGGCTCTGTGATGATCGAGTTGGGCGGAATGGCTAGCGAGATGGGTCCGTGACAGGTGAAGTGGGCAGTGTGGCTAGATATGGGTGGATGGTTTGAAGTGGGAAGTAAATGGTCTATGTCCATGTGTGAATCTCTCAGCCAGCTGGTCCAGTGGTCTGGAATGGGGGTGACTAATATCCTCTTCTTCTTCCTCTTCCTCTCTGTCCAACTAACTCTCTCTCTTCCTGGTATGGTCAAGAGGGATACCCAGTGTCTAGTTTGTTATGAATCAAAGTACACTTGTTCCTGCAGCGAGGCGCCGTCGTTATATCGAGGTGACAGGCTCAAATCCCGGTCAATAACTATATACTATTTCCAGTAATCCTGTCAGCTTCCGGTCCCAGGAACCCTAATCAACCACGATGACCATCGAGTAACATTCGAGAAGAGTGAACCCACCGCCATCAGCGCAACGGAAGTTTAAACTGCAAGACGATCCTCCGTCTCTCTCTCTCTCTCTCTCTCTCTCTCTCTCTCTCTCTCTCTCTCTCTCTCTCTCTCTCTTGTCTATATCCGTGTGGGTGACTACTACTACTACTACTACTACTACTACTACTACTACTACTACTACTACTACTACTACTACTACTACTACTACTACTACTACTACTACTACTTCTACTACTACTACTACTTCTACTACTACTACTACTACTACTACTACTACTACTACTACTACTACTACTACTACTACTACTACTACTACTACTGTACAATTGTTCCATCTTCCTGTCTGCATGCTGGTCAGGGTGTGAATCACCACTCAAATGACACTAGACTAGCTGGGTAGGAATGTCAACAGGGATCCGCCCGAATACCGGACCAGGTAAAATTAAACAACACTCATATAATCAAAATTCCGATGTCGTCTTTCGCGCTTCCATAAACCAGATGTCGTAAACCACCAGTGAACGAGTAAATTTAAAATTGGCGTACACGGTTCCCTAACAAAGCTATCATAATTCCGGTCAAATATGGCTGACAGGCCGGTGATACGTAAAGATCTGTGTGTGATTTTATTTCTAGAGATGGTTTTCTTATGCGTATCTCCTCATTTTGGACATTATCATTTGATTTGGTCAACAAGATACTGGCCTGGCTGTTTGGTTCGGAAATAAAATGCTGATAAAATGTGAAATACTTCAATTTTCAATAGTAAACATTCTGTTGTTATGTAAAGGTCAAGGAGAGTGCCAGAGTCGCATGAAGAAATTCAAAAGTACTAAATAGCATATGTCCACAATATTATGTTTTCGGGATACAAGAACTTTGATTCAAAGTACAGAAGAACAGAATCGTAAAGGCAACTATTTCAGTCATGTGCCTCTTTGTTGAATATTTTGGATTGTTCATACCAACGGTTCTTGTAAATACGTCATTAAGTATAATTAACTTTTCTTCTGGGGTACTCTCAAACGCAGTGACTAAAGCTGTTGTACACTGGCGGTGACGTCATTATTTTGGTTGTATCTATAAATAACAGACCGGAGGAACAGCATTATGTGCTCGTGTGTCGAGTAAGACCATAGTCTACTCTTGCAAAGGATAGGTGCTGAAGACGGAGGCAGCCAGCCAGGAGGCGCACCACAGAAATCAGGCTGCCACGCAATAACGCCGTGAATTATGTCGACAACTGCTACATGTTATGGTGCTCGCCCTGCTCTGGTCCCACAGACAGGTGCAGTGCCGGGCCTTATGCCTCGTAAGGGTCTAACCACAAATAAGGGAGGTCCTTCTCAGATGTCCAGCGGAGCCAGAGGGCCTGACAATAGACCGTCTGGCCGTACCAAACAAAGACTTAAAATAATGCACTGGAATGCAGAGGGTATCACCAAAAAAAGAATAGAACTAGAAAACATCTTGGCCAATGAAAATGTAAGTGTATGTTGCTTGCAAGAAACTCACCTGAACGAAAATATAGCCTTCAAAATCAGAGGCTACCAGTGTTACCGATCTGACCGAAAGGACAGGCGAAAGGGTGGGATACTGACTCTTGTCAAAAACAACATTCCTGCTTCCCAAATTGAAGTTCACATGGAAGGGGCTGAGTATCAGGCACTTAAACTTAAGACAGACAATACAGACTTTCACCTGATCAATTACTACTGTCCAAATGACCGCCCACAGGCACTGGACACACTACCATTAAAAGGAAAAATGATTGTGTGTGGCGACTTCAACAGCCATTCGCAGAGCTGGGGCTATGATCACATGGACCAGAGAGGAGAGAGATTGGAAGATTGGCAGGATGAGAATAGATTCATCCTGATTAACAAGCCGTCTGACCCACATACCTTCTACTCGAGATCATGGCACTCTACAACTACACCTGACCTGGCGTTTCATTCACCAGACCTGGAGTGGAACATTACACGAATTGTTGGGAAACAACTTGGTGGCAGTGACCATCGGCCAGTCTTTCTAACTGTAGAAAATGAGCTTGTAAGTGAAAGCAGCACCATCTCGAGGTGGAACTACAAGAAAGCAGACTGGGCAATGTACAAGCATCGCACTAGCATACTGGTTAGAAACCTGAACACTGAGAAGGACATAAATAAAGTAGTTGAAGAGTTTGGGAAATGCATACTACAGGCAGCACGCGAAACAATACCAAGAGGAGCCCGTAAACATTATAAACCCTACTGGAATAGTGAACTGGAACAGTTGCATAATGATGTGGATATATGTAGAAAACAAGCAGAGGCCAATCCCAGCCAAGAGCACCACAATAAATATCAGCACGCAAAAGCCAAATTTCAAAGGGCCCAACTGCAGGCTAGACGGAAAAGCTGGCAGGAGAAAACAGAGTCACTGAACTTTGAAAAAGACACAAGGAAGTTATGGAGGCTAATAAAACAGCTTAACGATGAGGGCACAGGGAGAAACTCAAAAATTGCGCTACATAAAGACGGAAACATCTTAACAGGAAAGCAAGCAGCTGACCATTTTGCGGACTCATTCGCACAAGATAACAATATTGAAATTAGTCCAGAGAAACAACAGGAGATTCGAGAGAAATGGCAAAATACAGGACAGAAGGAAATTGTACATGAGGTTATGGAGACACCTATCACATTCAGTGAACTGGAGCTAGCCATTTCAAAACTGAAAATGAGAAAATCACCAGGAGCTGATGGTATCTCCAATGAAATGATCAGGAACCTAGGAACAGAGGCCAAAGCAAAGCTGCTACAGATCTTTAATAATACATGGACCTTAGGCAGTGTTCCACAAGTCTGGAGAGAAGCAATCATGATACCCCTCCTAAAATCTGGGAAAGACAGTTCCATTGCCTCCAGCTACAGACCCATTAGCCTCACCAGTTGTCTCTGCAAAACAATGGAACGCGTCATCAATCACAGACTACAGTGGTACATTGAAAGTGAAAACATCCTTGTGCCACAACAGGCTGCCTTTAGGCAGTGCTACTCTACGGAAGATCAGACAACCTACCTCTCTCAAGAAGTTGAGGATGCATTCCAAGAGAAGAAGCTGGTACTTGCGGCTTGGATAGATCTGAAGAAAGCCTTTGACAAAGTCTGGAAAGAAGGTCTGATGAAGAAACTGAGAAACTGTAAAGTCAATGGAAGAATGTACAAATGGGTAAAAGCATACTTGCACAACAGAAGAGCCCGAGTACAGATAGACGGTCTCAAGAGCAAGAAAGTACTATTGCGTCACGGTGTTCCCCAGGGCGGAGTCCTGTCCCCAACACTTTTTCTAATCTTCATCAATGATCTTGTTGCTAATCTACCCAATGGAATTAAAGCGGCAATGTACGCTGATGACCTGGTTTTGTGGAGCGCAAATGAACATGCATCAGTGGCCACCATATTGCTACGAGAGCTGTAGATACATTTGTTGCATGGGCGGATAGATGGTGTATCAGCATAAACACTGACAAGTGCAGCACCACTCTATTTACCCTTTCTCCGAAACAAAAGGCAGGGAGCATTCAGATAAATGGAACACCCCTAAGAGAAGATAAGGAACCAACATACCTTGGTGTAACATTCGACGACAGGCTGACATGGAGAAAACACATTAAAAAAGCAGTAGCAAAAGCCAGAAGGAAAATTGCCATCCTGAGAAAGCTAACTGGAACCACTTGGGGAGCCAGTGGGAAAATACTTAGCAAAGTTTATCAACAGAGCATACGACCACACTTGGAATACGGGTCAACTGCGTGGTGTTCAGCATCAAAAACTACATTGCAGGAGCTGGACAAGGTGCAAAATCAAGCTCTTAGAGTCATCACAGGAGGGATGAGATCAACCCCTATAGTAGCAATGGAGAAAATGGGGAGGACACAAGCTTTAAGAGAACGCAGAGATACAAAAACACTAATACAAGCAGAAAAGTTTCTCAGCTTGCCAGGCCACCCTATGAAGAACAGATTTGAAAACTTAGCTATGGGGCGGTTGAAAAGAAGTAGTTTCATCCACCAGGCCAAACAACTCTGCAGAGAAACCATCGATCTTCCCACAGTTGATATCCCCCTGACAACTATTCCAGAGCGAACCTCGTGGAAAGATGAGCATAGAATATCACTACAAATCCAGTCAAAAGTGAGAGGAATATTTGACAAGGAAGAACAGAACAGTGTACAGCGCAGAACAGCCACTCTCAGCTTCCTTGATGACGAATACCCACAGGACCTCTGGATCCGAGTCTACACAGATGGGTCAGCACAAAATGCTGTTCGAAATGGAGGAGCGGGAGTGTACTATAGAATACCCAAATAATACTAGAGACACGGCCAGAATTCCAACAGGAAAGTACTGCCATAACTATGATGCTGAAATTGAGGCAATCAAGATAGCCACAGAGAAATTACAAAATACCAGCCATGGTACACAACCTGTGGTGATATTGACAGATGCAAAATCCGTAATAGAGGCGCTCCTGTCTGGGAAATTGCCAGTTCTGAGGACACTACTTTCTGAACTTAGCAGTCAGCGTAAGATCACCATACAGTGGATACCATCCCACTGTGGAAGTCCCCGGAAACGACAGAGCTGATCAATTGGCTAAGGAAGGGGCACAAGAAGAACAACCAGATGTGCCTATTACGTACCACCAAAAGAAAAGAATGATCAAATCAGTCAGAAGGCCACCAAACCTTACTCAAGACGACTACCACGTTATGGACAGACCAGAACAGGTCATTCTTCTGCGCCTCAGAACAGGACACAATAGATTACGCAACCACATGTATACAAAATTCAAGATTGGTGACTCAGCCATGTGCACATGTGGTTTGGCGTCGCAGACAGCAGAGCACATACTCCAGGATTGCCCAAACTACAACATATCCAGGCGAACCTTCTGGCCTAGAGAGACAACAGTGGAAGATAAACTCTATGGACCGCTGAATGAACTAAAAAAGACTGTTAGATTCATACAAGAGACAACATTGCAGTTATAAACATATTTCAGGCGAACGAAAGAAGAAGAAGATAATTATTGGTGGTGTCTACTTCCCAAGACATCGCCTGTAGGTATATGATGCTAGTCTAGACCAGTGGGCGTCTGCTATTCACTTTATAAATACTATGCTTACGTCCGCTATTACAAAAGGCTACAGTGGCAATTTACTACTGTCACAAGTACTACTATTACTAGCAAGTGTAGTAGCTAGCATTCTGAACAACCGACGCCAATCCCATCGAAATCAACGCAAGGCTGGCTGCTAACAACTTTCCTTCCACAAATCCATAACGTGCGTCACCAAGTCCCATGTTTTTTTTTCATTTCAATATATGACCGATGGCGTCAATGACGTCTTCTTTTAGAATAATGTGGACCATCTAAATTACTATCTTCTGTTAACGCTCCCCTTTTCTCCATCATATAATTCTCTTCGTTATATCACCTTCCTCAAATAATATCTTTGGAGTCTTTTGATTTTATACAGCCTGTATTTATTCGTACTTTTCCCCGTGAGCTGGCTGACATGTCTGTACATACTGGACGTTTTAACAGGGGTGCATGTAAGATACAGGGGTACCGAGCTAATAGTTAGTCTAGTTAGTTAGTCGACAGATCATCCTCGTTGCACAACGGACCATTCAGTCCATAAGTGCTCGGACCCCCTCCTCAACAAATCCCGCAGCGTATAGTGGCTAACGACGCCAGTTCTGTGTTGGTTTATCAATCTTCTTTGGCTTCCTGCGTAGGTGTTCTTGTTTGGCCACCCCTCTTTTAATTTGCTGCTCTCGCAGTCTGGCCATTGTTGTAGATTCACAGTCATCACTTGGTTCTTGCAAAAGTCTCACTTCTCGTAGAGCATTCAGAATGTCAGCCTGGTCCATGGCGCGTCCGCCCTCCACAGTAGCCTCACCTGCGAGCTTGTCAGCCCGCTCATTTCCTTGTACTCCCGCATGCCCTGGCACGAAGATGAAACTAATCTTTGCCAGCCGAGACCGCTTCAGAGGCAGCAACCATTCTCTTCGGATCGACCCCTCCTCTATCCTCTTGATCATGTTCATTGAGTCGCTAAGGAAACAAGCCCTAGTGAATGTCTGTGTCTCGAGCCATGTTATTGCTTTACTTACTGCCATGACTTCCATGGTCAGGCTACTTGTGGTTTCAGTGAAAGCACCAGAGTCCTCCTTCACAATTCTCCCTCCGGCCCGAGCTGTAAAGGCCCATGAGCTTCTCACATGTCGGACGACCGATCCATCTGTGTAGATGACCGCGTCACTGTCTAGCGAATTCTCGAAAATCAACGCTTGTACTTCAGCCTCAACAGCAGCCGGATTTTCTTGTCTGCATTTTCTATCTAGTTGGATGCAAACTGAAAAGGATGTGCAGAAGTCTGTTGGCACTTGCACCCACTCCTCGCCAGGTTCTAAGTCCTCAAGTGAACACACCTGTTGAAGAATGTCTTCGGCTTGACCCATCCACGACCGTCCTCTTTTTAACCTGCTGCCCTTCACCTTCCTAATTTCACTATGCAGTGGATGCTGTGTGTTTGCGTTAATTCTGAGGTAGGCGCGTGCCCTGCAAACTTGCATTCTCTCTTCAATGGTTGGAAAATCAAGAAGGTAGCGCATCGCCCTGCATGCTGTATCTCTTGTACATCCAAGAATAATGCGCATAGCTTCATTCTGTATCCTTTCCATCCTTTCTATCTGCTTATGGCTGACAGTCAGGATTGCCATTGCATACTCCAAAACAGACATGACCAGCCCCTCGTACAGAAGACATAGATGGCGCTGCTCACAGTTTGCTGCCGCCATCACCCGCATCGCTGCCAAACCCCGCTTGGCCTTTGTTATCACCTGGTCTATGTGCACATTATAAGCAAGGCTTCGATCAAACCGTATCCCCAGGTAATTCATTGCCTGCGTTCTTTCCACCGTCTCTGAACACAGCATTACAGTTGGTGTTGGATTGTTGACAATATGATTATTCAACGAGAACCAAGTCACTGTTGCCTTTGTTGGGTTGACCATTGCCCCAGCTTCATCACACCAAGTACTTATGCGATTGAGTTCGGTTTGTAGTTCCACAGCAACCTCCTCTCTATCCTTACCCTGACGATACACTAAAACATCATCGGCATATGACAATGTCCTGCCAGGTCCAGTGATCTGCTCACTGGTGATCCTCACTGTGTAGGCGTTGAACAGTACCGGAGATAATGGTGATCCCTGTGGTAGGCCAGGATATATTGTTGTTGGTTCCGAAGTCCAACTGCCACATCTAAAAACTACTTTCCGTTGGAAGAGGGCTGCAGCGATCCAACTAAGGAGGAATGGACTTACGTTTAGTTCAAGAAGCTGAAACATTAAAAAATCCAGTGGTACTCTGTTGTATGCGTCCTCAAGATCAATCGCTGCAGCAACGGTTTCAGTGCCTGAGTGGAAACCTTCATAGACATCATGGGCAAAGACTGCTGCATTGGTCCAGGTTTCTCTTTTTGGACGGTACCCACCCAGGTTAGGTGGGAAAACACCTTGCCTCTCTAGTTGGCTTGATATTTTCCTGGCAATTACCTTCTCCAGCAGCTTGCCTATTGTATTCTGCATGGTTATAATTCGATATCCCTGAATTTTTTTGTGGTCTTTGTCAGGCTTCGGCAAGGAATCAGATAGCTGTGTAACCATTCCTCCTTGATGCTAGCACTCCCTATACTGTTGTTGTACATGTCTGCTAGTTTCTCTAGCTCATTGTCGGTACAACCTATTTATGTCGTCGTATCTTATGCCATCAGGACCTGGAGCACTGTTTTTGATCGTCGAAGCACAGCCTTGATTTCTTTCACTGTCACTGTGTCTTCATCCGAAGTGTTCTGGGCCTTGCATCTGTCTGAGGTGACCTCCTTGGCCAGATTCCTGCCTCCCATGTCTGTCTGGTTGCTCTGCTCAAGGTAGCGTTCAAAGAGGGCTTTGCCCTTGTCCTCGTCAGTCCTCTGCCAGATGAGGTCAGCACCTTGGAAGTCAGAAATGCTCTTATTCTTGACTAAACCACTCATGCTTTTATGTAGTCGACAGAACAATTTCAGTTACTTGTCTGTGCTTACCCTTTGACACACCTCTGCCCATTTTTCGCTTTTAACCACCTTGACCAGTTTTTTGAAATAGCTTACTTTTGTGTGCATCTCTCTTTCTAAGTGCAAGCAGGGACTAGGATGACCAGCTCTGTTCTTCTTGGCATTTTGCCATCTCCTTACAGCACTACGCTTATCCACCCAAGCCTTCTCCACCTCGAAACTCCACCACGGTGGCTGCTCCCAGCTTTTTTTCCTGCCCTGAAACGTTCTGCGCTTGTCACGTCTTATTTTACTCACCACATCTTGCCCTGTACTGTCATACTGGAACGTCTTTACCTTTAGCTTGTGCTGTCTGGTTCTGCCTTTCTCCACCAATATGCTGCAAGGGTGGTGGTCGCTGCCATGGTGTCCAAGGACACCCCATCTACACACTGTAGTGAGTGAAGGTGAAACTAGCGCTAGATCAATAGCACTGTCCTCATCGCCTGGACGGCTTGCTGTCCTGGTGACACAGCCACTGTTGATACAAACCAGGTCGATGGTTTCCAGTGCAGTCTCGAGCTCCTCCCCTTGTGTATTGGAGGAAGTGTTTCCCCATGATCTGCCTCCAACCAGCTCCAACCGAGCTAATAATAATGTGTACTCCTGTAAACATTATTATTAGCTCTGTACCCCTGTATCTGCCATGCACCCCTGTTAAAAAGTCCAATATGTACAGACAAGTCATCTGAGCTGAGCGTAATCTTGCCAAGACATCAACAGCAGCTTAAACATGCTGGTGTTGACTGATATGTCCTGTAAAGGATATGCGGGGGAAAAAAACTTGTATAAACTTTATATAATACCTGGTTCTTATCTATGCTTGCAGATATGAATACCTAGGAACAGTTAATTGAGAAACTGTGTTATAATAACCAACACTGATTCCACTGATAGCATTTAATTGTCTAAAACGTGGTCAGTGTATAAAGGAGTTGGAGACAGGTCTTATGATCCATCCTAGTCAGAAAGAAGAAACCGACAGCTGAATCACAACGTGGAACCAGCTGTTTAACATAATACCTCATAAAAATAGGAGATTGAAAGGTTATGCTCCCCCTATATGTCTCCACCTTGCCGCGGTGGGGGAGCTTGAGTGTCCCACTGACCCCAAGCGCTGTGCCAATGGATATAAACTATATATTGGACAGCTCTTGGGATAGGGATCAGACTAAGAGAGACACAACCTGCTGCTCTGCAGGTAGACTGAGGATAGCAGCCTAAATCAGGCGAACGATGCCAATAATCTGTCTGGATACAACCTCTAAGGCTCTCGGCCGAGGGGTATGGCTGAACGTCTCTAAGCCATAAACCCTCGGATGTGAGAGCCTGGCCGACACATACCTACATCAAAATTGAGGCGAGGTACTGAGCATGCTACATACTTGGTGCAGATACTCGTTCGATGGCTCTTAGCTGGGGGATGTGAGGGATCCCCGGATGAGAGGGCCTGGCCGTTTCTCGCCCACAGACGCACGGAGGTAAGGTGCTGAGCCGGCAGCACATGTAGCCTACCTCGTGAGCGAGTACTCAAGGTGGAAAAACACGTCGGTCGCACGTTCCGATGAAAGTCTGTAACCATACTCATGGAGTGAGTGTAGTCAAAGGTGAAATATTGTCTCGTTGACACTAAATGGAACGCTTGGCTTGCGAATCCATTACGTGGCAGCCCGAAGCAAAAGCTTGCTGCGTGGAAGTCGACATAAGAGTCTTAACTTGTCTCGAAACCTGAGGAAGGCTAATCTCATTAAAAATTCCCGCTGAAGTTGGAAGTGCCAGCCTACAGGCGGCAAAATAAAAATGGCACTACGCAATTACGTCCGAGTGAAATGTCTTTTGTGACCGGAAAATCTCTAACTAGTCTTCCCTCGTGCTAGGAAAATCTACCTAGTTTCAGAATGCCGCTCTTGTTCGGAACAACTCTGACTATGTAGTTTTCTGAATGTCTGTCGTGCCTGGAACAGCTCTGATGGGCACAAAGACAAGCACATGTCCGTGTCGAAAACACGCTGAGCGGATACCGTCTGCAGACCTGTCTGGTTTATGCGGGAACGGCCGGGGGCGGACGAAATGCCCAATATATTGAAGTGAGGAATTAAAGCAGCCATGAGCAGGACGTGACGATTCCCTCGGTGAGCCCAGCACCAGGGCGCTATGTGCCGGCCCTGCAATTATGGAAGCAACCCTGTATGGCGGAAAATGCCATGGACTGTCCCTGCCTTCCTTTGAGGGATGACCGTTGTCTTCGACCATTCCAATTTGGCCAGCTGGGTTGCAGACGGCACCGCAAAAGTGAGCGTCTTCCAGGAATGCTACCTGGTCAAAAAAGCACGCTAAAGCCGGATGTGTTGGCCTACGGATTTCGGCCCAAGGGCGCATAACTTAGACACACCGCAATCACATCTGTAAAAACACTCCGGATGAACGCAAAGAAGAAGAAGAACGGTTATGTAGAGACGTTGTGGAGAGGGGTGTATTGAAATTCTAACCCCAGTGACTACCATCTTTCCTTCTATTTCCATGATTTATGAGTAGTATTTTTCTTGGATCAAGTAAATTCCCTACAGATTTGCTAGACTTGTCATAGGTGCCTTACCTAATGAACCCTCGTTCCTTCGTTCTAACTGTTGAAACATAATCTACTATGCATCAGTAAAGACGGTAGTTTGCCAGTGGTGTCCTTGTAGTTATGCCACATAAGGCGTAAGACGGGAGACTTACAACCGGTATACCACAGGAGAATTGGAGAGGACAGAAGATAACTGGACCTGATAACTTTCAAGATTCTGTGCTGGGTTCATGTGTAAGTAAAATATGTAAGCATATATTTATCTATGGACCTAGTTATTTGTGTTTAAATATTATATGTCCTTTGTGGGACACCTCAATTAACTCAGGTAATTTTACCTGTAATAGCCTTGCCTTTGCTGTCTGTACGAGAAGTCAAGGCTGAAATCCCACCAGACTAGAGTGTAGAATGAACCCACTAGCCCATCGTCAAAACATCAAAGTTTTAGCGTGAGAGCGATATCATGCCCATTCATTTAGAATAATTAGTTTTCTAAGTGATGTACCATACAAATATTACTCAAGAATATATTGAGAAAATACAACATTGACACCGATTCCCTTGTGTAAGAATAGTCCCATGTCAAGTGTGAGTCGAATACAACGTTGAAAGTCACTTGTCCTGTATATGCCTTGTGGTCAAGCCAGCCAGGCATTTTCTTCTCTTCCAGTCCCTTGTTCTCTTCCCCTCAATCTTGCCAGTTGTCACCAAGTTCTTCAATTTATTTCTTCTCATAACGTGTCCAAAACAGCATGACTGTCTACGTATAATTTCTCTAATCAGTTTACAGTTTTCATGTGGTTCTTGTAGTACTTGGTCATTGGATTTCCTATCTGTCTATGGTATTCTTTGCATTTTTCTTAGAATCCACATTTCTACAGTCATCAGATGTTTTTCATCTTATCTGCTCATTGGCTACGCTTCACATCCATACAAAATTAAAGGATCTATGTAACACCTCAACACTCTTGTCCCCCCCCCCCCTCCCCCTGTAACAGGGCAGGAGGTAATGGAGTTCAGGGAAAAATGATGAGTAGATGAAATCAAACGCCGATTCACTTCGGTTACTTTTGAAGGTTCCACTTTATTTGGTACAGTTGTCAATTACAATTGATGTTGGAAATGAAAACAGTGGTCCAGCCTGACATTCATTCTAGATGTTAACCCCACGTCTTGTCGCTAGGATGTCCCAGTCGTAACTAACTTGTTTACTACCCCAACGTCACAGCGTGCCCTTGCCTAGCTACCCCCCAGCAGGGTGCTCACCCGTGCATTGTTGGATACTAGATCCTTCCAATTTTACACCAGCCACCACTCCCCTAAGGACACTCTGTTATATTCCTCCCCTTCCCATGACCAAGACTTTTCCTTGAAAAGTCTTAAAACAAAACCTACCTCTACCCGAAACCTCAATATTCTAAGTAGACTACATATTTGGGAACTTCTGAAAATCATTACACTTAACCCTTCCTGGCCCTTTTCAACTACACATGGAAACTATAGCTATCCGCTATTCTCCCATCACCTTACCCAACATTCCTGGACATTTTCCAAAACACTATAACACTCCACTATATATGGACCATTAATTCTTCTTCTTCTCTTCGACAGGGTCACAAGCAACCCGCTTAAACCCTCAATATTACAGACCTCAAAACCTCATTCACTGTGGCAGCGGGAAACGGACAGAGTAAGAACAGGGTTACAAGAGAAGTCGGTGGAGCAACAGATGATGATGAAGAAAGGGAAGTGACTCCAATGAGTTGCGTATCACGTGACATTAGTTGTGTGGCACACGAGACAGACGGCAAGAGCAAGTCACTCTTGCCAGGGTCTTTGTACACGACGGTTGGGAAAAGCGAATGCAGAAGTCAAGCGACATCAATTCAGCACACGCGGATGTCAAGCCAAGGTTGAGCCAAGCTGTAAGTTGGTAGTAAATAGTAGATAGAGTGTTTTAGAACCATCGCATGTCAGCCCACGCCTGTTGATAATGAGGGTATAACGGCGGCGATGACTTTTGAGAATAAACACTGACTACAATGGCGAGGGCATTGGTTTGTTTGATATTCTCCGTTGTGACCTGTTCCTGCTTACAACTGCCCTTGTGGCTGAATAGACGAGCCGGTAATCAGCTACTTGGCAAGTGGGGCGCTCGAAAATAATCAAGCAGGAGCACCGAAAATAAGAGTTACCTTCAAGAAAATTCGGTAACGGGCAGACAAAGAACAAGGAAGGTCACCTTGAACGCCATTTGCAATTTTGAACAAAGGTGTCAACAAACAAGTTCAGCTATTAAACGTGGTGTGAATATTGCTTTATAATACAAACATTTAAGCCACAACGCTGAACACAACAAATGAAATATTAATTTTCATAAATATTGACCCTGGCTGAGAAAACGTTAGAGTTGTTAACTCCGAATAAACTCTTAAATACATTCACGAGTGTCAAGAACGAAGTATCAATGTCTAGAAAGAAAGACTCATGAATTACCAGGGAGACATTCAATAAGTGAAAAGAGAAAAGAATCAAGAAAGTGAACCTACAAATAGAAAGTCGGCACATGATCAGAGGTTCAAAGTGCCAACAGACAGTCCTGTCAACAGTTAAAACTCATCATAGACGAGAATATATCAAATCATCGATGATGGCTGAATTTTCACTGAAATCTCGCAACTACACGTATATAAGTAGTAAGGAGTGCGACAAGTGAGTCGGTTTTCAGGAACAATCAAAATTTCCACTGAATACTTTAAAACGACAAAGACTATCATAACTACATGTGGAAGAAGGGTAAAGACCATCTAGCAGTCGTATACCAAGTTATTTTTATCTGGATTCAAGAATCAGACTTTTTCTAAGACATTTTTCCAGAATTCAACTTTAGTCTCCAACCGACATGAAACACTTTAAACAACCGAAATCAACATATCGATTAATTCCAGAACAATAACACGACAGCACCACAGTGAATCTACATAATATTAAAGTTTTTCCATTCAAGTTACAGAGAAGGCCAGAATTTCTTGGCACAACTATCTGACGTTTGAGCTTACGTCGACTAGCAACACTCAAGACCTCAACTACTGGAGGGAAGACACCGGACCAGTGAAGAACCGCACCGCAGCAGCACCAACAAGGCATCAGTGACAGAGAAGGCCAGAATTCCTTGGCAAAACTATCTGACGTTTGAGCTTACGTCGACTAGCAACACTCAAGACCTCGGCTACTGGAGGGAAGACACCGGACCAGTGAAGAACCGCACCGCAGCAGCACCAACAAGGCATCAGGCGAGTGAAATTGTCTGACTGTTATTGTATCATTTTGTGCGGCTGATTAGAGTGGATATTTGGTTATTTTCTCCACAGGTTTTTGTCATTTTTTCTCCATTACAGGGATTGAGCTTGCGTTGTTGCATCAAGCAAAAATATTAAGATAATTTGTGAATTGATTCAAGATCTCAATAAGAATTTTCAATGACCAAAACCAAGATCCACGAGCATCACACATATGTTCTGGGTGTTCCAGTGCTGATAAAGTAAGATAATATACTTCAGATAGGCACTCATAGTATACATCACCTATCATTTCTGGGGTAATATTTAAAACCTTGTGACACCACGATAACGTTACACAAAGGTTACTTCTATTTGTGAGTATCATTGAATAAAGTCAAAAAATCAACTCTAAATAATCACACCATCAGTCACCACATAACCAAAGACAGCATATGCTAGATACTATTGATACCTTGAGCTACTAAGACATCATATTCTTGGCAAAGTAGTTGAGCATATTCAAGAAACATGCCTTCAATACAAGACTACATAAGAAAATTCTGTTACAGTGGAATTACATTATTAACATGGAGACAAAACAAACTCATAAAAGTTCAAAACCAGATAAAAGAAAAAAAAAGGAAAAACTAAAAAACCTAGAGAATCAGAAAATAAACAAAGGATTGGAAGACTATCTGGCGAAAAATACAAAACCAATACTGACAAGAAGAGAAAAGTATCGATCACACAAGACAATAACATCAAACCTACAAAATGTCATCTTTGTCGTAGCTTTGGTCACTACGCAAAAAATTGTAGACTGAAGCAAATAACCACAACAGACACACCAAATGAAAAGAACATAAATAGACCTAACGATATGAATCAGAAATACGACAAAAATATAACAATACAAAACGTAAAAACAGCAAAGATCGATAACGGAAGTCTAAGATTCCAAAAGGCATTTGTCAACGGAATAATAACTACATGCCTACGAAATTCCGCAACATCGCTAGTCGGGGTAAAACAACAACTAGTTAAGACCGAAGACTACACAGGAGAAGAAATTAAGTGTCGAACTTTCGGTGGAAACATCGAAACGTATGACATTGCATGGATCACAATCAATAGCCGATATTATACAGGCAGAATAAAAGCAGCGGTACTACCGGACCCGTGCGCTGGACTAATCATAGGCAACATACCACACGTTAAAAGATACAGTAGTGAATGCCATGACCAGAGCACAAATATCCAAAGGAAATAATGAAGGTATCGAACTCACTCGACAAGCGACACCAACCGCCAAACCTAAAACAAACGAGAATAATGACCAGCAAAAAGCGACCCAACCATATTCAAGTAACGACGATGACAGTCCAGAAACAGATAACTTACTTAAACGGCTAACAGATACAAACATAGACGGGAAGTCACTATCCGTCCGAGAGGAATTAAGCAAGGAAAAAAAACAAAGTAACCTTCGCAATAGAAAAGATTAGTAAATTGAATCCATCAGTTAGTAAAAGCACAGTAACATTAAAACAAAGCAGAAGTCCATATCTAAAAGAGAAAACAATCAAGTGTGGAAATACAAAAACAGAAAAAGCACAAAACGGAGTTACATGTGCTACACAAAAATATCTCCCAGATTCAGGGGATAAATCTACCTCACCTTCTGAGGAAGAAGATCTACCTCAGCCAGTAAAATCAAAATATAAGGTGACACCCCGACAAAATGATACAATCGACTACACTGTATCAGGGTGGCAAGAGAAGACCCCACCAAAAATACCTAAAACATGCTACACCAAAACTGACAGACCAAGAGAAACCGGAACAAAGTCAGTGATATCTAAAGCAGAGATATATACAAGAATACAAAAAATGAAAATAACAAACTGGGAAAGATATTGGAAAGGTATAGGCTTAACAAAAGAGGAAATAGAACACAAAAGACAAAAATTAGATAAATATGACATCAAAATATAACGACAGAAGACACATTGAACTGCACAGAAACAGCCTACCATCTACACAGGTCAATAGCAGTTCAATAGAATGACAACATTTATCTTATCCCATTATAAAACTGTGATAATAATTAAATTAACTTTCACTAATATTATATAAATATCTTATTGTTTTAATTAGTTTGTTTAGGATACAGAAAACAAACAGCACTACCACACACATTGAGAACACAGTAGAATCACAATATAAGGATATCACCTTGTTAATAAATAAGAAAAGAAACATCTCTTTACATATACATTCAATAGTCAAGTTACTTACCATCTCAACCTATCTTGTTATGCACCTAGACACATACATATACAACTAAATACAATACTATTCACTACATACATACTCCACACTACATACACAATAAATACAACAATTTTTTTAACTTCAGTACATAAGAAAGACACTATACGGGAATGAGATAATTTAAAACAATTATATTCAGAGTACATTAAGGGTAACAAGGATATAGATATCCAAATATTACTTAAAACTCTGAACTGCCGTATAGAATGACTACAGATACCAGCAGTCAATTTGACATTGTACTTAATTAATTAGTAAGAGTCAGATATGTACATATTTTTTCCATTTTTATTAATTACAAGAATGCACAGAAGATGAATGAAATAGTTGAAGAACCGTGCAAGCACCACCGTAAATCCATCCATATACCTGGAAAAGATACCATTCCTGGTCTACAATCCTAGGGCGCCAAACCAGCATAAACCAGCTAGCTGAAAAGACCAGCCCAGGTTAAACAAGTAGGACAAACCACACCCACGGTTAAATAACTGAGTGATAGTAGGTTTATTTATGGGTAATATGAATTCATCTGTCATGCTGCATATTCCATCTGTCAAATGTAAATTATCACATTCCATATTCCATCGATCAGGTGTAAATTATCACATTGCATATTCCATCAATCTGGTATAAACTACCATATTGCATATTCCATCTATCACATGTAACTTATCAGATTGCATGTTTTATTCATTATAAGTAAGCCATCAGCCAATACAGGTATAACATCCAAGGTTCAGATACCAAGTGAGAGAAACCTACGGTATCGAAAATAGAACATACCACAGCTGAGAATTGAGAATATGACAACAGACGACAACAATATCAAGCACAAGTACAACGAGAACACTGATGTCATCAAAGACCTAGTGATATCGACACAAACTACTGTGATTAGGTCCAAGGTAACGGCAAGCCATCATAGACCATGGTATAATCACCGAGAAACATATCATCACACATATTATAACGATGATAACAAGATATCGTTGTGCCATTGTGATATATAATTTTTCATACACATTATTATTCATGTTAAAATTTTCTTACATATGCAGAGTGTGGGAATACTTAATAGTTGATCTTTGCAGCAAGAACACAAGACAAGAGAAACACCAACCAAGACTAAGCAAGAGACATAAATCATATAGTATAATAGCGGTGGCAACAAGTGTAACATAAAATGACACGATCAAGAAACGAAGTTACAACAAATGACACGAGTGAATGGTAGTAGTTAATTTTAATATTGATACTGCAACAGATAAACACATTGATAATGTAAATCAATGTCACATTTTTAATTTGCTCAGTGTATGATATTGCATGAATATCTCATATATGTCAATGAAATTTATTCATGATAATTTTATTCATTGATTGACATATTCCATAATAGAGATGACCATGCATACAAATGTACATATATATTAAGGTACATCTCCATTGTTCAACTCTGTACGAGTCTAGCATACCAACTTAGGGCTAAAAGACGGCATTGGACCGGCATGAAGAATGCAAATAACAGAAAGCAGTTCAACATCAACCAACAGGGAAGATAGAAGATCAAAGTATTATAAACTTTGACAGTCACAAAAATATTGGTCAATGAGTCTACAAGATAGATCTATATCGGCAATAAGATGAACTTGCGGTTATAAGACGAAAAGACATCGTTCACGAAGAAGAAGTAATCACCCTAGACAACTGAAATATAAGTAGACCGCAAGCAGACAAAGGCTTATGCAATGACCCCACCTATGAGTATTAAATTATTACGTCACATGGGAAACCCAAATGACAACCGAGAAATACAGCGGTACACAAGTCATGTACACATTGCTCATGTTCCACGATACCATATATAAACAATAATATAGATGGTAATGGTACCTATTAACCACGCATATCCCCTCATTCGGACGTAATGGTCTTGATAGGTTTGAGGTTGCTTGTCTTTAGGGCAAATGAGGGACTACTATGGGAAGGCCACGGGACCTTATGAAGCTCATATTATGTTAGAATAACCCCCCCCCCCCCCCCCATAGGTTGGCTACACGTCGCCTGCGCGGAAAGTAGGTTGATAGGGCGTGCCTGAACATAATAATAATTTTCTTTTCATTTTCTGCAGTGGTTAATAGAATGCCATGCTATCATATTATCAGACATAATAGGGTTGTGGAAGGACAACAATATAGTATAGAGTAATAACCTGACTACTCATATCGCTCCATGTCATGGGATTAAAAAACCAAATAGACTGTGAAAATGGATACACCATTTTCAAAAATTGGGGGGGGGGGCATAATGCCATGGACCGATATGAGGGATACAGCGGGAAACGGACAGAGTAAGAACAGGGTTACAAGAGAAGTCGGTGGAGCAACAGATGATGATGAGGAAAGGGAAGTGACTCCAATGAGTTGCGTATCACGTGATATTAGTTGTGTGGCACACGAGACAGACGGCAAGACCGAGTCACTCTTGCCAGGGTCTTTGTACACGACGGTTGGGAAAAGCGAATGCAGAAGTCAAGCGACATCAATTCAGCACACGCGGATGTCAAGCCAAGGTTGAGCCAAGCTGTAAGTTGGTAGTAAATAGTAGATAGAGTGTTTTAGAATCATCGCATGTCAGCCCACACCTGTTGGATAATGAGTGTATAACGGCGGCGATGACTTTTGAGAATAAACACTGACTACAATGGCGAGGACATTGGTTTGTTTGATATTCTCCGTTGTGACCTGTTCCTGCTTACAACTGCCCTTGTGGCTGAATAGACGAACCAAATCCAAGCTGGATCAACGACAACTCAATCATAAGGACCAAACTAATTAACACTTTTGCGAACTCAAAATTACAACTCAAAATAACTAGTCAAACCCATACGTTAATAATAAACGAATGAAAACCACAAATCATAAGTAATTAGAGACGACCACAATTCAAAACACGACACCTCCCCCCCCTAATATTTGTCTCTTATATGGACATCTTTTATCCCCCAACATTATTCAAAATAACATATACAATTATCAACAGAAAACATCGTATTGCTAATTATTTGCAAATGAATCAATAACAACCAAGTCAAAAACGCTATTCTCCAATTTACGGACAGCGTCTATCTCACAATTTATGTGAAACACAATACACTATAAAAACTAAATCATGGCAACACCACAGTATTTGAAATATAAACCAAGCAAACAGCCAATTAATCAAAGCAATTACTGTTATCTACAGTTCAAATTGCTAAAGTGGCTACTTCAACGTACAAAGATGTCTTGGAAGCTCATCTACCACTTCCACCTACTAAACGCAACCCAACTTCTTTTTTTATTTTTGCACTTATAATCTAATCTTGTTTCCTCTGGATATGTACCAACAATTACTACAATTTCCACTTCATAAGGACATTCTCTCAATTCCACTCTCTTGTCCACCTGACGCAACCAACGTTCATTCTCCCGAATCACTATATTAGTATTCACTGGTTTTTCTCAATCTAATCTCGCAACCAACATTCCATTTTAACCTTCTTCCTCCCTCTACACACAACTTTCTCAGACTCAGTCAGCTCTTCTTTCTTCACAATCACCATGTAATTACTTCATCCCCATCACCAACAACTCGCATTCTTCAATCATCACTTTCTTTCCACAGTCTTCTACTCATAATACTCTCACGCTCAGCTGGTTATTTTACACAGTCTACTCAATTCCTCATCAATCTCCATCTCCTCATCAACTTCTCATCTCTCATCTAACACATTAGTTCATTCATATGTCTTCTCCCTCTTAACCATACAGCGCTGGCAGTTACGCCACTCACATTTCTCGAAACACGTTCAGAAACAGCAGCCAAAGACGCATACGGCTAACGACCAGCTCTACATGAACAATCTAGCTCAATACTGTCTATCTCCTTTACACACTAATCATCATTATCAAATTTATCAACAGCTCCTCACAACAAACCTCCCTCAGACGAGACATACTAAACAGATACGTCCTCGCTATATTTTCTCTTTCCTCTGTATCAAACACGGTCACCTCAGCACACATCCGTCAACGATACTGGATGATCTGCTTCATAAAACAACAAACGAAACATTAATTCAATATCTTACATCATATCATAGGATTTTCACAATCCAACTACTCTCTTGCTTCAATTTTTTCTCAATCATTCACTCCTCTTTCAAAAGCTCAGAGTCAACCCGGCGCCAACAGGTACTAACTCACTAACTCTGATAACAACTTTCATAATGATCTTACTTCTCTCCATGCCAATTCTACACTCTATCGGACACTACTCCACCCCACATCACTTACTGTGATCACCACTCCATCCATCCAGTCATTCCAGACAGAAGACACCTCAAATTCCAAATCATCCACTCTCCAATCACCACTACCAAACATAAGTTTGCCTACATTATACACACTACACACACAAGGACACTCTCTGTCCTCCTAATTCTCTATAGCGTAACCACACAGATCCACTTCGGTACACAACCACTCTGTTTTATCGGGTAAAATAATCTTTCTACATTTTCTCTACTTCTTCTCGCTTGTCTCTTCGCGCTATTCTCAAGATATAACAGCTGCACTACCCAATCTATCATTCTATGACTGATTCACGTATCTACGCTCGCTCTCCTATACTCAGGTACAACAATTTATCAAACACAAGACGGTTATATATCCTTTGCTGTGATTCTCCACCGCTTTTCACCGCACAAAATAACACCATTGAGCTATACCTACGTCTCAGAACCGCTCGACGCTTTCTATCACTAAACAGCTCATTTTCATTCAACTTTTCAACTCTAATCATAGCAAGTGATTATAGTGTCTCTCTTCATCTATCTCTGTTAACATCTATAACTATCTGTAAAATAATGTGGTCGTAACCTCATATATTCTTGGATTTTCCTCGCGTCATCTTCTGTATAAGTCGGATTAATTTATATCATTGCTACCTGTCTTTTCTTCTTAACTGCTTTCATTCTGCCACCTCTAATTGCTGTTCGTGTCTTTACTGCGTCAGTCTGCTCGCTATTGTCAGTATAAGTCTTATATGTCTTATATCTTCCTATCTCGTCCTCTGAAGATTCACTAATGATAGTTCCCTCAACAGGCTTACTATACTTTACGCAGACGAGGAAATAATATCCCTATAGTCGGAACTAGAACGCCTGACATTCTTCTTATTTATACCACTACCTTTCATGCTCCGGTCAGGGATGAATTCAATGTCTCCATCTGAGGAATCTGATACACCAGTCGTACCTACATTTACCAGTAAACTTGATCCGGACCTGGCCTTAGCACTTTTTCTAATCTTCCTTGTGGTGTCTTTTGTTCTTAACGGCTTATACTCTGCCGGAACAGTCTCTTTAAGTTTAACTGGCGCAACATTTTTAAATTTCACTTGTGCTGGTTCTTTAATTTCTACTAACTCGGTTTGACTTCCCTTCGTTATTTTCTTAGTTGGCTGTACTTGGGTTGTCTTCTCCATAGTATCTACTTGAGTCTGCATACTATTATCTATCGTATTACCTGTCTGCGTCTGTGTCTCTCGGTCTATTCTCTTTATCAGTAACAACTTCTTTTCTGTGCTGACGAAGGTTTTGGCCGCAACGTCCAATTTGTCTCTTGTAGTCGTATTTTAGTAAAACTCATTATCTACTTCTCGTTTTTTGGGTGATTCATTCATTGCAAAATGGGAATAGAGTATTTTCTCTTTGTGGATATTAAGTGATAAACTGACATACAAACATTAATATCTCGGCTTATAATTGACCTACAGACTTGAATATGGTACCGTTGGATTTCTTGTTTCAAGAGGTGTCCAACTATGCAGATTGCATAATTAAAAAGCAATTTAGAAAATGTTACTAAAGTGGCTATTTTATTGTCCTCGCTTCACATCCCTTCAAAAGTACAGGTTCTATGTAGCACTTCAAAACTCTTTTTTTCGTTTCAATTGATATCTTTTTTATTGAGCAGTAAGTTTTTCATCCTGCAAAAGGCTACCTTTGCAATGGCAATGCTTGTTCTAATCTCTTCAAGGTATCTCCCATAAGAAATTATGGCTGTTCCGAAATAATTGTACCGATTCGATTGTTTAAGAATTTGCCTATATACTTGTATATTACATTTTGGTATTTCCTTCTTCTCAGTGACGAAATACCGCGTGCTCCTATTTTGCATAATATAACGATAATATAAAGGGCATCCTTGTTCTATGGTATTATACTTATCGTCACCAGTTTAATGTGGTCCATTCATCCATCATGTGCCATGCCGATAAGCGTGGGCGGTCATGTTTTGCCATCTCACTCGATCACCAGAGTCGTGGATCAGCTAAGTGTTCTGTCTTGACCATGTCACGTGGCCAAGCCATCCAGGTATTTACTTCTCGGTCTTCCTCTTGGTCTGTTCCCTTCGATCGTGCCAGTTGTCACCAAGTTCTCCAAGTCATTTCTTTTCATAACATGCCCAAAAAAATGTGACTGTCTACGTCTAATTACTCTAATCAGTTTACGATCTTCATTTGTTTCTTGAAGGACTTGTTCATTGGTATTTCTGTCTGTCCATGGTTTAATGTGGTAGTCTTTAAGAAAACCGGTTTTAAAAGCTATTTTAATATAACGCCTATTGTACTCAAGGTTTCGTCAGTAGATCTCACTGGTTTAGTCGCCTGGCTGGCTTTCTGGGCAGGTCACGTATTTCAGTCTGGCTCTTGTTTTCCTTTGAACTATTCGGTCACTGTCGTTAGCTCTTTATGTGTCGTCTTTCCATCACAGTTATTCTTTCAGGACAGTGACAATCATCATGATGTAGGTCACGGATTTTAGAGTGTACCCATCTGACAGAGTGTGTCTCTTTGTCTTAATTCTCCTGTCTTTTGAACGTGCATGCCCAGCTTGTCTTCCATGTCATGTGTTCACCGCCATGTGGATGGAAACCATCTTCTTCCTCCAGGAAGCATGCAGTCTTTTACTGTTCTTCTAAATTATTATGAGTCTCTTTTGACCAAAGTATTTCACTTTCCGAGACATAATACTGTTTATGAGGATCTTCTCTTCCCTGTTTGAGTGGCACCTTACAGTCTTGACAGACCAAAGTATGTGAGTTGGAATTTGGCCAACATTCCATCACAATGCCTGGGCAGAGCTTCAGGGAACATGTAGTGCCCAAACGACATGTTCCCTCTCTTCTCTGTTTATACCTTGTTAAAACATTTATTTTAAAAACACGCTTACATGAAATAATCTGTAAATTAAAATGTATAGATACAAGACGAAATATACAGTTTGAAAATCATTACTATCAAATTAACAAAACAATCGAAAATACAAAAACGGTTTAGTTTTACATCTACAACTAATTTCACCCACACAAAAGATTTCAGTGGCCACCCAAGTCACCCCCAACCTTTAGCCACGACTCCACTGTGAGCACCGGCTGAAACTTGGGTTAGACAGTGTCTAATGTTGAGTTGAGTTGAGTTAAGAACCGACATCACTGCACTCAGGAGATTCCCATAGGTGCTCCGTACCATCGTTCAACACCCAGCGAAGAGTCATACTAATAATCTATCCCACCGCTATCTGTCTAATGTTTTACTGATTGAGTGTTCACAACAGATGCACACCAGTACATGAGACGATCAGAGTCAGCGCTATCCTTATGTTTGTTAAGTTAATGTCATGGTTGCAGTGTCCCGAAATTATACACTGAAGTCTGTCAAGTTAATTTCATGGTTGCAGTGTTTGGAAATTATACCATGATGTTTGTAAAGTTAATTTCTTGTTCCACCGTTGTACAAATACATTCATTGATAGTATTCACTAGAGCTCAGGCGGAACATTGCTTCAATACACAAGACGTTGGAGGGGAAAACACCGGGACATTAGGAGTATTTCTGGGGTGTTCACCTTGTGTTTCTTGAAGATCGGACTGATAACCTGAATGCCACGTTCACTATCACTGAGACTGACCCGAGTTTTTTTGTGTCCTAGGCACTCTAATGGTGGTCTTGTCTGACCCAATATGTTTGTCCCCGATACTCTAATCCATCCATACTCTAATGGGTAGCCTTATATGATCCAGTTTGTTTGTACCAAGTCCTCAAACCGGTCGTTTCCGGTTTCAAGATGGCGACGGACGGTCGTGTTGTTTTGTGTTCGTTAACTTTTTCGCGTAGGGGATGGATTTATTCATCTCTTGCGTGTAAGTGGTGTGCCAGGATGTAAAACCAGGAGTTTCTACTCAAGATCTGCGCGGATGCTACGGAGTTCGTGAATCGAGCGAAGCCATCCTTGAGTGAATTTTCAGCAGCGTGTGTGGTTTCTCAGTTTGTGTTTGCGTTTTTTCAACATGGCGGAACAACGTGTGTTCTTCGAGCGGTCAGCAGTCAACATAACGAAGCGGCGTGGTAGCCGCGCAGGAGAAAGAAGCAAGGTAAGCGTGGTAGTTTGAGACGTTTTAGACTCAAGTGTCACCGTCTAGGACTCAGGAATATCCGTATTCTATATTGGAACTGTGCCAGTGTAAAACAACGGGGCTCTATTTTAGAAACCCTAGTTTACAGGAACGACATTGTCGCACTCCAGGAGACGAGACTGGGCGATCAGTTACTCCAAATTGCCGGCTTCAAATGTTTCTACAACAGACGACATCTGGGAATGGCGATTCTCGTTCGCGAAAGCATGGTGGCGTCAGAGCTAGACATGTCCAGTTGGGACAGTGACGATATACAAATACAGGCGTTGAGAGTTCATTCCAATATACCATTCGTGTTGGTTAATGTTTATGCCCGCAATGCGAGTGTGGACGCCCAGAAGTAGCAGTGCTTAAGTGGCATATTAGGCCACGAGAGAAATGTTATTTTCTGTGGTGACTTCAACGCTAAAGGCAGATCATGGGGAAACACTTCCTCCAATACACAGGGGGAGGAGCTCGAGACTGCACTGGAAACCGACCTGGTTTGTATCAACAGTGGCTGTGTCACCAGGACAGCAAGCCGTCCAGGCGATGAGGACAGTGCTATTGATCTGGCGCTAGTTTCACCTTCACTCACTACAGTGTGTAGATGGGGTGTCCTAGGACACCATGGCAGCGACCACCACCCTTGCAGCATATTGGTGGAGAAAGGAAGAACCAGGCAGCACAAGCTAAAGGTAAAGACGTTCCAGTATGACATTACAGGGCAAGATGTGGTGAGTAAAATAAAACGTGACTAGCGCCAGATCTGGCGCTAGTTTCACCTTCACTCACTACAGTGTGTAGATGGGGTGTCCTAGGACACCATGGCAGCGACCACCACCCTTGCAGCATATTGGTGGAGAAAGGAAGAACCAGGCAGCACAAGCTAAAGGTAAAGACGTTCCAGTATGACATTACAGGGCAAGATGTGGTGAGTAAAATAAAACGTGACAAGCGCAGAACGTTTCAGGGCAGGAAAAAAAGCTGGGAGCAGCCACCGTGGTGGAGTTTCGAGGTAGAGAAGGCTTGGGTGGATAAGCGTAGTGCTGTAAGGAGATGGCAAAATGCCAAGAAGAACAGAGCTGGTCATCCTAGTCCCTGCTTGCACTTAGAAAGAGAGATGCACACAAAAGTAAGCTATTTCAAAAAACTGGTCAAGGTGGTTAAAAGCGGAAAAATGGCAGAGGTGGTCAAAGAGTAAGCACAGACAAGTCACTGAAATTGTTCTGGCGATTACATAAAAGCATGAGTGGTTTAGTCAAGAATAAGAGCATTTCTGACTTCCAAGGTGCTGACCTCATCTGGCAGAGGACTGACGAGGACAAGGGCAAAGCCCTCGTTGAACGCTACCTTGAGCAGAGCAACCAGACAGACATGGGAGGCCGAAATCTGGCCAAGGAGGTCACCTCAGACAGATGCAAGGCCCAGAACACTTCGGATGAAGACACAATGACTGTGAAAGAAATCAAGGCTGTGCTTCGACGATCAAAAAACAGTGCTCCAGGTCCTGATGGCATAAGATACGACGACATAAATAGGTGTACCAACAATGAGCTAGAGAAACTAGCAGACATGTACAACAACAGTATAGGGAGTGCTAGCATCAAGGAGGAATGGTTACACAGCTATCTGATTCCCTTGCCGAAGCCTGACAAAGACCACAAAAAAATTCAGGGATATCGAATTATAACCATGCAGAATACAATAGGCAAGCTGCTGGAGAAGGTAATTGCCAGGAAAATATCAAGCCAACTAGAGAGGCAAGGTGTTTTCCCACCTACCCTGGGTGGGTACCGTCCAAAAAGAGAAACCTGGACCAATGCAGCAGTCTTTGCCCATGATGTCAATGAAGGTTTCTGTCAAGAGGTGAGGTTGCCTGGTTCAAATCTCTTTGGATGACGCTCCCATGTCAAAACCAATGGTTCAAATCTCTTCGGACGACGCTCCCATGTCAAGAGGTGAGGTTGCTTCCTCTCCACAATGATACGAGTTCAGGCTCTATAATGTAGCGAGCTCACCTCAAGATCTATGTGGCTCTGGGCATCAGGGTACATGACAGCATATATTGAGGCATTCTGATACAGGACAGGGTAACCATCTGAACTCCACAACAACGACTCAACGCATATACTGATGGAGTGAACTGCAATGTATTTACTACAGCTGATCTCAGACTACGGTGATGAGTGTGGGATTGATGCCGACTTCAGTCATTCTCTCTCTCCATGCACTCCCGCTCTTCAATCAGAAATCATCTCCACAGACCAGTGAAAGTGTTGGGAACAGGGCCAGCCGCCTAGTGTCTTTATAATGCAAATCAAATATACTCGCCTACCTTCAACCGGAGCTCACCATAATCGAACTCCAACGGCTAGCGCTGCCTTTGGTGACTTATGAATTAGGAACGGTTTGACTCCCGAGACTGGTATTGAAAACACATCCTATCACCATCGTAAGCTGGAACACAACTCAGCTTAAGCCGTTATGGCGTTAGGTGACGTCCTATCCTGACGTCTAAATTGCGTTCAATGTTGGTGTCACAATGTTCACCATTTGTGGCACTCTTTATCTTCTTCTTTGATGCGCTAACTCATCCATTGCCTGCATCACTGTCATTTGCCACATGACAGCTTTGCCCCCTCTACAATGAAAATGATCGTTAGACCATTTTCTATGTTATCTTGACATGTAAGCAAATGATGTCTACGACGTAAACTACATCCTATTGTGATAGACAAAGCATTCACCGTCCTTGGAACTTAGTTGTCAACGTGAACCAATCTAGATCGTGGGATATTGAACACCGGACTAAAATACAAGTCCCGAACACCGCCACCTCTACATTCTATAAATGATCCTTGCGATGTTATCGCGTTAACATGCCCGACTACTTGTCAACTAAACTAAGGCTCAAACACCGCCAGTTCATATATTAAGATCTGTTATCGCGTATATATGTTGACACCTTAAAACTACTAACGGTCTCTATAATCCCCGAGTGCCGTCAGTTAAATAAAAACACCATCCAGTGTTGCATACCCAACGATCACATGATCCGTAGTCGACAACTGATTGTCCTTGACGTGAATACATATATCCACACAACTGCAAGTCAACCTGGTACACCATCATTTCTTTCTCGCTACATCATGTCGATAAGGAAAACTATTCTCAATATCACTGTGTTATATATCTATAATGTGTTGTTCATTTGTTATATGTATCTATATATCCTATAATGTGTACTGTTTACTATACGTTTGTGTCTATTAATTTTCTTTCATTCCTTTCTCTTCCTTCATCCATCGTGAAAATGATATGTATGATGATCAATAGTTAACACAGCACATACTACTGACGTTACGAACTACAACACGTTAATGTCGGGATACTTAAAATAACAAATATCAATAAAAACAAAATATAGAAACCTAACATTAAAACAATAAACATATTCATTTATGAAACATGTTAATCACTTAAGATATACTTAATTAATTTTATCGGAGATCCGCACAGATTCTGTCCTCGAGTTTATGTCCAATATTGAAAATTCCAATATCATGAATTTGTTCATAATTTTCTTATACTAACACAATTAAAATTATCTACAAACCACCGCCGATACTACCATATTGGCTTGTGACAGAATGAAGCCACACACATTGGTTATGCCGCTTCCGCAATACACACATCTAGCCACGTGAAACTTTTCACCTGTTTCTCTGAAATAATAATAACAACAAGTGACCATCTTACGTCCATACTTTCTTTTAAAAAAAAAAAAATTATATATTTATCTGTGGTAATTCAGACTTAGCCACAGTCATCCTACCGTAATGTTACACTAAAAAAAAAATAAAAATAAATAAATCAGAAAACATATATATATATATATATATATATATATATATATATATATATATATATATATATATATATATATATATATATATATATATATATATATATATATATAAAACCTTCATAATTCATTTATAGTCTACTGAGTAGATCAGCTAAATTATTTTATGTTCTAAAAATTGAATTCCTGAAATGCAAATTCAGTTTTATTTGGCTTTATCATAAAATCAAACATCCGAATGCGACAAAACAAACAATCTGTCTAGGAATGTACGATGATGTACTATTTCAGTTTTATGGCTGCTACATTTGTGATGTCTTTAAATAGTAAATGTAGAATGATAACGGATAATTCTGAAGACCAAAAAGAAGGTATAAGAATTCCCATAAACAGAAAGGCGCTACTGGCGCGGTCATGTGTATAGAATCCTCCGCCATCTCAGATATGATCCATACAACTATATAAATTTCGCCATGCTCGCTCTTACCCAGTCTATTTGAGCCTAGGTTTTAGATAAAGATAATCGCTTATATAAAAAAAAAATGATTGATTAATATGAACCAGACAATAATACAAATACAGTACACTCCACTTATAACAATATTTATGATGACAATACAATCACAATGACGCTACATGTTTTATTTACGGTTAGTAAAATTCATTTTGAGATGACCAAGAATTTTCTTCCTAACAGATATTTAGCCAATTTCTGACCAGAATTTACCAACGATAAAGTAATTTCATAGCGTTGGTGTGATTCGTATACCTTTCTCCCAGAGTACAAGACAAGATGTAGTATTTTCCTACAACCTTGTGGAAGAATGTACACGACAGACAGTAAACAGGTACCATCCACCACAACACCATTATTTGCTCCGAAAATGATCTTAGGACTGATCATTGAATGTGCTTCCTGCAAAGGAATTTCAGATTCATCATACCGTGCCGTCAGGCAGGTTGTTCGAATACATAGTACAGAATCATCATATATACCTATAATATGGCTCACCTTCCGGCGTACACCATATTGTAACATCTTAATCACACTCCCTGTAGCCTTAGCTATACATTTTATTACTTTGTTTGTTATGATAGATAGCAAGGAAATCAACCAGAAGAAAGTATCGACTAAATCAAATGAAGTATCTGTTTTCCTACACATATTCTTCGGATTACAAGACGGAACTGTCACTGATATGTCATATGTCCGTGGTTTTCTATCCACCTGTATGATGCGGCTTGAACTGTCTTACTATCTTTAGGTTCCACCATAACTGGATGTGACATGTGTGTGTTTGAAACCAGACCATCATGAGGTAATCGACTTTCCTTTTGTATTTGTGTATTATTAACGGTGTTTGCTACAATATGCTTCCTTTCCCATTCTGTTATGTCCTCACACGAAACATCACATAATTCAGGGATTTTTCCAATAAAGACATCCACAAATGGGTCCGGCAACGCAGCTACCTTTATTTTCCTAGAAAAATATGGGCAGTTTATATCAGCCCAGGCAACTGGAAACCTTTCTCTTCTACCTCCAAAAGTTCTACAGGTCACATGCTCTCCAGTATAGTCGGTTTCATTAATTAGCTTTTTATGTATTCCCACTATACTTGACCCGGAATCGCGTACTAAGCTACATTTCTTTCCATTCACTATGGCGTGTTGTACGATCAGTGATCCATTGGTAATTTGGACCGCATTAGCCTCCTGCACATGTATTTTATGACCACACGTCAAGTTGCCCTCTTTGTGAAAGATCTTGCATGTATCACACGTTGGGTCGATGGGAGAATATTATACTTCTACCGTATTTGCATGACTAGTCTCGTCCGAGTCACTGTCACTACTAGATGTTAGCATCCCTATGTTTGCCTCTTTATACAGTTGTCTTAACGGACAAGCTAAAAACCTATGTCCAAAACTTTTACATTTAAAGCATTGTGTTTGTCTTTGATAGGTGTTAAATCTGTCTCTATTTCTAAGTGCTAATTTCTTTATGTAACTGTCAAACTGCGGATGTTTGTCACCCATTTGATTTGATCCGTGGGTAAAACCACAGTATTTACAAGTTGTCCACACACCCTTTTTCTCGTGTTTAACATAAGGTTGATATTTTGGTTGTTGTTGTTTTTCCCTCCTTTGATGTTGTCCCCCAGACTGTTGTTGTGTTTTATATCCCTGCATCCTTGATTTATGAGGGAATCTATCACATGCGTTTGTCTCCACCAATGGGGAAAAACTATTATTAAATATGTCTTTGTGGGCGTCGAAGAAAGACTCTCCCTTCTCATCCATCTGCTGTATACTCGAACATTTCTGTTCAATAAGAAAGGTAGACATAGACGGAGGAACCGCCGAGATCAGTTTGTCTCTAACAATCAAGTCACGTAGCTTCTTGTAGTCATCAGTAACATTGGCTGATCGAGCCCATTTATCGAATGTTAATTGAGTCAAAGAGGAGAAGTCAAGGAACGTCTGTCCTGCTTTAGGACTAAGATTTTTGAATGATGCACGAAGGCCAAATTCGTCAAGACAAAAATGAGATAGCAGTCTCTTTCGAATGTATGAGTAATCACTACGTAACTCATCTGGGATTAGTTCTACAACCTGCAAAGGTTCACCACTTAAGTGCCTATGTAGCAAAACTGCCCATTCGGTCTCTGCAACTCCATAGTGTCTCAAGATTAGCTCAAAATTAGTTAGCCATGCAGAGACGGAATCGGAGTTGGAGTATGTCTTTATCACCCCATTATATTTCTTAATGGCATCTGTGGACTGTGCCTCCACTTTGTTCCTAGCAATCTGTTCATCCTTGTCCTTCTCGTACTGTTTCATTTTGAAGTTATTCTCCAATTCTTTTTCTTTCAGAAGCTTTTCTGTATTCAATTTCTCAAGATTAAAAGCCATCTCTTTTTCTCTTAATTGTGCTTCTCTATCCTAGTTTTTCCTTATCTGCAGCGATCTGCAATGCCATCCTTTCCTTATCAGCAACCAATTGAGCTGCAATTCTGTCATTTTCTGCGGCTATCCTCTCTTTATCTGCTGCAATTTGAGCTGCAATTCTATCATTTTCCATAGCCATTTTTTCCCTCTCAAATAATCTTTGTCTCTCTTGTTCATCTAGTCGATCCTTTTCCAATTGTCTTATCGCAACTCTTTCGTTCCTTTCGTGAGCTTGAAAATCTGTAAATTGTTTCTCCGACCACGATATAAGATCTGCTCCTGTCAAACCTGCATCTTTCCCAATTGCAACAAAATCCTGTAATGATGACATGTTTTTATGTTTCTACAATATTCAATAATAATAATCAAAGTGAGAAATGAAGAAAAGAAAAAAAAATAATTTACCAAACCATAGACATGGCTTATAAGTATTAAAATCGACAGATAAAATCGAAGAAAGTCGAAAGAAATAATTAATAAATTACAATTAGATACATTAATAATGAAAATTGACAAATAATTTTATAATAGACATGACCTATAACTCAGCAGTTACAGTATAGACAGAGTTAAAGTTCTTTAGATTCAAGCATTTATCCAAGAAATCCTATCATTATGTAACAAATCAATAATGCACCGCGCATAAGAATTCACAACACAAAATAGCACAAAATTGTGTATCGTGCCTCTGATGTCATCACGGTTACGATAATAAAGACAAAATAAATGCGTGCAAAATTACAGTATTCTGACTATAACTAATTACTGACAAACCACAAACAAATACAATACTCAGCTCAAGAATAAGTAAACATTTTCCAATAGTTTGATAGTAGACCAATCCACTCGATTTGATAGATGATTATGTTCGTAATAATGGTGTAGAAATACTCTTCAATAATTGTGCAATCCAATCGATTTGATAAATAATTTTGTTCGATGTTACTCCGTAAGCACGAATCTGATGAGTTTATATGTACGTTCCTGAAATCCAAGGTCTGCGTACCTTCATAAATGACATCACTGTGTCCATTTCGTTGTACTTAGGCGTTAATTCATCAAGTTTCCGTATATGTTTAAAATGTTGAACTGTCGTAGGTTAAACAAATTACGAGAATAACACTCTAGGCACGATGCCTGTGATCAGCCTTAGAAGGAGCCTGACTGATGTGAGTGTTATTTGCTACTCAATGTAGCTATCAGGTTTAGCACTATTTTGTAATGCTCTGTCGATATGCACTAAGATGACCACTGTGTTGATACAGCCTCAGCGAGGCGTTGATTATCTCGTACACCTGAATAGCACTGGAAAAAACAAAAATTCGTTTTCCGTAGAACATATGTCACTGTGACGAAATGTTGTTGGTATAGACGACACAATCAACCAGAGAAGGTGACCCAATGACGATCCGACAATCACTGACTTTGTAGATCTTGATATCAATCAGTTATTAAAAATCTTCCGTATCAAGTGTGTCTCCTATGTATAGTGACATCTATTTTTGATCCCCAAAATGGTAATTGATAGTTTTTTTCAAATATAGTCCAATTAGACTTTCAATCTTGCTCTTAGAATGAGTATAATAACATGCAACCAAATGTTCTCTATCTGGGTCAACAATCAGAGCGATAATGTCAATATACGGCTCTCGGATAATTGAGTATAGTACAGACCTCCTCTTTAGCATCCAGAAAACGGTCTCCACCTGACACTGACAGTGCTGTTAATCATTTATAAGATGATAAGACAATTAAACAACCGAGGATGCGCCACTTGATCACCAGCTATTGATCGGCATGATCCTCACATTTACAAATAAGTTGCGTGTTCATGAATGTGTTTCTTTATCAGGCTGAGAAAATGACCGTTACTATGTCACTCGGTCATGGTTCAAATCTCTTTGGATGACGCTCCCATGTCAAAACCAATGGTTCAAATCTCTTCGGACGACGCTCCCATGTCAAGAGGTGAGGTTGCTTCCTCTCCACAATGATACGAGTTCAGGCTCTATAATGTAGCGAGCTCACCTCAAGATCTATGTGGCTCTGGGCATCAGGGTACATGACAGCATATATTGAGGCATTCTGATACAGGACAGGGTAACCATCTGAACTCCACAACAACGACTCAACGCATATACTGATGGAGTGAACTGCAATGTATTTACTACAGCTGATCTCAGACTACGGTGATGAGTGTGGGATTGATGCCGACTTCAGTCATTCTCTCTCTCCATGCACTCCCGCTCTTCAATCAGAAATCATCTCCACAGACCAGTGAAAGTGTTGGGAACAGGGCCAGCCGCCTAGTGTCTTTATAATGCAAATCAAATATACTCGCCTACCTTCAACCGGAGCTCACCATAATCGAACTCCAACGGCTAGCGCTGCCTTTGGTGACTTATGAATTAGGAACGGTTTGACTCCCGAGACTGGTATTGAAAACACATCCTATCACCGCGTAAGCTGGAACACAACTCCCCTTTAAGCCGTTATGGCGTTAGGTGACGTCTTCTCATGACGTCTAACTTGCGTTCAATGTTGGTGTCCCAATGTTCACCATTTGTGGCATTCTTTATCTTCTTCTTTGATGCGCCAACTCATCCATTGCCTGCATCACTGTCATTTGCCACATGACAGTTTCCACTCAGGCACTGAAACCTTTGCTGCAGCGATTGATCTTGAGGACGCATACAACAGAGTACCTATGGATTTTTTAATGTTTCAGCTTCTTGAACTAAACGTAAGTCCATTCCTCCTTAGTTGGATCGCTGCAGCCCTCTTCCAACAGAAAGTAGTTTTTAGATGTGGCAGTTGGACTTCGGAACCAACAACAATATATCCTGGCCTACCACAGGGATCACCACTATCTCCGGTACTGTTCAACGCCTACACAGTGAGAATCACCAGTGAGCAGATCACTGGACCTGGCAGGACATTGTCATATGCCGATGATGTTTTAGTGTATCGTCAGGGTAAGGATAGAGAGGAGGTTGCTGTGGAACTACAAACCGACTCAATCGCATAAGTACTTGGTGTGATGAAGCTGGGGCAATGGTCAACCCAACAAAGGCAACAGTGACTTGGTTCTCGTTGAATAATCATATTGTCAACAATCCAACACCAACTGTAATGCTGTGTTCAGAGACGGTGGAAAGAACGCAGGCAATGAATTACCTGAGGATACGGTTTGATCGAAGCCTTGCTTATAATGTGCACATAGACCAGGTGATAACAAAGGCCAAGCGGGGTTTGGCAGCGATGCGGGTGATGGCGGCAGCAAACTGTGAGCAGCGCCATCTATGTCTTCTGTACGAGGGGCTGGTCATGTCTGTTTTGGAGTATGCAATGGCTCTTTGTTCCAATAGTTTTGCATACATTTTCCCTATATGGCTCAGGAGTGATATACCTCTGTATGTTTCGCACTCTCTCATATTGCCTTTTTTTCCAAATTGATACTATTATTGCCCGTTGCCATTAAAAAGTCTTGTTAGCCATGTAACTCCTGTTTCCCCACAGGTCTGAATAGCTTCTGTGGTTATTCCATCTGGACCAGGTGATTTGTTTTTAGGACTTTTCTGTATAACTGCTTTGACTTCTGCAGGTATGAAATGTGGTTCTTGCTGTCCCTGGCGTTTAGGCACAAAAGTGAGGATTCCTATGTTATGTGTGGGGTTAAGTAGTTCTTGAAAGTATTCTGTCCACCTTGTTAGTCTTTGTTGTGGATTAAATATTGGTATACCTCTTTTGCTGTTTATGATGGTGGTTGGGTTGTAGCATGCATCTCTGTTTCTCATTGTGGTGACACGTTTATAAAATTCTCTTGGGCAGTATTTGCTAAGGGTCACCATCTGTTCACTATATAGTCTCCAGGATTCATCTCTAGATGCTCTAATTGTTCGTTCGGCAATACGTCGTGCTATTCTATAAGTAACATAGTCTTGTTCAGATTTAGTTTTGATCCACTTTTTGAATGCTAATGTCAGGAACCCAACATCAACTAACCTAAGAAATCACTCCTGCATAACAGGAGTTAGCGGAGAACAGCTCACGACAGGCGATCAAGACAGGCAGCCTGGTGTTACCGTGTGCAGATCAACTACGAACTAGTTGAAGCCCTGTGGTCATCGTGTCACGTTACACTGCACGGGCGACACGAGCTGTGAGAAGTGAAGGTCTGACCGAACATATCTGTGTCAGGCAGACGGGTTTAAGACGTTGAGACGGACGGACAGAGAGGGTTATGCTTGTGTTTCATGATCGTTGTGATATGACTGTAATGAGGGATGGCATGACTGACTGGTAGATTCAGATGTGCTTGTGCTGAGACAGTGAGAGAGCTATTTTGTATTATTCCATTATAAGATGTATGATACATGTATATACTGCTGTGATAATGTACGAGTTGCGCATAGTTATGAGCGCAACTTTCACGAATGTACTCATTGTAAATAGGGTACGTGAATAAACAGGTTTTGTTCACGTTACTGTGTGGGAAAGTGTAATCATTGAATGTGTGTGATTGTTTCGCCCCTGTTCTGGAGAGCGAGCCGAATGTTAATATGATAAGTCCATGACAGCTACCTTCATTTTGGATATGCTATCTTAACTTCGTTGTTCCACCAGGCTGTTCTTAATCTTTTGTCCTGCCCTATTGTCTTTGTTCCACAATTATTTTCCAGTGTGTCGAGCATGGCAGCCTTGAAATATGTCCATTCCTGATCTACGCTTGAGTGGTCATCAGGGATGTTCTTATGTAGGTTTTTGATTTCTTGATTGAATTAACTTTTTTTAAACTTGATTGAATTTTTAAAATGAATTTATGAAAACATCAATTCTTTGTCACTGCAATGTAATTCAGCGATAGACTAAAGTTACAGTCAAAGCTAATGCATTCTAGCTATCACCAAGTACGTCAAACAGTACTAACATCGCTGCATCTTTTTGAATAGTTACACACATTTCAACACAAACTCCCACACACTCAGTCTCTCAAAGTCCATGTAGACGTTCAGTGACCACCTCTATCTCAATTCCCTGTCCGCCAGTCTCGTTGGTTTATACTCCTCCGCGTGATCTCGTGTCACGTTCTGCTCAAGGCAGCGACATGGCACAAGTTACCTATAGCTGGCATCATGATTCTTGTGATGAGTCTTCAGCACTTCACGTCTGCTAAAAGCATTTATCGAAACAAACAGATCCACAAGGCGGATAAATCTGAGGCCATTCGTAATACCCATAGTAAACGTCATTATCGGAATTTGAGCTGTTCGGTGTATAGAAGAAGTCTTCATCATCACTTCAGAATCTGGATGGACATAGTCCAACATGTCCACATGTCACCAAACTAAAGAGGCTATCGTTATTATATGTAGTGGTCGATTCCGCAGGTGCTCAGGACATCAGGAGATGTTTATCATCCGCTTACTTAAACAGAAGTCTGTCTTTCATCATCTGAGGTAGAGGAAGTGAGTCGACTCTGGTCTCACGTCCAGCGGATGGGCCTACAGCTGACGACACTGCCACCAGAGACAGCTGGACCAGGGACATGGGCTGGGAGGATAGTTCTTGTAGCAAGTGCAAGGAGTCCTCTTGGTGTTGTTGTTTAAGCAGACACTCCATTGCCTTGTTGCATGCAAACATGGACAGGTCAGAGCTTGTCAGAAATAGAATGTCCACAAAATATCGGGCTAGTGGAATCTGGCCATACAACAGAGCAACACCAAGCGGTGACACGGTTGATGGTACATTAGACGTGTCGTGTCTCCAAGCCATGTTGTTTTCCTCCACGTCTGCTGGTCCCACACCACGTGGGATGAGTTTCTTGATTATATTAATTTTATTCTGAATAATTAATCTGTGCAGACATTTATGACCGACAGAAATACATCTGGCTTCTCTATCCAGCAGTGTTTTAATGCACGATATTGTGTCATTTCCAAGATATCTCATGTCTGAGAGAACTGAAAGTGCGGTTTGTGAATGGTTATTCTTGCTGACAGCGTTGACATCAGCCCCATAGTCAAGCAATGACGTCATCAAAGATGTCACCGACGTCTTAGCGGCCAGCATTAAGGGAGATAAACCGTCACTGTTCTGACAATTGACATCGCTTCCAGCTTCCAGCAGACATGCCAACATCTCTCCACAGTGCCATGGAAGGGCAATCAGTAGATGATGCAAGGCTGTGTTTTCCTGGTTGTCTGTCATGTTCAGTTCAGCGCCCCCTTCTGTTAGGGCTTTCATAATTGGAATATTTCCTTTCCTTGACATGATTTGTAGACAAACATTGCAAATTCGGTCTGGTTCAACCTGCTTGAACCTTTTTTGTTTCTTGGCACACACCATAAGAGGTGTTAATCCTTCATTGTTGTGAACATTGATAACCCTTTTCTTGTCTCTGGCGGAGTTTATCAAACAACAGACATTCTCAGTATATTGCAGCCTGATAGCATGGATAAGTGCAGTATTGTCATTGTTGTCCTTGTCGTTAACTTGAGCACCATTGTCCAACAACATCTGTAGCATGCTCACACACTCACCTCTGGAGGCTGCCATCATTAAAGGTGTTTTACCTTTTCCACTTCTACAGTTGACCGATGCGCCATGGTCTATCAAAACCTGACACAGCTCAACAGTAGAGGTATCCGTACATATTCTGTGTTGAATCATGTGAATGAGCGGAGTCTCAATGCCATTTCTGCCTGTTGTTGCCTGATTGACGTCAGCGCCTCTCTGGATCAGAAACTGAGCAACCTCTCCACTGGCTGATGCCATTAGTGGTGTCTGTCCATCCGAATCCACTTCATTGACGCCAACGCCAGCATCCAGAATCTGACCAATGATTTCACAATTCCCTTTCTGTACGGCAGAGAGTAACAACTCTCTAGCACTGTGAGCTGATTGTGAAAAATATTCCATAATTTCAGGTTTGTAATTCTCAAACAGGAAGTGCATGTAGTCTGCTGTCTGATGGTCTACAGCAGAACTCAAGGCACATGGAACATCCATCTCAGCTCCACGTTGGATGAGCAGCTTGGCCCACTCTATATGGTTATTTCTGAGGGCAAGGTCAAGAGCCGAGTCAGAATACCCGCCCCTGTTGAGGTCAGCTTGATATTTCAGCAACAGTTCAATGAGATCTCGGCGACCGGTTTTTGCTGCTATACACAGCGGATCTCGTTCACTTGAATAAGAATATGTGTTCACGTAAGCACCATGTGAGCACAGAAGCTCTACCAACTGAAAGTCCCCTGACTCTACAGCACGAGAAAGTAGTATGTGTCCATGATCCTGGTTTACTGCTGCCCCATATTGCAGCAGCCTCTGGATTGTTTTAATTTAAGTTGTACTAATACTTTATGTACAATCGGAATTTAAACACGTGTAAATTAGGGCACTATCAACGTACTTTTTCTTCTCTGAACTGGAGGAAAACTGACAATTTAAGAACATATCCATGGATGTGATGTCACCAGCCTTAATGACCAGTTCTAGTGGCGATGTCCCAATAATTACATGTTGTTTAAGAATTTCATACACGCCAGAAAGTCCAGCTCTTGCAGCAATAACCTCGTGCTTAATGTTACCAGATCTCCTATTGGTGACATAGCTGTCCGTCTCATATTTACACTCATCTTTGAAGTATCCTTTGTTGATTAAGCTTCTCTCTAACAATAATCTCATTGTGTCCACATCCATGAAATGTGTAGCCCTGTGAAGAGCCGTGTCTCCATGTTGGTTCTGGTGATGTATGTCAACATCTTGCTGTTCTAGAAGGAACCTGGTCAGGTCTGTAGAACCGGCTGAACGTATGGAGAGAATCAAGGCTGTGTTGCCTACAGAATTAACAGCCCTGACGTTGGCGTGTCTTGACACCAGAAACTGGACAATGTCCGTGAAGCCATTCTCAGCACAAATCAACAATGGCGTGCTTCCATTGTCATCCGGGTGCTCGATGTTTGCCCCAACCTGGAGAAGTGTCTCAACAAGTAGTTGATATCCCCGTCTACAGGCATAGATCAGAGCTTGGTTTAGCCCATCCTGCGTGAAAGCTATTGGCATCAAAGAATTGCATAGTCCTTCCTGTATGAAAAAGGTCAATGACTTAATCAGTGACACAATTTTAACTGGAGATTCAGAATTGATTATACTCAACAGCTGCCCATCATTCATTTAACACAAATCTAGTTCATCAGGAGATTGGAGGTTGATTATGTCCGTAGTGCAACTCTTGTTGTTCCGATCCGTGTCACATAAACCGCTGACTTCTGAAGGATTGCCCATTTCAGATGACACTGAACCAGATGGGATACCAGACAATGGGTTAGCCGCGATGGCGTGGCTCGGGGATTCTGTCGACCTGCTGGAATTGCTATCGACTCGGGAATGTTGTGAGATTTTATTTACAGCCAATGGATGCTGCACGTCTGCTGAAGCAGCCAATGGATGCCTCTTATTCTTCTTCTGCTTCTTCTGCCTGGCATTGTCCAGTCGCTGTAGCAGTATATAAATGTGATGGTAATCAAATACTTACAAGTGGCATGCAATAATTAATTGTGATAATAATCACATACTTACAAGTGACACGCAATATATAAATGTGATGGTAATCAAATACTTACAAGTGGCATGCAATAATAACATACTATAATTAAATGTGATGGTAATAAAATACTTACAAATGACATGCACTATAAAAATGTGATGGTAATGAAATCTCTCAGAAAGCAATGGCAAACTACTGAGCGTAATCTTGCCAAGAGATCAACATACAGCTGAAAGATGCTGGTGTTGACAGCTAAGTCCTGAAAAAGGATATGCTTTAAAAAAAAAATAAAAAAAAATGAAATACATACAAGTGCCATGCGGTAATTAAATGTGTGTAAAATCAAAGCTAGAAAATCAAAGTTATAAACTACATCCATATTGAGCAGAAGTAAGGTAACATGCAATAAATGTAAATGTTTTGCATATCCTTTACAGGACATCGCTGTCAACATCAGCATCTTTCAGCTGATTGTTGATTTCTTGGCAAGATTACGCTCAGTAGTTTACCATTGCTTTCTGAGCAACCTGCTCCATGCTCTCATAAGTCACTGGCGCTATTCGAACCGCTTCCAATTTTCGTGCGTTGACGTCAACCACGAGAATATTCGGGGTTACGGAGAAAGCTACTAACCTCTCGACCAGGGAGACCGGCTAACATACAATGCTAAGTTCTTAATATACAACATGTTGGTAGTACCGTATTTTACGGAGTATAAGACGCACTTTTTCTTCAAAAAATTGCCTCCAAAATTCAGGTGCGTCTTATAGTCCGTAGCGTCTTATAGTCCGCAAAATACGGTATTACAAAAGGTAATATGATTTCTTTAATTGACAGGAAATTGTTATACCACGAAGTGCATAACACGAGCTAATTAGCTCTCTCTCTCTCTCTCTCTCTCTCTCTCTCTCTCTCTCTCTCTCTCTCTCTCTCTCTCTCTCTCTCTCTCTCTCTCTCTCTCTCTCATAAGTGATGTTGAATGAAAGAATATATGAGAGGAAATAGAGAAAAAGGGCAGAATGTCAGACGGGCCTGCGTTCCCAATTCTTTACCCTTTGAAAATAATGGCTTTCGTTCGTTCGTTCGTTCTCTCTCTCTCTCTCTCTCCCTCTCTCTTTCTCTCTCTCTCTCTCTCTCTCTCTCTCCTCTCTCTCTCTCTCTCTCTCTCTCTCTCTCTCTCCTCTCTCTCTCTCTCTCTCTTCGAAAACTGTTTATTCTACATTATTCTAAACTTCTGTTACTGGCAACACTTCAGCCTCTTTTGACCATTTTAGAGTCATTGTTAGTTCAAAATTTTAACAAGGTTATTTTATGACATTTTTTGGGGGGTGCTGCCGAGAAGTAAAACTGAAATATACATACACTAAGTGTTGGGTACAAGAAGTGAAATGTACATATACTGTAAATGTTTAGATACAGAAAATGAAATGTACATACACTGTAAGTTTTTAGATACAAGTAGTGATAATGAAAATGATACAGTATTAAAATACATTCCCACTAGTTCAAATGCTGTATAGAGTTATATTACTTATCATCTCCTGCTATAGTCTGTCCCGAAAAGAATGCCGTCATTCACAATCAATTATTTTGAAAACTGTCTGTTGCATCGTTATGAAATTTTTCCTGCCGTCTTATATTTACCCCCACCCAAGGAATATGTCTTTGATAGGTCCAAAAGCAACTTAAATCATCGAATGCGGCGACATTTCTTTGATGTTTTGCTGAAAAACTTAATTTTACGGTAAAGAATGTCCCGCCAATTCATATGACAACACAAGGCGTATCCGGATTCGTATGAGAGTGGGTGCAATAAAAGAAGTAGCTTAAAAGTCGACAAAGTCGGCTGCATTGCACCGGGTTTTTATCCCATATGGCTCAGTTTCTTTACGCAGTGCGGAAAGCGTCGCACAAAGCACGAACTCCATAGCTCCAGCGACGACCCCCGGGAGTCTTCAAAAAATGCACTCGTGAAATGAAGGACGCGGCCCGGAATCGAACATACAACCTTCGGAGCCCGAGTCAGACGGTTTGACCACTTCACCACGGAGAATCCGGAGAAGGGTGCAATGTGTAATATTAGTAAAGACAGAATTTACAGAGGCATGGGGTTAAATAATTTGTAAATTGACAGGAAAATAGAAGGAATGTAAATCTTACTTTATTTTTCATTTCCTTCTTGTTTCTTCAGCTGCTGGTTAATAATGTTAGCTTTTTATATTGAGTTCGTGAAAGCTTCAAAATAGCTGTGCGTTAATGTGCGTACGGAGTGACCAGAAATGATACCGCAATTTAGTCATCATGTTTCCATTTTTAAGGATCTGTTCAGCTGTCTGTGTAGTTTGTTCACACGTACACATGGGTGACAGACCCGCTTTGAATCTACGTGAAAGATTGTCTACTCTGCTGTTTACCGTTCAGAGACGGAACATGATTACCTGTTTTGCACTATGAAAATAGTTGTCAGTGTCTCTGTAGTGGGCTTTCTTCTTAACGACCAAGATGTTGGTCCTCTTTTCATTGAAGTTTATAGATTCATTCTTATGCACGTGTGTTGTCCCCTAATTTGACAACGTGTTTGCTCTCACGTTTCTTGTTATGCCACAATATGTCAGTTTCCACCGCAATATTATTCTTCTGTTGGTATTCAATGCGTTGTGTGTGTGTGTGGGTGTGTGTGTGTGTGTGTGTGTGTGTGTGTGTGTGTGTTCAATACAGTTGTTTGTCACCGCTGAGGGCTTGCGGAATTGAAAATCCATCACTGTGGAATACAAACTGTTGCCATTGACATTATGTTGATGCTGTAATGTTTAGGGCCTGCAATTCGTCTGAATAGTTGTTGCAAATATCCCAGTAAGTGTGTACGTAGATTAAGGTCTGCGATCTGCTCAGACCTTAATCTGTGTCGGACGATTCCAGTAGGTTGATGATTGCTCTCGGTTGCATAAAATTCAATCCATCCTTTCTCCAGTAGTCCTCTTCCTCTTTCAACACATGGTCCTCACATTTTTTTCCAGTAACTTTCATCAATATTTAATAGCGCGGACTGGGTTAGTATCTTTACGCCAGGCAAATTGAATGTAGTATTGGCAGCTGCCACCTGTCCTTTAATTTTAGCCCACACAAGTTCTATAGGGTTTAAATGAGAATGATACGGCGGAAGTCTCAAGCACCTATGGCCATGCTCTTCTATCAAATTGTCGTTTTGATATTTTTTGCTTTTTTTTGCGCCTGTTTTACAAGGGACAACAACTGTAGCTTAATATGTGTTTCTGGAAATGGTATATTTTCTCTTCGGAGCCATATCTTTATTGTTTCCTTTGTGCTCGATGCCGTAGGTATTTTGTCTTCTTGGGCAACAACATTGTGATATGATGCATTGTCCATGATTAGACAAGACGGTCTATCAAGGGATGGAAGCACTGTATTCTCAAGCCTATCTCTAAATACATTACCATTCATCTCATTATGATAATCCCTATTGTCTGTATGCTTTGATACGAACACGAGCTAAGCATTCTGTAGTAAGCCATTATGAGTACTACCAGTGTCGCATATTGCGCCCTCAATTCGTTACATTGCTGCACACCTCTACTTCAAAACACAGTTTTCTACAAAAGTGTCCGCTCAAGAGAGCATTGGAATGTGAGGAATGTGGCATCACTGCTAATAATAGCCGTGTCACCCAATGATAGACAGGTCAGGTGTTCGAATCCGGCAAAACCCATTGGTTAACCTAGAAGAATAGCGTCGCCGCAAGGGCTGTTGGGAAGAAGAACGCCGTAATTTGGCACATACAGTCAGACCGTCATGAAGGCCGGTTGTGTTTTTCATGGGGAGTTTCTAGGACTTGTATGTCCCTTGCCTGATTCAGTTGGATTGCCTCTGTGTAACAGATACGTATCTGACCTATGAGTCAGGTAAAGCTTTGTGTATGTGAGTTGTGTGTATGAAGGTTCCGGCACGAATGAATATATATTCTTCTATCTGAAGACAGCCGCCAACTTTCACCCTGCCCGGACAATGGCTAAATTCCGCCATCACTGGTCTAGAGAATATCTGACTCCATCTATCTTCTGTTTCCAAAGAGAAGTGCTGTACAAACACTATGTCTTAAGCTGTGAGAAGAGGCTCGTCTAAGCCCAAATCGCTATTCTAAAATCTAAACCCTTCTAGCTTTCTGATTGCATTCAGAGCAGGTTTAGTAAAGGAAAAGCTATGATTTCTGTGCTGATCGACGCCCTATTTTTCAATCCACAGCGAATCTTCAACACACGAGAATGAGAGAATGAGGAATGAAAGTGCTCGTCCTCTTATCTTTACACGTCCGTGGTGTGAAGAAAGATTGTGTTATGTGACTGTTTAGCATCATTGACAGGTCCAGCGTTTTATACTGCTGGGAAATATTCGAACAAGTTGTGAAATGATCACCTCTATATCTAGCACTCTGATCGAACCACAGTCAGGCTAACAGCCCAGTTCAAGCACTCAAGTGAACGAATAAAGAGAAGATTGGTGTTGGAATGAGAGAATGAGTTGTACTGTGTCATCTCATCTCTCTGTCACTCTGTATATATGTTGTGTTAATGAATGAGAGGCAGTGTGAATTCTCACAATGAATGCTTCACCTATACCTCAACATTCATACCAATCACATGTTAATCATTGTGTTAACTTAAGAGTGAAATTATTCATTGTATGCTTCTTTATATTATTACTTTGATTCAACCTGTGGAATGTATTTTTATTAAACCACATCCCTGTTTGAAAGAGTAAGTAAAGGAGAGACACATAATATGCTTTCATGCAGAACTACTTCTAACTGACATGGGAAATATCACCCCAGTATTAGAGGAGGTAAGTAAAGGTAATGACAGAAGAGGTGAGAAGGAATAAACAGGAAAAGTAACCAGGCAGACTAAAACAATTGAGGCAGCACTGATTGATAACATGAGTTAATATGAATAAGATGCACAATCATCCTGCCTGTTCCATTGCTATTTAGGATCAGATCTTGCTGGGTGCATTCCATCATTAACTCTCCATCACTCATCTACTAGCCTTGTCATTCTCTGTGTCTGTGTCCTCTGTGAGAACATCAGCAACCAGATCACTATGTACAAGAGCAGAAGAAGAGGTAGCTTGCCAGATAAATTGCTGAGGTCTGATACCAGTACAAAGAAGAGACACTGTAGCTCTTACCTTGTAGGTACTTCCTAAGTCTTCTACCTTCTGTAACTTCTGTCTGTAGCCCTTTTCATTCTTGTCAACTGGAGAACTCTCATCAGTTGAACATATATAAATAGGATCACCATGTTTATTCACATCAGGTGAGGAAGACGGTGTTCGCAGATTATTATAAGGATCTGCAGATTATCACAAGGATTTTGTAGATCATCACCAAGATTCTGCAGATTATCACCAGGATCTGCAGATTATCACAAAGATTCTGCAGATTATCTCAGAAATATTGCAGAAATATTGCAGATATATTACCAGCTTATCATGAATGGATAGACAGTTGAGTGAAGGAAGAATAAAACCAGAACCAATGTTGATGAATAACTGGAGAACTAATTAGGGACTCTTACATTGCGTTAAGTGGTTAGTTGTCCAGAATATGTTAATATAAAACAATTCACCAAGGAGCAGCCACCCTATTATTTCCCAGTGACTCTAGTGCATGGTGTTTCTAGGTATCTTTCCAAAAAAGCCAACATGTCAGACCAGTCCTATCTTACCAGCAACTTATCAATGAAGGAACTAGATTATACTCAGTTGAACATGTACTAACTTGAGAACAATCAGAGACATTCAATAGACTGAGAATATCTATTAACATCTCCAAGTCTTATTGTGTGTAGAGACTGTTTAATTTTACAAACGTTTTCACTAATTCCATGGAAATTCACACATAATACCTTGTGTAGCTCAGAGACAATTTAGGAAGAACAGTGGGTAGGCCCAGTGGCAAGATGACTGAAATCATCAGTGGATCTACTGGGAGTTAATTGTTCCATATTGGACAAATTGACATTATCTCATGATTTAATGATTGAATTTCATGTATTCAGATTTGCTTCACTGGCTTTATCTCCACAGCATTTTATTCAATAAACAGATTTTACTTTTACTTCCTTCTTTTTGTCGGGTACATTGTGATGTGACAAAACTTTTATATATGTGTTTAGTTAACTTTACTACATCACATATTTGTAGAATTTGGAACAATAGGTGGCTGGGTAACCACGAATAGACAGCAACGTCCTGTTCTATTGTAAACTCCCAGGTTCCAGATTACTCAGAAAAGAGAACTTAAAATTATATAAATTTCTTGTACTCATTTCACCTATAAGGGAAAATGGATACAGGTGGGGGTTCACGAGCTGAATAAGTATCTCTTTTAGGGAAGGCAAAGTTTGGAGGGAAGTCATTAACCTTCCGGGGAAACCCCTAGATTTCCTGAGCTAATATGGGGCACTTTGGCTTCCAAAGACCCATCCCCTCCAGACGAAATTAGTCCCATCCTCTTAGCTTAACTTCATTACCGGGTAGGCCAAGGTGGGTGCTGAATCCTTCTCCCAATATACCACAACCAGCATATGCTATGACCAAACGCTGTCCTTTACTACTGGGCAGATAACGCTTTATCTTTCTATCCATTGATTGCCATTCCTTTTCACTTGTGTGGTGCGCATTGATCCACGTCTCATCCAAATACACTATGTCACAATTTTCTTTGCGCATTTCCCTTATTTCACGTAGGTATCTGCTTCTCATGGCTCCTAAATGCTGTTGCTCGCAAAGGATATTTCTACCTCCCTTGTACTTTCTAAAAGTGAAGTCTAATGTCCTTATAATTTTCCACAAAGTTGTTTTGGATAGCTTTATGTTATTGTTCTTTCTCAACAAAACCCTCAGTTTTCTTACAGTCACTGTTTCTTTGGCATCCATCATTTTTATAATAACTCACTGATGACATCCTTGTCAAAGCTGTCTACAATTGCCTTTCCACCTACCGTTTTCTTATCGCGTGTTGGTTTCAATCCAGATTCTTGCACCCATCGACGAAATGACCGTTTACTCAAACCCAATGCATGCGCTGTTCTTTTTTCGGGATTTATAACAGTATAAAACAGTTTCCTGCGATCAGCTTCTTGACAAACATATGTGTACAACTTCATAGCGATGCTTTGAAGTGTACACAATTTCACTCTTAATCCCATTGAACAATATTCACACATTCAAATAGTAGCTCTTAATATTATATTAATTGTAAGATTTATTTACATATTTATTTATATAATCACGTTTCATGAAAGAACCCACATCGGAGACACCTCTGAAAAATCCCATATAAATGCGCGCAGTCTGTGCCAAAACGAAAACCGCGAGACAATTTTTAAAAAAAAAAAGCGCGGAAGTATGTCTTGGTGAAGCTGTAATACTTTTAAAATGATTGATTCAATCTCTGAGCCGTAAATTATATACCGCATATAAACAAACATTGAAATCTGCTGTACAATCTCCAGAACAAAATTTTTTTTGTTGGGTGGACATAATGATAATGTTATATGCTAAATCACATCATTTTCCCTCAGTTGGTTACTGAGGTATTGAATTTTATATTGGGGCGAAAACAAAGTAAACACACTATACATAATGGAGTGTAGTGTTATATTATTTCACGTCTTCTCCACAATGACCTGTTGTGTTATATTATCTCCCGTCATGTCATACCGTGCACTGTTCACATATTTATCATCGTCTTCATTACATTATGAGCGCCGTCGGACTACGGTTCCATTTGTGGCCTCGTCGCTTCCTACGGGAAGAAAATCCTGGCCACCTATTCCTCTATGTACTCAGGCTTACAAAATGTGATGGCATTATGTTGTCACAGATCAATAGCTAGTCCCAGCTCCGGGGCGATGTCTTCTGCTACACATTGTTCATTCCATGTTGTGCACATTACACGTCATTGCTATTTAAGATATTCATCTGACAACTTTCCACAAAGTCATATTATTCCCATTTCGCTTTAAGTATGTCGACGCAAATATAAGCATTTTTCTCAGGAGGTCAGGCCACATAGACATCATCTTTGTTTTTGTGCCAGGACAAGCGGGTGTATGCGTAAACGAGCAAGCACCATTTGGTAGGCCTGCGGGTCGGGCTACTGTATGTAGTAGTACGTGAGCTACAATGGGCTGGCTGATACAGTGAGTGCTGTCAGACAGGGAGGCGATGACATGAACCAATGAATGCCTAAGAATCTGCAGCCTTCACCAGGCTGAAAGAAAGTCACGTGGTAAGGGGTGACGCCAGACGAGAGCGATCTCCAGAGGGACAAAGGTGTACAGTTAACCACCATAGAACTAGTGTGTTAGACCGCTACACGCTGGGGACGATGCCGATGAGGGAATGCGAGCAGTTAGGGTGTGAATGAGCTGATGTGCAATGAGGAAGGCTAACTAACTAACTAACTAACCAACCGACTGACTAACTAACTAACTAACTAACTAACTAACTAACTAACTAACTAACTAATTACTAACTAACTAAATAATTACTAATTAACTAACTAACCAACGGACTGACTAACTAACTTACTAACTAATTAACTAATTAACTAACTAACTAACTAATTACTAACTAACTAAATAATTACTAACTAACTAACCACCAACCAACCAACCAACTACACATACACATTGACACCTTGCCGTCTTGACAGACGATAGTTTGTGCTTCAAAAAGGCGTAATAACTTTTACCAATGGCGGTAGTGAATGAGACTGATAAGGCCAATTCGCGCTGAAAATGTTCGTTCACATTACGTGCATGTGAACATGTGGTAATTGCCACCATCTTGTACCATCTTACGACTCACATGCTCGGTGTGCGACTTATCTGCAATAATTTTCTCCTTTGTCTTTATTCCAATTCTGATGTTTGCCCTCCATGCAACACGTTCAGCGGCGACTTGCTCCCAATGTGCATTATCAATGCCTGTATCAATCATGTCCCGTTTGCTCACATCTTTGTATCGTAGTAGAGGCCGACCCTGAGATCTCTTAACCATCTGTAAGTCACCAAAAACAGATGTCCTTTGGTATTCTACCATCATCCATCCTCCTAAGATGCCCTGTCCATTAAAGTCTACGAAGACTGAGCATGGAATAAACCGTCGCATAACCTGATCTTTTCAATACTTCAGTATTTGTGATTTGTCTTGCCACTTAATACCAAGAATTCTTCGCAGACACCGCATATGAAAGCTGTTTAAACGTTTCTCTTGGTGTGAGTAAGTTGTCCAGGTTTCACTGCCATAAACAAGAGTACTAAGGACACAGGCTTGATAGACAAGGACTTTTGTATTGGCAGTAAGCTTCCTGTTCTCTCAGACTGTTATTCTTAACCTGTTTATTGTTGTTGCTGCCTTACCAATCCTGATGTTGATTTCCTGATCTAGGGATAATTTGCTATTTACCACTGATCCTAAATATGTAAAATGGTCTACCATCTCTAGTTCGGCGTCGTCAATAAAGATTGATGGTACTCCATGTGCACCTTGTGACACAATCTGTGTCTTCTTTTTGTTAATTGTTAAACCAAATTCAGAACAAGCATTGGAGAATGCAGATAGTAGACATTGCAATTCTTCCTCAGAGTGGGTCGTAACTGCAGCAACATCAGCAAAAGGCAACTCTCTGATCAGTACCCTCCTAATTTTGGTCTTAACCTTCAATCTCTGAGCATTGTAGAGGCCGCCAGATGAGTGTGAGTGAATGTATATACCACCATCCTGATCACGAAAGGCATATTTCAGTAGAAGTGAAAAGTATATTTCAAAGAGGGTGAGAGCTAGTATACAACTTTGCTTAACTCCACTCTTAATTTCAAACTCTTCAGAAGTTGTACCATCAAACTTGACTATACCCTTCATGCCTGTGTGGAACGATTCCACAATGGACAGAAGAGTTGGTGGGCAACCAATCTTCTTTAGTGCCCTGAACAGACCCTCACGACTGACCAAATCAAATGCCTTTCTGAGGTCGATGAAGGCAATAAACAGTGGCTGATTCCTGTTCGCGTCATTTTCTTGCATTTATCGCAATGAGAATATCATATCAATGGTAGACCGGTACTGTCGAAAGCCACACTGTGATTCGGGGTAGACTTGATCTCCTAGGATGTGAAGTCTGCGAAGAACAATTCTGGCAAATATTTTTCCAACAATACACAGAATTGAAATACCCCTATATTTGTTGCTGTCATTCCGATCGCCCTTGTTCTTGTACAGTGTTATGATGCTTGAATCTTTGAAACCTGTGGGACTTGTCCTTCTCGCCAGCATAGCTCTATTAGCTGCTGGATCTGTAGAGTGAGTGTGTCTTGCCCACTCCTGATATCCTCTATTGGATTTCCATCCTTACCTGGAGTCTTGCCAGATGCAAGTTCATTTATAGCACACTGCCATAGAGTGAATTGTACTCCATGGCATATTGACGAAAAGTCACACAGAAAGACGGGACGATCATTGATCGTGACCGACGTGGCGAGCGAGATTGTCACCAGAGCGAATCCACATGATCACGAAGGTGACAAGGGCATTCGAGCTGTGGACGTGGTCCTGTGCGGACGCACCACGAGGCAGAAGATGGTTATGGCCAAAGATTGTGCCTACCATTATAATTATGTGTGTAGCAGTGCAGGGTAGATTTGTGATACTATGTTGTATAATTGTATGTGCAATTGCGAGTGAATAATGTAAATCGTTTTGAGGAATAGATCGTCAGAAAATACCCGCACTAGCGTTGAGTTGTGGTAGTGGGCTTGATTTCGTGTAATTGACGTTAGATTTTAAGTTAACCATGGAAGTGAGGCTGCATGGATAAAGGCACTGTCTGAGATGCAGCAGAAAGCGGAGTCCGAAAGTAACCTGGGGAATATATGATGATGAATGAGTTTACAACTCATACCCCTAGGCATCAGATACTATTACCAAAACCACTCCAGGTAGGATTCTGGCAGACACTTAACTTCTGTTATGGTGGGTAGTGTGTCCAGGTGGTCTAGAGTTGGTAGAGCCTTTATGGCGTTGAGGGCATCATCCGCTAGTTTGGTCTCACTTGAGTAAAGCTCCAAATAGTGCTCTACCCATCTGTCCATCTGCTGGTACTTATCAGTTATGATTTCTCCAGTCAAAGTTGTCAGTGGTGCACTTCTTTCGATCATTGGACAACAGGCTTTCTTTATCCCTTCATACATGCTTCTGATGTTTCCCTTATCACTTGCGATTTGAATGGACTCACATAATTTGATCCAATAATCATTTGCACACTGCTTGGCAACCTTTTGCACATACTTCCTGGCTTGCCTTAGCTCACTCAGAGTGTTACGCGTTGGTCTTTCCTTGTTTCTTAAGAGAGCTTTCTTCTTCTTATCAATCAAGGACTGCAGAGTCTGGCTGTTTGTCGCAAACAAGTCCTGCCTCTTATGATCCACAGTGCCGTAAACCTCTACGGCAGTTTTATAAAGAGTTTCCTTAAGTTGACCCCACTTTTCACTTACTGTACAATTTTCTGGTGTATCAGTGAAAGCGACTTCAAATTGCTGTTGAAACTGAAAGCACTTTTCAGGATCGTGAGAGTTAATAATATTAATCCTGGGGCTAGATTTGTGTTTAGCTGTGTAGATTCTCTTTGGTCTCAGTTTAACTTTTGCAACAACCAAAGAATGATTCGTATCACAGTCAGCACTGTGGTAACTTCGAGTCAATGATATATGGTTCAGATGTTGTCCCCGTGATGATGAAGTCCAGCTGGTACCAATGGCCGGATCTTGGATGTTTCCATGTGACCTTATGCAGCTCTTTTGTTTTAAAAAAAGCAGTTTGTAATACATAGGTCATTTCCAGTGCAATGCTCCAGTAGCCTTTGCCCATTTTCATTCATGCAAACGATTTTGTATTTTCCCAGGCACACTGTCCACACGAGCATTGAAATCACCGAGGCGAGGCGAGTCTTCTGCAGGCCAGCAATATCAATTTTAAGACGATTGAGTTCGGCATCAATCACAGCCGTTTTTCTCACATCGTCAAATATTGGTAAAGTCAGTGGAAAATCTTGGACACATGGTTCTCACGTTCCAGATTGCAAACCGTAGCTTGAGGTTGTCATGATCTTACTTCTAACTGAATACTGGCTCGTGTTTTATGACAGGGAGTGAAGCACAATCACACACTACGAATGATTGTACGAAACACACGGTAACATAACTGAAAACAATTTAATTACATTCTTCAGATAATGCAGCGCTCACACACTAGCGGCATTCTCATTTACAATACCGTATGTACAAATCTACAAGATCATCAATGCATACAATAGCATACTTTCAGTCTCCACAGAACGTACAAGCTTTCATACATCAAGCATGGTATAATAAGTTAAATACAAGCCACTTTCTCCTACGTCTGTCCAGTCTCATAGTCGTCCGCAATCTGAGCTCCCAGCCAGGGTTTCGTGTTGGCCCGGCTTTTGGGTTCTCGTGTTCTTCGTGCGCCACGCTGACCATTGGCCACTACGCAGTTGCTGCTAGTTCATTTCACATTCGTCCTTGTTCGTCGCCTTCCAGGCGCGGGCGAGTGAGATTCTGACAGAGGTTTCTATTTTTCTTTATATTAGTACCTCGTGCATTGGGTTTACAGCCTGCGATTCAGATTTTGTCCTAGCCCCAAGCACCCATTGAAGCAGGCAGGCTGTGGCGGATCAGCACCCAATTGGCCGGGGTTTGCCCAGCTTGAGGCGGGCGGTAGCTGATCAGTGATACCTGTAGGTGTCTCCCACCGTCAGAGGCAACACGTGGCGCCCCATGTCTATGCCAATTGACAAGGACTTATACACCCGTAACAGTTGCCTCTCGCTTTGATTCCGAGACCGGTTAAGACCAGGGATGGAGCTATTACCTCTCCATAGCTCAAAGCCTGAGCTAAAATATAGAGATCATGTGTTGCCCATGCAGTATGATCCCTCTCTCGGCCTGCCTAGTTCACTCCAGAAGATAGGTAACACCCCTACATCTGGAACAAGACAAGCTGCAGAAGCTGCCGGATCAGCAAAGCATTGCTCTTACTGTCCGACTGTCTGAGCTTCGATCCTAGACCAGCTGCCAACCAAGGCTTAGGGCCTGGTCTGCCCTGCCATGACATTTTGTCTTTAGCTTGCATTTCCTCGCACCAGGGTAAGGCTTGTACTCTCCCAATTGCGCTCTTCCGCCCGAAGCCGTTGGCGCAATGTGGGGTGTCGGGTTTGATAAGCGCCGCCCAACGTTTGGCGCTAACAGAAAGTAAGTAGTACCGTCTACTGTTATACGGTAGCTCAGTCATATCTGACTAAGACCTGACATCACCAACTAACTAACTAACTAACTAACTAACTAACTAACTAACTAACTAACTAACTAACTAACTAACTAACTAACTGACTGACTGACTGACTGACTAACTAACTAACCACTAACTAACTAACTAACTAACTAACTAACTAACTAACCGCCAACCAACCAACTAACTTACCAACTATCTAACTAACTAACTAATCACCAACCAACCAACCAACCAACTATAGTATGTCCACATTTGTTTGCCTTCATTCACGATCAATTATTTTGAAAACTGTCTGTTGCATCGTTATGAAATTTTTCCAGCCGTCTTATATTTACCCCCACCCAAGGAATATGTCTTTGATAGGTCCAAAAACAACTTAAATCATTTAAAGCGGCGACATTCCTTTGATGTTTTGCTTAACAACTAGTGATTTCTCGCTAAAAAAGTTATGTTTACGGTAATGGGGACCTGCAAATTCAGATGACAAACAAAGGCGTATCCGGATTCGTATGGGAGTGGGTGCAATGAAAGATATTGCTTACAATCGACAAGGTCGGCTGCATTGCACCGGGTTTTTATCCCATATGGCTCAGTTTCTTTCCGCAGCGCGGAAAGCGTCGCACAAAGCACGAACTCCGTAGCTCCAGCGACGACCCTCGGGAGTGTCCGGAAAAAAATGCACTCTTGAAATGAAGAACGCGGCCCGGAATCGAACATACAACCTTCAATCCATCCTTTCTCCAATAGTCCTCTTCCTCTTTCAACACATGGTCCTGACGTTTTTTCCAGTAACTTTTATCAATATTTAATAGCGCGGACAGACAGACAGACAGCCAGACAGACAGACAGACAGACAGACAGACAGACAGACAGACAGACAGACAGACAGACAGACAGACAGACAGACAGACAGGCAGGCAGGCAGGTAGGTAGGTAGGTAGGTAGGTAGGCAGAAAGGTGGGTGGGTGGGTGGCTGGCTGGCTGGCTGGCTAGCTGGCTGACTGGGTGGGTGGGTGGATGGGTCGGCCGGCCAGCCGGCGGGCGGACAGGCAGGCAGGCAGATAGATAGATAGATATATAGATAGATAGATAGATAGATAGATAGATAGATAGATAGATAGATAGATAGATAGATAGATAGATAGATAGATAGATAGATAGATAGATAGATAAGCAGGCAGGCAGGCAGGCAGGCAGGCGGGCAGGCGGGCGGGCAGATAGATAGATAGATAGATAGATAGATAGATAGATAGATAGATAGATAGCTAGATAGATAGATAGATAGATAGATAGATAGATAGATAGATAGATAGATAGATAGATAGATAGATAGATAGATAGATAGATAGATAGATAGATAGATAGATAGAACGAACAAACTTTATTTTCAAAGGGTTAAGAATTGGGCACGCAGGCCCGTCTAACATTCTGCCCTTCTATCACTCTCTTTCATACATTATTTCACTCACACATCATTCAAGGCTAACAAAGAACAGCAACAATATAAAAGATATGCATTATAAAGGCATGGGCAAAATGCAAACATCAAAACTACCCGTCACAGTAATATTAGATAATGGTCTGACACTTGTTATTAGCCATGTGGAATATACTGGCCTACAAAAAGGGGATAGATAGATAGATAGATAGATATATAGATAGATAGATAGATAGATAGATAGATAGATAGATAGATAGATAGATAGATGGATGGATGGATGGATGGATGGATGGATGGATGGATGGATAGATAGATAGATAGATAGATAGATAGATAGATAGATAGATAGATAGATAGATAAGCAGGCAAGCAGGCAGGCAGGCGGGCAGGCAGGCAGATAGATAGATAGATAGATAGATAGATAGATAGATAGATAGATAGATAGATAGATAGATAGATAGATAGATAGATAGATAGATAGATAGATAGATAATCAGGCAGGCGGGCAGGCAGGCAGGCAGGCGGGCGGGCAGACAGACAGACAGACAGACAGACAGACAGACAGACAGACAGACAGACAGACATACAGACAGAAAGATAGTTAGTTAGATAGATAGATAGATAGATAGATAGATAGATAGATAGATAGATAGATAGATAGATAGATAGATAGATAGATAGATAGATAGATAAGCAGGCAGGCACGCACGCACACAGGCAGGCGGGCGGGCAGGCAGGCAGGCAGGTCGGCAGGTCGGCAGATAGATAGATAGATAGATAGATAGATAGATAGATAGATAGATAGATAGATAGATAGATAGATAGATAGATAGATAGATAGATAAGCAGGCAGACAGGCAGGTAGGCATGCGGGCGGGCGGACGGACGGACGGACGGACGGACGGACGGAAGGACGGACGGACGGATAGATAGATAGATAGATAGATAGATAGATAGATAGATAGATAGATAGATAGATAGATAGATAGATAGATAGATAGATAGATAGATAGATAGATAGATAGATAGATCCCCGCCAGAAGCCGGGCCTTGTCAGCTAGTTTATTTATATAATCACGTTTCAATGAAAGAACCCCCATTTGGAGACACCTCTGAATCTTCGCGCTGGTTGTTTCAAAACATAAATCACGTGAAAATTTCAAAATCTGCCGGGACGTCTCTTGGTGAAGCTGTAATACTGTTAAAATCATGGACGTAATCTCTAAGTCGTAATTAATATACCGCATATAAACTAAATTTGAAATCTGCTGTACCATCTCCAGAACAAAAATTTTTTTGTTGGGTGGATATAATGATAAGGTTATATACTAAATCTCATCATTTTCCCTCAGTTGGTTACTGAGATATTGAATTTTATATTGAGGCAACAAACAAAAAACACACTATAAATAACTATTTTCTAACTAACTAACTAAATAATTACTAACAAACTAACAAACTAACTAAATAGTTACTAACAAACTAACAAACTAACTAATTAACTGAATCACTAACCAACCAACTTACTAGTTAACTAACTAACTAACTAATTAACTAACTAATTAACTAACTATCTAACTAACTAATTAACTAGCTAACTACCTAACTATCTAACTAACTAATTAACTAACTAACTAACTACCTAACTATCTAACTAACCAATTAACTAACTAACTAACTAACTAACTAATTAACTAACTAACTAATTAACTAACTAACTAATTAAATAACTAACTAACTAATTAACTAACTAACTAATTAACTAACTAACTACCTAACTATCTAACTAACTAATTAACTAACTAACTAACTAAATAACTAACTAACTAACTAACTAACTAAGTAAATAATTACTAACTAACTAACAAACTAACTAACTAACTAACTGAATAATTACTAACCAACCAACTTACTAACTAATTACTAACTAACTACCTATCTATCTAACTAACTAACTATTGGCACCTTTCCGTCTTGACAGACGATAGTTTGGTACATTGTGCTTCAAAAAGGCTTAATAACTACGATCCATGGCGGTGGCGAGTGTGGCTGGTAAGGCCAATTCTTGCTGCAAATGTTTGCCCACAGTAGGTGCATGTGAAAACATGGTCATTTCCACCATTTTGCACCATCTTACGTCTCTCACGCTCTGTGTGTGCTTTATCTGCAATCATTTTCTCCTTTGTCCTTTATTCCATTTCTGATGTTTGCCCTCCATGCAACAGGTTCAGCGGCGACTTGCTCCCAATGTGCATTATCAATGCCTGTATCAATCATGTCCCGCTTACACACATCTTTGTATCGTAGTAGAGGCCGACCCTGAGATCTCTTACCCATCTGTAATTCACCAAAAAAGATGTCCTTTGGTATTCTACCATCATCCATCCTCCTAAGATGTCCTATCCATCTAAGTCTACGAAGACTGAGCATGGAATACACCGTCACACAACCTGATCTTTCCAATACTTCAGTATTTGTGATTTTGTCTTGCCACTTAATACCAAGTATTCTTCGCAGACACCGCATATGAAAGCTGTTTAAATGTTTCTCTTGGTGTGAGTAAGTTGTCCAGGTTTCACTGCCATAAAGAAGAGTACTAAGGACACAGGCTTGATAGACAAGGACTTTTGTTTTGGCAGTAAGCTTCCTGTTCTCCCAGACTCTTTTTGTTAACCTGTTCATTGTTGTTGCTGCCTTACCAATCCTGATGTTGATTTCCTGATCTAGGGATAATTTGCTATTTACCACTGATCCTAGATATGTAAAATGGTCTACCATCTCTAGTTCGGCGTCGTCAATAAAGATTGATGGTACCCCATGTGCACCTTGTGACATAATCTGTGTCTTCTTTTTGCTAATTGTTAAACCACATTCAGAACAAGCATTGGAGAATGCAGATAGTAGACATTGCAATTCTTCCTCAGAGTGGGTCGTAACTGCAGCATCATCTGCAAAAAGCAACTCTCTGGTCAGTACCCTCCTAATTTTGGTCTTGGCCTTCAATCTCTGAACATTGTAGAGGCCGCCATCTGAGCGTGAGTGAATGTATATACCACCATCCTGATCACGAAAGGCATATTTCAGTAGAAGTGAAAAGTATATTCCAAAGAGGGTGGGAGCTAGTACACAACCTTGCTTAACTCCACTCTTGATTTCAAACTCTTCAGAAGTTGCACCATCAAACTTGATTATACCCTTCATGCCTGTGTGGAACGATTCCACAATGGACAGAAGAGTTGGTGGGCAGCCAATCTTCTTTAGTGCCTTGAACAGACCCTCACGACTGACCAAATCAAATGCCTTTGTGAGGTCGATGAAGGCAATAAACAGTGGTTGATTCTGTTCACGACATTTTTCTTGCATTTGTCGCAATGAGAATATCATATCAATGGTAGACCGGTTCTGTCGAAAGCCACACTGTGATTCGGGGTAGACTTGATCTCCTAGGACTTGAAGTCTGCGCAGAACAATTCTGGCAAATACTTTTCCAACAATACACAGAAGTGAGATACCCCTATAGTTGTTGCAGTCGCTCCGATCGCCCTTGTTCTTGTACAGTGTTATGATGCTTGAATCTTTGAAATCCTGTGGGACTTGTCCTTCTCGCCAGCATAGCTCTATTAGCTGGTGGATCTGTAGAGTGAGTGTGTCTTGCCCACTCCTGATAACCTCTATTGGAATCCCATCCTTACCTGGAGCCTTGCCAGATGCAAGTTCATTTATAGCACACTTAACTTCTGTTATGGTGGGAAGTGTGTCCAGGTGGTCAAGAGTTGGTAGGGCCTCTATGGCGTTGAGGGCATCATCCGCTAGCTTGGTCTCACTTGAGTAAAGCTCTAAATAGTGCTCTACCCATCTGTCCATCTGCTGTTTCTTATCAGTGATGATTTCTCCAGTCAAGGTTTTCAATGGTGCACTTCTTTTGATCACTGGACCACAGGCTTTCTTTATTCCTTCATACATGCTTCTTATGTTTCCCTTATCACTTGTGAATTGAATGGACTCACATAACTTGATCCAATAGTCATTCGCACACTGCCTGGCAACCTTTTGCACATCCTTTGTAGCTTGCTTCAGCTCACTCAGAGTGTTACGCGTTGGTCTTTCCTTGTTTCTTAAGAGAGCTATCTTCTTTTTATCAATCAAGGGCTGCAGTATCTGGCTGTTTGCCGCAAACCAGTCCTGCCTCTTATGATCCACAGTGCTGTATACCCCTACCGCTGTTTTATAAATAGTTTCCTTAAGTTTACTCCATTTATCATTTACTATACAATTTTCTGATGTATCATTGAAAGCGTCTTCAAGTTGCTGTTGAAATTCAAAGCACTTTCCAGGATCGTGAGTGTTAATAATATTAATCCTGGGGCTAGATTTGTGTTTAGCTGTGTAGATTCTCTTTGGTCTCAGTCTAACCCTTGCAACAACCAAAGAATGATCCGTATCACAGTCAGCACTGTGGTAACTTCGAGTTAATGATGTATGGTTCAGATGTTGTCTCCGTGTGATAATGAAGTCCAGCTGATGCCAATGGCCGGATCTTGGATGTTTCCATGTGACCTTATGCATCTCTTTTGTTTTAAAAAAGGAGTTTGTAATACATAGGTCATTTCTAGTGCAATGCTCCAGCAGCCTTTGCCCATTATCATTCATGCGACCGATGTTGTATTTTCCAAGGCACACTGGCCATGAACTCGAGTCCTTGCCCACACGAGCATTGAAATCACCGAGCATATAAATGTAGTCGGATTTTGGAACTGCCTTGATCACAGAGTCTAGCTGCTCATAGAACGTATCCTTCACATCATCAGAGGAAGCGAGTGTCGGTGCATATGCAGTGATAATGGTGGTAAATCCACAAGAGGTTGCCAAGCGCAGGGATAATAATCTTTCATTACCGCCAGCTGGGATATCAATCATTACCAATAGCGAATTCTTCACTGCAAAGCCCACACCATGTTGCCATTTTTTCTGCCTGCCCTCTACCCTTCCAAAAAAAGGTGTAATAGTTTTCCCTGAGTGACCCTTCCTCAGCGAGGCGAGTCTCCTGCAGGCCAGCAATATCAATGTTAAGACGATTGAGTTCAGCATCAATCACAGCCGTTTTTCTCACATCGTCAATATTTGTCAAGTCAGTGGAAAATCCTGGACACATGGTTCTTCACGTTCCAGGTTGCAAGCCGTAGCTTGAGGTTTCTATTATTCTTTTTATTAGTACCTGGTGCATTGGTTTTACAGCCTGCGATTCAGATTTTGTCCTAGCCCCAAGCACCCATTGAAGCAGGCAGGCTGTGGCGGATCAGCACCCAATTGGCCGGGGGCTGCCCAGCTTGAGGCGGGCGGTAGCTGATCAGTGACACCTGTAGGTGTCTCCCACCGTCAGAGGCAACGCGTGGCGCCCCATGTCTACGCCAACTGACAAGGACTTATAACCCGTAACAGTTGCCTCTCGCTTTGATTCCGAGACCGGTTAAGACCAGGGATGGAGTTATTGCCTCTCCATAGCACAAAGCCTGGGCTAAAATAAAGAAACCATGTGTTGCCCATGCAGCATGATCCCTCTCTCGGCCTGCCTAGTTCACTCCAGAGGAAAGTTGACACCTATACATCTGGAACAAGACAAGCTGCAGAAGTTGCCGGATCAGCAAAGCAATGCTCTAACTGTTCGCCTGTCGGAGCTGCGATCCTAGACCAGCTGCCAACCAAGGCTTAGGGCCTGGTCTGCCCTGCCATGACTATTTTGTCTTTGGGTTGCATTTCCTCGCACCAGGATAAGGCTTGTACCCTCCCAATTGCGCTCTTCCGCCCGAAGCCGTTGGCACAATGTGGGGTTTGGTAAGTGCCGCCCAACATTCGGCGCTGACAGAAAGCAGGTAGTACCGTCTACTGTCATACGGTAGCTCAGTCATATCTGACTAAGACCTGACTCTTATGTGGACAATTATGTCATTCAACAATTATCACAACAATTATCTACAATATATATATACAAATTACAACAATTATGCACAATTATGTGGAATATACTGGCCTACCAAAAGGGGACTGGCTGTTATACTAGAGTTTTGTTATTATTATTATTATCTCTATTATTAAGGGAGAAGGTAATCCGTACTGAGATAGTGTTCGAATAATTTGCGATTATTTGAATAGGGATTGGTGATGTCTTTGATTTCTTGTGGAAGATTGGTCCACAGCTGAGCTGCAGAGTACGTTAAGCTTGTTTTGTATAAGTCAATCCTAGTCTTCGGAATGTGTAATATATTTAAACGTTTACTGTGTCTAGCATTATATTTAAACAATGGCCAAAGGTAATTTGGGGCATTCCGATGCAGAATTTTGTGAATTAGTTTAGCTTTATTGAAAAGCAGGCGTTTGCGGAGTGGTAGTAACTGAAGGCGTTTATACAGGCTAGGATTGTCAGATAAATGTTTGCTATAAATTAGACTCATGGCCCGTTTCTGGAGTGAGTAAAGTCGCTTGGTGTTTGAATTAGAACAACCGTCCCAGATTGTAGAGCAGTAGTCAAAGTGTGTCTGTAATATGAGAAGTATAGAATAGTTTCCTTGTGTCCTCATCAAGGAAGTTTTTAATTTTGTCGAGTTGGTAGACTTTTTTCGCTGTTTGTTTAATGAGCGCTTGAACGTGGGAATTAAAGGTTAGGTTTCTATCAATGATTAGGCCTAATGTTTTGTGCTCAATTACACTTTCTACTGGCATGTTATCGATGTGAAGTTGAAGTGATGTGTGTGAGCTTAGAGTTTGAAGTCTTTGTCTGGTTGTTAATAACATTGATTTTGTTTTAGTGATATTAATTTGCATACGGTTTGAATAGCTCCACCTAACCACATTATTTAATTCTTGTTGTAAAGACGACTCCAGTAAAATACAGTTTTCAGCGTTTGTGTACACTGTACAGTCGTCTGCAAATAGATCGCAGGACGATGAAAGATGCAAAGGTAGATCGTTAATATATATGGCAAATAATAGAGGGCCAAGAATAGAGCCTTGCGGTACTCCAATATTGAAGGTAGTGGTTTGAGACAGCGATTTATTATGTGATACTACTTGCTTTCTGTTTGATAGAAAAGATGATATTAGAGTGACTACATTAGGGCCAATTTTCATTGTCTCAAGTTTCTTAATTAAAATAACATGGTCTATCATATCAAATGCTTTCTTGAAATCAATAAACACAGTTCCACATAGACTGTTGTTGTTTATATTCTGGTGCCAATTTTCTATCATGTTTGTTAGGGCCGTATGGCAAGAATATTTTGGTCGAAATCCTGATTGGCTGTCAACAATAAGCTTGTTGCGAACTAAATACTGTAATGTTACTTTATGGATGTGTTTTTCTAGTGGCTTATATAGTGATGATAGTAAAGAAATGGGTCTGTAATTGTTCGGGAGACCATTGTCCAATGAACCAGATTTAAGAAGAGGGTACACTTTAGCGATTTTGAGAGCTGATGGAAAGTGGCCTTTGGTGAGACACTGATTATATACATAGGTTAGTGATATACAGATCACTGGCGCAGCACAACGGAGAATCCTGTTGCTGATTCCATCTAACCCAGATGAGGTTGTGTTTTTTAGGTTACTGAGGTAAGTGAATACTTCAGTGATTGTCATTAGAGGTATGTCGGAAAGAATATCGCCGGAGCATCTATTCTCGCAAAACGATGACAGTAAAGATAAGTTGCAAGGAGAATTAGGTATTGAAGCCTTCAACTGGTCTATGTCAGTTTGAAAAAACTTACTGAACTGGTCGCATGTAATATGATTTGATGGTAAGGAATTTCGGAAGTTATACTTGTTTGTCAAAGTGTTAATTGCCTTCCATATATCCTTACTATTTGTTTTATCCATTACTAAGTTCTTAAAGTAATTTTTCTTTTCCAGTCGTATGGTATATTAAACTTTGTTTCTAAGAGTACGCTGGATCCCGCTGTTTATGTGCTTTATCTCTGTCTCTCATAATTTCAAGTATTTCCTGGGTGATCCAAGGTGGCTTGACGTGGTGTTTTACTCGAACTTCCTTGATTGGCACATGTCTATCAAAACATCAATAAATGTTTTCATCCAGAATTCCAGAGCATCATCCGGGTCAGGAAGCTGATATACATTGTCTAGAGGTGAACTGAGCAAGTCCTGTAAAAATGTGTTTTGGTTGAAATTTTTGTAACTTCTATATTTTACACTTATGTGTTTATGTTTAGGAGTTTTAATTCCTTTTTTAGACCACGTGCAGCATATTGGGTAGTGATCGCTCATTGCACAATTGGGTACGGTGCATTCTATGATGTTGTCTGAGCAAGTTACATAAATGTGATCTATGACTGTTGAAGATGACTTTGTTACTCTAGTAGCTTGTTGTACTATTTGTTGGAAATTGTATGATGCAATTATATTTCCCCATATTATGTTGGATTTGTTGGTGTCAATGTTAAAGTCTCCGAGTAGTATAATTTCTTTCCCGGAAGCGAAAACCACATCCATCATGGTAGTGAAGTTTTCGTACCAGACGTGTCCAGCACTGGGATTTCGATAGAGGTAGCCAATTATCAGGGGTGTGCGGTTTTGAAGTTTTAGCTCTAACCAAATACATTCTATTTCGCAAGTTTCAAAGTCTAGCCTACGGTGAGCATTTAGTAAATTAGAAACATAGATTACTATGCCTGTCTCTTGTTTCCTACAGGGATCCCTTCTGAAAACTTTGTACCCTTTAATAGAGATGTCCTCATCTGAAATGTTATCATTAAGCCTACTTTCACTAAGGCCGAATAAATGAAAATTTTGATTAAGAATAGAAGATAACTCTGGTAGCTTGTTAAATAAGCTGCAAATGTGTAAGTGTCCAAGGCGTATTCCTGACTTATTGAGCCAGTGATGCCACTTCTCAGACATTTCATCCATGAAGAAAGTGTAAATTAGTCAAAGTTAAGCAAAAATAGAAGATCATAAAAAATCACAATTACATTAACTTACAAAATATCAGTAATACAAATCGATATGTAAATGACAATATTATAACGATATAACTAATTAGACCAACAAATATAATGCAAACACGGAACAAAACGAATTAAAGCACATACAACAAATAATTAACCTGAAAAAACTACTTCACAAGCTAAGTAACCAACAGTTATCCAAAAGAATTAATAAATGACTATACAAGTCAATGTCTCTGTTTAAAGCGGAGTATCCCACACGGGACATAAAACGTTAAACAGTAAGCAATTAAAGTTCAAGGAGGAAGCTCTATTGCTGGTATCAATGCATATAGGGTTCCGTTTTTAATACGTATCCTATCTCACAGGTCTAAATTGTAGAGAGACAAGGGAATGATTCAGTGCGGCAGAACTAAATTGCATCAAGTGTAGAAGTTCTGGACTCCAATGACAGAAAAAGAGGGGGGGGGGGGGGAATAACCACAACAGAAATGAGATTCCCGAGAAGAATACTCAACGTATCAAGAAGAGATCAGATCAGAAATGAAGAAATCGGAACTAAAGTGGGGGATAAAGCAGCACTAGATTTTATTTGAAAGCAGCAAGTCAAATGGTTTGGTCATGCAAGTAGGTTACCAGTCAACAGCATACCACAACAAGCAATGATGTACAGACCAGATGGAAACAGAGGAAGAGGCCGACCACGTAAACGTTGGACGGAGGGAATAGCAGAGTCCATGGGAATATCGATATATGAAGCCCATAATCGGGCACTCTCACGATGTTTATACTTCACCTCGACACCGCAAGGTACAAGAGGAACATGATGAGATGAGATCAATTTCTTACGACCCACCTTCTTTAACTTTGGAATAGTTGTTTCTGCAGCCAAACTGATTGAATTCTTCAACATTGCCCATTGATCATCCAGATCTTGGAATAGGATCTCTAGATCAGACAATATATCAAATCTGTTCTGTACTTCTAAAGGAAATTTGGTTTGTACTTCCTTGTCCTTACTCAATGTACACAAATCATATTTAGTGTTTCCTGTTATATACTTGACTTTCTATAACTTTACCCTCAATGTACCTGTAAATAATCTGTGGTCACTATAACAATCAGCACTTGGAACTGTTTTTCCTATTGTTAACGCATTTCGAAATCTTCTGCTAATCAAAATGTAATCAATCTGGTTTCTAATCAGCTAACATGACTCCTCCATGTCCATAATCTTCTAGGGTGTTGTTTAAACCAGGTGTTTCCTACAATCACTTCCTGTTCTTTTGCCCACTCTACAAGTCTGTATCCTCTTTCATTTCTCTCTCCTAAACCATAGTTTCCTACTGTGTATCTATCACCTTGATTTCCTACTTTTGCATTGAAGTCTCCCATTATGATTTTTATTTCTGACTTCTTTATATTTATTTAAAGCAGACTCTATGTCATTATAAAATTCTTATAGGCTATGTTCACTGGATTCCCCTGTTTGGGTATATACTAGAAAACCGTTTATACTAAAAGGTCTGCTGCTTAATTTAAGTGGTAGAGTTCTGTCTGACACGGCCCAATATCCTTTAACAGATTTTGATGTTTGCCGGTCCAAGATAATTGCTACCCCCCTTTTTCGATCTTTTCCTCCAGAATAAATAATCTTAAAATCTTCATCTATCTTAATGCCTGCCCCTAGCCATCTCGTTTAGCACATCCCTAAAATATTAATTATTTCTCTCTTTCCATTTCTTGCTTGATGTTATCTAATTTTTCGTCGTCGTTTAACGTCCTACCATTCCATGTTGCTAATTTTAATGTCTCTGTCCTTGTCTTGCGATGATCTGTCTTTAGGCGAATCATAATGAAATAGTGATAAACATACACCGCATAAATGACTACGTAAAACTACACTGGACTGTGTGGTACAATTGCACCGTATAAATGACTACGAAAACCTATGCTAGCCTGTGTGGTACACTAACACCGTATCTTTGACTAACAAGAGTACCCCTACATTCGAGGTTAGGAAGAAACCTACCTGTAGCTATCCATATCAGACATGAGAATGTCTCCCACTGTACAGTGTCAGCTCTAACTATAGACTCAAACTACAGTCGTGACGTGTATGTTGTGCCTTGTTGCCAGGAGATATCCTTTTCATACCGAATGTTTCACGTGACAAATAAGGTTATAGTATACCTAATAACCAATGTCTAGATTGTGTACCTGGTGATCACGTATTCGAACCCCTTTAAGGTGGTATTGTAGTTTCTCGTTCACCCATCTGGGTTCCGAGGCTGACCCAGTCAAACATGGACACCAGCAAATGTCCTGGGATATCAGATCTACTGGCGTGACTCTGACCACACAATCCATCCAGATCCGACTGACCTATAAATATGGGCCTAGCTATAGACACAATAGGTCGCAAGGCGTGAATAAGGATCCATGGCTTTACTTAACTTCTAGCCAGCAACAAGTATGGCCAGATCTTATTTCTTCTATAAATGCCTTGCAAACAGGAATCAGCGTTCTCACATCTCTACATATCTCCGTCTCAGGGGATAGATATCAGCACAATCGGTGATATATTTTCAACTCTATCCCACGACAAATGTACTGCGTTAGTTACTCCTCTTCTTCTTCTGTGTTCGTCCGGAATGTTGTTTACGACGCAATTGCGACTTTTTATAGCAGAGCTGCGATATTTGCATCTTACGGCCGACACATCAGACTGCTTCAGGCATTTGTTGACCTCGTTAACTTTCCAGGCGATAATCACCCTATCCTACGACAACTGTACTACGTTAGTCAATCTATTCCACGACAACTGTACCACGTTAGTCACTCTATCATACACCTGTACTACGTTAGTCACTCTATTCGACAACTGTGCTAAGTTAGTCACTCTATCCCACGACAAGTGTACTATGTTAGTCACTCTATTCCACGACAACTGTACCACGTTAGTCACTCTATCATACAACTGTACTACGTTAGTCACTCTATTCGACAACTGTGCTAAGTTAGTCACTCTATCACACGACAAGTGTACTACGTTGGTTACTCTATTCCACGACAACTGTACTACGTTAGTCACTCTATCTTACAACTGTAGTACGTTAGTCTCTCTAATCGACAACTGCGCTAAGTTACTCACTCTATCCCACGACAAGTATACTACGTTAGTCATCCTATCCCACGACAACTGTATTACGTTAGTCACTCTATCCCACGACAAGTGTACTACGTTAGTCAGTCTATCCCGCGACAACTGTACTACGTTAGTCACTCTATCCCACGACAACTGTACTACGTTAGTCACTCTATCCCACGATAACTGTACTACATTTAGTCACTCCATCCCACGACTACTGTACTACGTTAGGCACTCTATCCCACGATAGCTGTACTACGTTAGTCACTCTATCCCACGATAGCTGTACTACGTTAGTCACTCTATCCCACGGCAAGTGTACTACATTAGTCCCTCTATCCCACGGCAAGTGTACTACGTTAGTCCTCTATTCCACGGCAAGTGTACTGCATTTGTCACTCTATCCCACGATAGCTGTACTACATTAGTCCCTCTATCCCACGGCAAGTGTACTACATTAGTCACTCTATCCCACGGCAAGTGTACTACATTAGTCACTCTATCCCACGATAGCTGTACTACATTAGTCCCTCTATCCCACGGCAAGTGTACTACATTAGTCACTCTATCCCACGGCAAGTGTACTACATTAGTCACTCTATCCCACGATAGCTGTACTACATTAGTCCCTCTATCCCACGATAGCTGTACTACGTTAGTCACTCTATCCCACGGCAAGTGTACTACATTAGTCACTCTATCCCACGGCAAGTGTACTACATTAGTCCCTCTATCCCACGATAGCTGTACTACATTAGTCCCTCTGTCACACGGCAAGTGTACTACATTAGTCCGTCTATCCCACGGCAAGTGTACTACATTAGTCCGTCTATCCCACGGCAAGTGTACTACGTTAGTCAGTCTATCCCGCGACAACTGTACTACGTTAGTCACTCTATCCCACGACAACTGTACTACGTTAGTCACTCTATCCCACGATAACTGTACTACATTTAGTCACTCCATCCCACGACTACTGTACTACGTTAGGCACTCTATCCCACGATAGCTGTACTACGTTAGTCACTCTATCCCACGATAGCTGTACTACGTTAGTCACTCTATCCCACGGCAAGTGTACTACATTAGTCCCTCTATCCCACGGCAAGTGTACTACGTTAGTCCCTCTATTCCACGGCAAGTGTACTGCATTTGTCACTCTATCCCACGATAGCTGTACTACATTAGTCCCTCTATCCCACGGCAAGTGTACTACATTAGTCACTCTATCCCACGGCAAGTGTACTACATTAGTCACTCTATCCCACGATAGCTGTACTACATTAGTCCCTCTATCCCACGGCAAGTGTACTACATTAGTCACTCTATCCCACGGCAAGTGTACTACATTAGTCACTCTATCCCACGATAGCTGTACTACATTAGTCCCTCTATCCCACGATAGCTGTACTACGTTAGTCACTCTATCCCACGGCAAGTGTACTACATTAGTCACTCTATCCCACGGCAAGTGTACTACATTAGTCCCTCTATCCCACGATAGCTGTACTACATTAGTCCCTCTGTCACACGGCAAGTGTACTACATTAGTCCGTCTATCCCACGGCAAGTGTACTACATTAGTCCGTCTATCCCACGGCAAGTGTACTACATTAGTCACTCTATCCCACGATAGCTGTACTACATTAGTCCCTCTATCCCACGGGAAGTGTACTACATTAGTCACTCTATCCCACGATAGCTGTACTACATTAGTCCCTCTATCCCACGGCAAGTGTACTACATTAGTCCCTCTATCCCACGGCAAGTGTACTACATTAGTCACTCTATCCCACGATAGCTGTACTACATTAGTCCCTCTATCCCACGATAGCTGTACTACGTTAGTCACTCTATCCCACGGCAAGTGTACTACATTAGTCACTCTATCCCACGGCAAGTGTACTACATTAGTCCCTCTATCCCACGATAAGATGTGTATAAGAGACAGCTGTACTACATTAGTCCCTCTGTCACACGGCAAGTGTACTACATTAGTCCCTCTATCCCACGGCAAGTGTACTACATTAGTCCGTCTATCCCACGGCAAGTGTACTACATTAGTCACTCTATCCCACGATAGCTGTACTACATTAGTCCCTCTATCCCACGGGAAGTGTACTACATTAGTCACTCTATCCCACGATAGCTGTACTACATTAGTCCCTCTATCCCACGGCAAGTGTACTACATTAGTCCCTCTATCCCACGGCAAGTGTACTACATTAGTCACTCTATCCCACGATGGCTGTACTACATTAGTCCCTCTATCCCACTGCAAGTGTACTACATTAGTCACTCTATCCCACGATGGCTGTACTACATTAGTCACTCTATCCCACGGCAAGTGTACTACATTAGTCTCTCTATCCCACGGCAAGTGTACTACATTAGTCCCTCTATCCCACGGCAAGTGTACTACATTAGTCACTCTATCCCACGGCAAGTGTACTACATTAGTCCCTCTATCCCACGGCAAGTGTACTACATTAGTCCCTCTATCCCACGATAGCTGTACTACATTAGTCCCTCTATCCCACGATAGCTGTACTACGTTAGTCACTCTATCCCACGATAGCTGTACTACATTAGTCCCTCTATCCCACGATAGTTGTACTACGTTAGTCACTCTATCCCACGAAAGCTGTACTACGTTAGTAACTCTATCCCACGGCAAGTGTACTACATTAGTCACTCTATCCCACGACAAGTGTACTACATTAGTCCCTCTATCCCACGATAGCTGTACTACGTTAGTCACTCTATTCCACGGCAAGTGTACTACATTAGTCACTCTATCCCACGATAGCTGTACTATGTTAGTAACTCTATCCCACGACAAGTGTACTACATTAGTCACTCTATCCCACGGCAAGTGTACTACGTTAGTCACTCTATCCCACGTCAAGTGTACTACATTAGTCACTCTATCCCACGATAGCTGTACTACATTAGTCCCTCTATCCCACGGCAAGTGTACTACATTAGTCCCTCTATCCCACGATAGCTGTACTACATTAGTCCCTCTATCCCACGATAGCTGTACTACGTTAGTCACTCTATCCCACGAAAGCTGTACTACGTTAGTCACTCTATCCCACGGCAAGTGTACTACATTTGTCACTCTATCTCACAAGTTTACTACGTTAGTTAATCTATTCCACGATAACTATATATATATATATATATATATATATATATATATATATATATATATATATATATATATATATATATATATATATATATATATATATATATATATATATATATATATATATATATAGTGACATTTGTAACGATAGACAACCATTGTGTATGTTGATTGATTTGACCAACATAAGACAACGTTCTCATTTTCGTTTCTAGCATCGTAGACAGTTTTATTTTGAGATCTTCTGAAACCTTTCTGGTTTGTTTTTTTACCTTCCAAGGGACTCGACCAGTTTTTCTGCGGACCAACATTTCAACAGCCGTGTGTGTGTGTGCCCCATCTCATCAATCCTGGCTCCTGGGTCCAGGCATCAGTGTTGAATAAACATGACCCCTGAGATACATGCACACTCCATTTTCATCATCATGGACATGTAGAAGGCCCTGTGCAGAAAGACGTTCTTGTATTGGCCCGTCCAGGCGACTCTCGGTCCAAGGCCAGTTGCCCTCCCTCAGACAAAATATGCCTTAGGTGTCTGCAATGTCCAGTTGAGTTGATTTAAGAAACGGCATCACTGCACTCATGACATTCCAATAAGCGCTCCGTCCCCACGTTTAACAGCCAGTAAAGAGTCACACTATTAATCGTTCCCACGCTATTTGATTGATAGTTCTCCTGGACTTCCCTCTCAGTTTTGAGATTCTACCAGAAACCCTGCCAACCCCGTCAAGCCCCTCCTTTCCACATAAGTGTTCTCAGTCTGTTCCTCGACCTTCACCACCTGGTCCTACAGGCGCACGACTTTTCCCCTTGTCCATAGGTAATCTACCACCAAGAGGTGCATTCTGTCCTCTGAAGTTGGAGTGGTTTCGCCTGATGGTAAAGGGACACAGTTAATAGTGAAAGCTAATGCACACGCAAAATTCAGTCCATCATTACTGTAAATAGTGTGTATGGTCACATTCCTAAAATATTAATTTTTTCTCTTTACATTTCTTGCTTACGAAAGAGAAGATGGGTGCAGGATGTGGCGTACGATCTCCAGATGGGTGTATCAGACGCGGGACATCTTGCTTATGATCGAGAGGTTTTCCGGAAGGTTGTTATGGGAGCGAGGTTCTGCAAAGGAGATGCTACTAAATGAATGAATGAATGAATTTCCTGCTTGATGTTATCTAATCTTTCGTCGTCGTTTAACGTCCTACCATTCCATGTTGCTAATTTTAATGTCTCTGTCCTTGTCTTGCGATGATCTGTCTTTAGGCGAATCATAATGAACTAGTGACAAACATACACCGTATAAATTACTACGTAAAACTACACTAGACTGTTTGGTACAACTGCACCGTATAAATGACTACGAAAAACTTTGCTAGACTGTGTGGCACACTAACACCGTAGCTTTGACTAAAGAGAGTACTTCTACATTCGAGGTTAGGTGATCACCACCGAAGAAACTTACCTGTAGGTATATATCAGAAAGGATTATGTCTCCCACTGTACAGTGCCAGCTCTGTAGCGATATATACGATAGGATTATGTCTCCCACTGTACAGTGTCAGCTCTAATTATAGACTCAAGCTATATTCGTGACATGTATGTTGTGCCTTATCGCCAGGAAATATCCTTTTCATACCGAATGTTTCACTAACAAGTTAGGCTATAGTAATGTAGTATACCCAGTAACCAATGCCTAGATTGTGTACCTGGTGATCACGTATTCGAATCCCTCTACTGAGGTATTGTAGTTTATTGTTCACCCATCTGGGTTCCGGGGCTGACCCAGTCAGACATGGACACCGCAAATGTCCTGGGGTGTCAGATCTGTTGGCGTGATTCTGACCACACAACCCATCGAGATCCTACTGGCCTATAAATATGGGCCTAGCTATAAACACAATAGGTCGCACGGCGTGAATGAGGATCCGTGGCTTTACTTAACTTCTAGCCAGCAACAAGTATGGCCTGATCTTATTTCTTCTATAAATGCCTTGCCAACAGGCATGGGCGTTCTTACATATCAGCACAATCGATTATATATTTTTAACCCTATCCCACGACATCTGAACTACGTTAGTTGCTCCTCTTCTTCTTCTGCGTTCGTCCGGAATGTTGTTTTGGACACAATTGCGGTGTGACCGTTTACAGCCGAGCTGCGATATTTGCATTTTACGGCCGACACATCAGACTGCTTCGGGCATTTGTTGACCCTGTTAACCTGCCAGGCGTTAATCACAGTATCCCACGACACGTGAACTACATTATTCACTCTATCCTACTATAACTGTACTACGTTAGTCACTCTATACCACAATAAATGTACTACGTTAGTCAAACTATCCCACAATAACTGTACTACGTTAGTCACTCTATCCCACGATAACTGTACTACGTTAGTCACTCTATACAACAATAACTGTACTACGTTAGTCACTCTATCCCACGACAAATGTACTACGTTCGTCACTCTATCCCACGACAAATGTACTATGTTAGTCACTCTATTCCACAATAACTGTTCTACGTTAGTCACTCTATCCCACGATAACTGTACTACGTTAGTCACTCTATCCCACGATAACTGTACTACGTTAGTCACTCTATCCCACGATAGCTGTACTACGTTAGTCACTCTATCCCACGATAGCTGTACTACGTTAGTCACTCTATCCCACGGCAAGTGTACTACATTAGTCCCTCTATCCCACGGCAAGTGTACTACGTTAGTCCCTCTATCCCACGGCAAGTGTACTGCATTTGTCACTCTATCCCACGATAGCTGTACTACATTAGTCCCTCTATCCCACGGCAAGTGTACTACATTAGTCACTCTATCCCACGGCAAGTGTACTACATTAGTCACTCTATCCCACGATAGCTGTACTACATTAGTCCCTCTATCCCACGGCAAGTGTACTACATTAGTCACTCTATCCCACGGCAAGTGTACTACATTAGTCACTCTATCCCACGATAGCTGTACTACATTAGTCCCTCTATCCCACGATAGCTGTACTACGTTAGTCACTCTATCCCACGGCAAGTGTACTACATTAGTCACTCTATCCCACGGCAAGTGTACTACATTAGTCCCTCTATCCCACGATAGCTGTACTACATTAGTCCCTCTGTCACACGGCAAGTGTACTACATTAGTCACTCTATCCCACGGCAAGTGTACTACATTAGTCCCTCTATCCCACGGCAAGTGTACTACATTAGTCCGTCTATCCCACGGCAAGTGTACTACATTAGTCACTCTATCCCACGATAGCTGTACTACATTAGTCCCTCTATCCCACGGGAAGTGTACTACATTAGTCACTCTATCCCACGATAGCTGTACTACATTAGTCCCTCTATCCCACGGCAAGTGTACTACATTAGTCCCTCTATCCCACGGCAAGTGTACTACATTAGTCACTCTATCCCACGATGGCTGTACTACATTAGTCCCTCTATCCCACGGCAAGTGTACTACATTATTCACTCTATCCAACGATAGCTGTACTACATTAGTCTCTCTATCCCACGGCAAGTGTACTACATTAGTCCCTCTATCCCACGAAAGCTGTACTACGTTAGTAACTCTATCCCACGGCAAGTGTACTACATTAGTCACTCTATCCCACGGCAAGTGTACTACATTAGTCCCTCTATCCCACGGCAAGTGTACTACGTTAGTCACTCTATTCCACGGCAAGTGTACTACATTAGTCACTCTATCCCACGATAGCTGTACTATGTTAGTAACTCTATCCCACGACAAGTGTACTACATTAGTCACTCTATCCCACGGCAAGTGTACTACGTTAGTCACTCTATCCCACGGCAAGTGTACTACATTAGTCACTCTATCCCACGATAGCTGTACTACATTAGTCCCTCTATCCCACGGCAAGTGTACTACATTAGTCCCTCTATCCCACGATAGCTGTACTACATTAGTCCCTCTATCCACGATAGCTGTACTACGTTAGTCACTCTATCCCACGGAAAGCTGTACTACGTTAGTCACTCTATCCCACGGCAAGTGTACTACATTTGTCACTCTATCTCACAAGTTTACTACGTTAGTTAATCTATTCACGATAACTATATATATATATATATTATATATATATATATATATATATATATATATATATATATATATATATATATATATATATATATATATATATATATATAGTGACATTTGTAACGATAGACAACCATTGGTGTATGTTGATTGATTTGACCAACATAAGACAACGTTCTCATTTTCGTTTCTAGCATCGTAGACAGTTTTATTTTGAGATCTTCTGAAACCTTTCTGGTTTGTTTTTTTACCTTCCAAGGGACTCGACCAGTTTTTCCTGCGGACCAACATTTCAACAGCCGTGTGTGTGTGTGTGTGCCCCATCTCATCAATCCTGGCTCCTGGGTCAGGCTCAGTGTTGAATAAACATGACCCCTGAGATACATGCACACTCCATTTTCATCATCATGGACATGTAGAAGGCCCTGTGCAGAAAGACGTTCTTGTATTTGGGCCCCGTCCAGGCGACTCTCGGTCCAAGGCCAGTTGCCCTCCCTCAGACAAAATATGCCTTAGGTGTCTGCAACTGTCCAGTTGAGTTGATTTAAGAAACGGCATCCACTGCACTCATGACATTCCAATAAGCGCTCCGTCCCCACGTTTTAACAGCCAGTAAAGAGTCACACTATTAATCGTTCCCACGCTATTTGATTGATAGTTCTCCTGGACTTCCCTCTCAGTTTTGAGATTCTACCAGAAACCACTGCCAACCCCGTCAAGCCCCTCCTTCCCACATAAGTGTTCTCAGTCTGTTCCTGAACCTTCACCACCTGGTCCTACAAGGCGCACGACTTTTCCCTTGTCCTTAGGTAATCTACCACAAGATGTGCATTCTGTCCTCTGAAGTTGGAGTGGTTTCGGCCTGATGGTAAGGGACACAGTTAATAGTGAAAGCTAATGCACACGCAAAATTCAGTCCATCATTACTGTAAATAGTGTGGAGGTCACATCCCTAAATATTAATTTTTTCTCTTTACATTTCTTGCTTACGAAAGAGAAGATGGTGCAGGATGTGGCGTACGATCTCCAGATGGGTGTATCAGAACGCGGGACATCTTGCTTATGATCGAGAGGTTTTCCGAAGGTTGTTATGGAGGCGAGGTTTCTGCAAAGGAGATGCTACTAAATGAATGAATGAATGAATTTCCTGCTTGATGTTATCTAATCTTTCGTCGTCGTTTAACGTCCTACCATTCCATGTTGCTAATTTTTAATGTCTCTGTCCTTGTCTTGCGATGATCTGTCTTTAGGCGAATCATAATGAACTAGTGACAAACATACACCGTATAAATTACTACGTAAAACTACACTAGACTGTTTGGTACAACTGCACCGTATAAATGACTACGAAAAACTTTGCTAGACTGTGTGGCACACTAACACCGTAGCTTTGGACTAAAGAGAGTTACCTCTACATTCGAGGTTAGGTGATCACCACCGAAGAAACTTACCTGTAGGTATATATCAGAAAGGATTATGTCTCCCACTGTACAGTGCCAGCTCTGTAGCGATATATACGATAGGATTATGTCTCCCACTGTACAGTGTCAGCTCTAATTATAGACTCAAGCTATATTCGTGACATGTATGTTGTGCCTTATCGCCAGGAAATATCCTTTTCATACCGAATGTTTCACTAACAAGTTAGGCTATAGTAATGTAGTATACCCAGTAACCAATGCCTAGATTGTGTACCTGGTGATCACGTATTCGAATCCCTCTATTGAGGTATTGTAGTTTATTGTTCACCCATCTGGGTTCCGGGGCTGACCCAGTCAGACATGGGACACCGCAAATGTCCTGGGGTGTCCAGATCTGTTGGCGTGATTCTGACCACACAACCCATCGAGATCCTACTGGCCTATAAATATGTGGGCCTAGCTATAAACACAATAGGTCGCACGGCGTGAATGAGGATCCGTGGCTTTACTTAACTTCTAGCCAGCAACAAGTATGGCCTGATCTTATTTCTTCTATAAATGCCTTGCCAACAGGCATGGGCGTTCTTACATATCAGCACAATCGATTATATATTTTTAACCCTATCCCACGACATCTGAACTACGTTAGTTGCTCCTCTTCTTCTTCTGCGTTCGTCCGGAATGTTGTTTTGGACACAATTGCGGTGTGACCGTTTACAGCCGAGCTGCGATACTTTGCATTTTACGGCCGACACATCAGACTGCTTCGGGCATTTTGTTGACCCTGTTAACCTGCCAGGCGTTAATCACAGTATCCCACGACACGTGTACTACATTATTCACTCTATCCTGCTATAACTGTACTACGTTAGTCACTCTATACCACAATAAATGTACTACGTTAGTCAAACTATCCCACAATATCTGTACTACGTTAGTCACTCTATCCCACGATAACTGTACTACGTTAGTCACTCTATCCCACAATAACTGTACTACGTTAGTCACTCTATCCCACGACAAATGTACTACGTTTCGTCACTCTATCCCACGCACAATGTACTATGTTAGTCACTCTATTCCACAATAACTGTTCTACGTTAGTCACTCTATCCCACGATAACTGTACTACGTTAGTCACTCTATCCCACAATAACTGTACTACGTTAGTCACTCTATCCCACGACAAATGTACTACGTTCGTCACTCTATCCCACGACAAATGTACTATGTTAGTCACTCTATTCCACAATAACTGTTCTACGTTAGTCACTCTATGCCACAATAACTGTACTACGTTAGTCACTCTATCCCACGATAACTGTACTACGTTAGTCACTCTATCCCACGATAGCTGTACTACGTTAGTCACTCTATCCCACGGCAAGTGTACTACATTAGTCCCTCTATCCCACGGCAAGTGTACTACGTTAGTCCCTCTATCCCACGGCAAGTGTACTGCATTTGTCACTCTATGCCACGATAGCTGTACTACATTAGTCCCTCTATCCCACGGCAAGTGTACTACATTAGTCACTCTATCCCACGGCAAGTGTACTACATTAGTCACTCTATCCCACGATAGCTGTACTACATTAGTCTCTCTATCCCACGGCAAGTGTACTACATTAGTCACTCTATCCCACGGCAAGTGTACTACATTAGTCACTCTATCCCACGATAGCTGTACTACATTAGTCCCTCTATCCCACGATAGCTGTACTACGTTAGTCACTCTATCCCACGGCAAGTGTACTACATTAGTCACTCTATCCCACGGCAAGTGTACTACATTAGTCCCTCTATCCACGATAGCTGTACTACATTAGTCCCTCTGTCACACGGCAAGTGTACTACATTAGTCACTCTATCCCACGGCAAGTGTACTACATTAGTCCCTCTATCCCACGGCAAGTGTACTACATTAGTCCGTCTATCCCACGGCAAGTGTACTACATTAGTCACTCTATCCCACGATAGCTGTACTACATTAGTCCCTCTATCCCACGGGAAGTGTACTACATTAGTCACTCTATCCCACGATAGCTGTACTACATTAGTCCCTCTATCCCACGGCAAGTGTACTACATTAGTCCCTCTATCCCACGGCTAGTGTACTACATTAGTCACTCTATCCCACGATGGCTGTACTACATTAGTCCCTCTATCCCACGGCAAGTGTACTACATTAGTCACTCTATCCAACGATAGCTGTACTACATTAGTCTCTCTATCCCACGGCAAGTGTACTACATTAGTCCCTCCATCCCACGGCAAGTGTACTACATTAGTCACTCTATCCCACGGCAAGTGTACTACATTAGTCCCTCTATCCCACGGCAAGTGTACTACATTAGTCCCTCTATCCCACGATAGCTGTACTACATTAGTCCCTCTATCCCACGATAGCTGTACTACGTTAGTCACTCTATCCCACGAAAGCTGTACTACGTTAGTAACTCTATCCCACGGCAAGTGTACTACATTAGTCACCCTATCCCACGGCAAGTGTACTACATTATTCCCTCTATCCCACGATAGCTGTACTACGTTAGTCACTCTATTCCACGGCAAGTGTACTACATTAGTCACTCTATCCCACGATAGCTGTACTATGTTAGTAACTCTATCCCACGACAAGTGTACTACATTAGTCCCTCTATCCCACGATAGGTGTACTACGTTAGTCACTCTATCCCACGGCAAGTGTACTACATTAGTCACTCTATCCCACGGCAAGTGTACTACATTTGTCACTCTATCTCACAAGTTTACTACGTTAGTTAATCTATTCCACGATAACTATATATATATATATATAGTATATATATATTATATATATATATATATATATATATATATATATATATATATATATATAGTGACATTTGTAACGATAGACAACCATTGTGTATGTTGATTGATTTGACCAACATAAGACAACGTTCTCATTTTCGTTTCTAGCATTGTAGACAGTTTTATTTTGAGATCTTCCGAAACCTTTCTGGTTTGTTTTTTTACCTTCCAAGGGACTCGACCAGTTTTTCTGCGGACCAACATTTCAACAGCCGTGTGTGTGTGTGCCCCATCTCATCAATCCTGGCTCCTGGGTCCAGGCATCAGTGTTGAATAAACATGACCCCTGAGATACATGCACACTCCATTTTCATCATCATGGACATGTAGAAGGCCCTGTGCAGAAAGACGTTCTTGTATTGGCCCGTCCAGGCGACTCTCGGTCCAAGGCCAGTTGCCCTCCCTCAGACAAAATATGCCTTAGGTGTCTGCAATGTCCAGTTGAGTTGATTTAAGAAACGGCATCACTGCACTCATGACATTCCAATAAGCGCTCCGTCCCCACGTTTAAACAGCCAGTAAAGAGTCACCACTATTAATCGTTCCCACGCTATTTGATTGATAGTTCTCCTGGACTTCCCTCTCAGTTTTGAGATTCTACCAGAAACCCTGCCAACCCCGTCAAGCCCCTCCTTTCCACATAAGTGTTCTCAGTCTGTTCCTCGACCTTCACCACCTGGTCCTACAGGCGCACGACTTTTCCCCTTGTCCATAGGTAATCTACCACCAAGAGGTGCATTCTGTCCTCTGAAGTTGGAGTGGTTTCGCCTGATGGTAAAGGGACACAGTTATAGTGAAAGCTAATGCACACGCAAAATTCAGTCCATCATTACTGTAAATAGTGTGTATGGTCACATCCCTAAAATATTAATTTTTTCTCTTTACATTTCTTGCTCACGAAGAGAGATGGTGCAGGATGTGGCGTACGATCTCCAGATGGGTGTATCAGACGTGGGACATCTTGCTTATGATCGAGAGGTTTTCCGGAAGGTTGTTATGGGAGCGAGGTTCTGCAAAGGAGATGCTACTAAATTAATGAATGAATGAATTTCCTGCTTGATGTTATCTAATCTTTCGTCGTCGTTTAACGTCCTACCATTCCATGTTGCTAATTTTAATGTCTCTGTCCTTGTCTTGCGATGATCTGTCTTTAGGCGAATCATAATGAACTAGTGACAAACATACACCGTATAAATTACTACGTAAAACTACACTAGACTGTTTGGTACAACTGCACCGTATAAATGACTACGAAAAACTTTGCTAGACTGTGTGGCACACTAACACCGTAGCTTTGACTAAAGAGAGTACCTCTACATTCGAGGTTAGGTGATCACCACCGAAGAAACTTACCTGTAGGTATATATCAGAAAGGATTATGTCTCCCACTGTACAGTGCCAGCTCTGTAGCGATATATACGATAGGATTATGTCTCCCACTGTACAGTGTCAGCTCTAATTATAGACTCAAGCTATATTCGTGACATGTATGTTGTGCCTTATCGCCAGGAAATATCCTTTTCATACCGAATGTTTCACTAACAAGTTAGGCTATAGTAATGTAGTATACCCAGTAACCAATGCCTAGATTGTGTACCTGGTGATCACGTATTCGAATCCCTCTACTGAGGTATTGTAGTTTATTGTTCACCCATCTGGGTTCCGGGGCTGACCCAGTCAGACATGGACACCGCAAATGTCCTGGGGTGTCAGATCTGTTGGCGTGATTCTGACCACACAACCCATCGAGATCCTACTGGCCTATAAATATGGGCCTAGCTATAAACACAATAGGTCGCACGGCGTGAATGAGGATCCGTGGCTTTACTTAACTTCTAGCCAGCAACAAGTATGGCCTGATCTTATTTCTTCTATAAATGCCTTGCCAACAGGCATGGGCGTTCTTACATATCAGCACAATCGATTATATATTTTTAACCCTATCCCACGACATCTGAACTACGTTAGTTGCTCCTCTTCTTCTTCTGCGTTCGTCCGGAATGTTGTTTTGGACACAATTGCGGTGTGACCGTTTACAGCCGAGCTGCGATATTTGCATTTTACGGCCGACACATCAGACTGCTTCGGGCATTTGTTGACCCTGTTAACCTGCCAGGCGTTAATCACAGTATCCCACGACACGTGTACTACATTATTCACTCTATCCTACTATAACTGTACTACGTTAGTCACTCTATACCACAATAAATGTACTACGTTAGTCAAACTATCCCACAATAACTGTACTACGTTAGTCACTCTATCCCACGATAACTGTACAACGTTAGTCACTCTATCCCACAATAACTGTACTACGTTAGTCACTCTATCCCACGACAAATGTACTACGTTCGTCACTCTATCCCACGACAAATGTACTATGTTAGTCACTCTATTCCACAATAACTGTTCTACGTTAGTCACTCTATCCCACGATAACTGTACTACGTTAGTCACTCTATCCCACGATAACTGTACTACGTTAGTCAGTCTATCCCACGAAAACTGTACTACGTTAGTCACTCTATCCCACGATAACTGTACTACGTTAGTCACTCTATCCCACAATAACTGTACTACGTTAGTCACTCTATCCCACGATAACTGTACTATGTTAGTCACTCTATCCCACGATAACTGTACTACGTTAGTCAGACTATCCTACGATAACTGTACTACGTTAGTCAGACTATCCCACAACAACAGTACTACGTTTGTCACTCTATCCCACGACAATTGTACTAGGCTAGTCACTCTTTCCCACGATACCTGTACTACGTTAGTCACTCTATCCCACGACAATTGTACTACGTTAGTCACTCTTTCCTACGATAACTGTACTACGTTAATCACTCTGTTCCATTCCATGATAACTGTATTTATATGTGATATGTTGTGATATTCATCACAACAGACACCGATTGTCTAACTCGATTGATTTGACCAAAGTATCCCATCATTTTCATCTCTAGCATCGTCGACAGTTTTATTTTGAGATGTTCTAAAACTTTTCTCGTTTTGTCGTTTGTTTCTGTTTTGTTTTTCCTTCCAAGAGACTGGACCAGTTTTTCTGAAGACCAACACTTCAACAGTCATGTTTGTGCCCCATCTCATCAAGCCTGACTCATGGGTCCATACGTCAGTGTTGAATAAACATGACCCCTGAGATACATGCACACTCCGTGGTCATCATCATCGACATGTAGAAGGCCCTGTGCAGAAAGACGCTCTCGTCACGGCCCGTCCATGCGACTCTCGATCCCAGGCCAGTTGCCCTGCCTCAGACATGATATGTCTTAGGTGTCTGCAATGTCCAGTTGATTTAAGTTGAGTTGAGCTAAGAACCGGCATCACTGCACACAGGACATTCCGATATGCGCTTCGTCGCCTCGTTCACAAGCCAGCGAAGAGTCACACTATGAATCGTTCCCACCGCTATTTCATTGAAGTTCTCCTCGTCGTCCCTCTCAGTTTTAAGATTCTACCTGACTCTCTGCCGGACCCCCCCCCCCCCACCCCCCCCCCCCCCCCCCCACAATCTCATTCTTTTACATAAGGGTTCTCAGTCTGTTCCTCCACCTTCTCCATCTGGTCTCAGAGACGCACGACCACTTCTCCCTTGTCCATAGTTAGATCTACCACCAAGAGTTGCAGTTACTGCCAGCTTAACGCCTGAAGGCAGAGTGGCTTCGCCTGATGGCGAGGGACATTGTTAAAAGGGAAAGCGAATCCACACGCAAAATTCAGTCCATCACTACTATAAATAGTGTGTATGGCCTACGCTTGAGTTTAAACTGAGGCGAGAGTAAACAATAAACAAAAAGAAAAATAAACCTGCCAGCTTATCAGCCTGCTCATTCCCCCGCACTCTCGCATGGCCATAACAAAACATCCATACAATTCTCACAACCTGTGACCTCTGAAGCGAGGCGAGCCAATCCACACGAAACATTCATTTCTCCACCTTACTAAGCATACTCCTCGAGTCCGTGATGAAGATAATGTATGTTGCAGTGGTCTCCTCTAACCAACGATTTGTCACTGTGACTGCTTCCACCTCCATTCTCACGCTGGAGGACGTAACTTCATATGCCATACAGCTCTGTAGCGATGTTAGTTAGTTAGTCGACAGATCATCCTCATTGCACATCGAACCATTCAGTCCCATAAGTGCTCGGATCCCCTCCTCAGCAAATCCCGCAGCGTGTAGCGGCTAACGACGCCAGTTCTGTGTTGGTTTATCAATCTTCTTTGGCTTCCTGCGTAGTGTTCTTGTTTTGCACCCCTCTTTTAATTTGCTGTTCTCGCAGTCTGTAGCGATGTATCAAGCAGGATTATGCTTCCCACTGTACATTACTAGCTCTGTAGCGATATATCAGACAGGATTATGTGTCCCACTGTACAGAGAATGCTCTGTAGCGATATATCAAACAGGATTATGTCTCCAACTGTACAGTGTTAGCTCTGTAGAGATATATCAGAATGGAGTATGTCTCCCATTGTACTGTGTCAGCTCTAACTATAGACTCAAGCTGTAACAGTTTCGAGTCGTGTATGTTGTGTCTTGTTGCCATGAGATATCCTTTTCATACCGAATGTTTCACGTCACAAATTAGGCTACAGTATACCTAGTAGCCAATGTCTAGACTGTGTACCTGGTGATCACGTATTCGAATCCCTTTACTGTGGTATTGTAGTTTCTTGTTCACCTATCTGGGTTCCAGGGCTGACCCAATCAAACATGAACACCAGGATCTGCTGGTGTGATTCTGACCACACAACCGACTGGCCTATAAATATGGCCCTAGCTATAAGCACAATAGATCGTACGGCGGGAATGAGGATCCATAGCTTTACTTAACTTCTAGACAGCAAGAAGTATGGCCTGATCTTATTTCTTCTATAAATGCCTTGCCAACAGGCATGGGCGTTCTTACATATCTAGATACCTCGGTTTCCAAGGGGATAGATATCAGCACCAATCGATTATATATTTTTAACCAAATCCCACGACCAACTGAACTACGTTAGTTGCTCCTCTCTACTTCTGCGTTCGTCCGGAATGTTGTTTTGGACACAATTGCGGTGTGACTGTTTACAGCCGAGCTGCGATATTTGCATTTTACGGCCGACACATCAGACTGATTCAGGTATTTGTTGACCCTGTTAACCTGCCAGGCGTTAATCACAGTATCCCACGACACGTGTACTACATTATTCACTCTATCCTAATATAACTGTACTAAGTTAGCCAGTCTATCCCACAATAACTGTACTACGTTAGCCAGTCTATCCCACAATAACTGTACTACATTATTCACTCTATCCTACGATAACTGTACTACGTTAGTCATTCTATCCCAAAATAACTGTACAACGTTAGTCAGACTACCCCCACGATAACTGTACTACGTTAGTCACTTTATCCCACAATAACTGTACTACGTTAGTCAGTCTATCCCACGATAACTGTACTATGTTAGTCACTTTATCCCGCGATAACTGTACTACGTTAGTCACTTTATCCCACAATAACTGTACTACGTTAGTCACTTTATCCCACGATAACTGTACTACGTTAGTCACTCTATCCCACAATAACTGTACTATGTTAGTCACTTTATCCCACAATAACTGTACTACGTTAGTCACTCTATCCCACAATAACTGTACTATGTTAGTCACTTTATCCCACAATAACTGTACTACGTTAGTCACTCTATCCCACGATAACTGTACTACATTAGTCAGACCATCCCGCGATAACTGTACTACGTTAGTCAGTCTATCCCACAATAACTGTACTATGTTAGTCACTTTATCCCACGATAACTGTACTACGTTAGTCAGACTATCCCACGATAACTGTACTACGTTAGTCACTTTATCCCACAATAACTGTACTACGTTAGTCACTTTATCCCACAATAACTGTACTACGTTAGTCACTTTATCCCACAATAACTGTACTACGTTAGTCACTCTATCTCACAATAACTGTACTACGTTAGTCACTTTATCACACAATAACTGTACTACGTTAGTCACTCTATCCCACAATAACTGTACTACGTTAGTCACTCTATCCCACAATAAGTGTACTACGTTAGTCACTTTATCCCGCGATAACTGTACTACGTTAGTCACTCTATCCCACAATAACTGTACTACGTTAGTCACTTATCCCACGATAACTGTACTACGTTAGTCACTTTATCCCACGATAACTGTACTACGTTAGTCACTCTATCCCACAATAACTGTACTACGTTAGTCCAGACTATCCCACGACAACTGTACTATGTTAGTCACTCTATCCCACAATAACTGTACTACGTTATTCAGACTATCCCACGATAACTGTACTACGTTAGTCACTTTATCCCACAATAACTGCACTACGTTAGTCAGTCTATCCCCGATAACTGTACTACGTTAGTCAGTCAATCCCGCGATAACTGTACTACGTTAGTCAGTCTATCCCACAATAACTGTGCTACGTTAGTCACTTTATCCCACGATAACAGTACTACGTTAGTCACTTTATCCCACAATAACAGTACTACGTTAGTCAGACTATCCCATGATAACTGTATTACGTTAGTCAGACTATCCCACGATAACTGTACTACTGTAGTCAGTCTATCCCACGATAACTGTACTACGTTAGTCACTTTCTCCCACGATAACTGTACTACGTTAGTCACTTTATCCCACAATAACTGTACTACGTTAGTCAGTCTATCCCACGATAACTGTACTATGTTAGTCACTTTATCCCGCGATAACTGTACTACGTTAGTCACTTTATCCCACGATAACTGTACTACGTTAGTCACTTTATCCCACGATAACTGTACTACGTTAGTCACTCTATCCCACAATAACTGTACTATGTTAGTCACTTTATCCCACAATAACTGTACTACGTTAGTCACTCTATCCCACAATAACTGTACTATGTTAGTCACTTTATCCCACAATAACTGTACTACGTTAGTCACTCTATCCCACGATAACTTTACTACATTAGTCAGACCATCCCGCGATAACTGTACTACGTTAGTCAGTCTATCCCACAATAACTGTACTATGTTAGTCACTTTATCCCACGATAACTGTACTACGTTAGTCAGACTATCCCACGATAACTGTACTACGTTAGTCACTTTATCCCACAATAACTGTACTACGTTAGTCACTTTATCCCACAATAACTGTACTACGTTAGTCACTTTATCCCACAATAACTGTACTACGTTAGTCACTCTATCTCACAATAACTGTACTACGTTAGTCACTTTATCCCACAATAACTGTACTACGTTAGTCACTCTATCCCACAATAACTGTACTACGTTAGTCACTCTATCCCACAATAAGTGTACTACGTTAGTCACTTTATCCCGCGATAACTGTACTACGTTAGTCACTCTATCCCACAATAACTGTACTACATTAGTCACTTATCCCACGATAACTGTACTACGTTAGTCACTTTATCCCACGATAACTGTACTACGTTAGTCACTCTATCCCACAATAACTGTACTACGTTAGTCAGACTATCCCACGACAACTGTACTATGTTAGTCACTCTATCCCACAATAACTGTACTACGTTATTCAGACTATCCCACGATAACTGTACTACGTTAGTCACTTTATCCCACAATAACTGCACTACGTTAGTCAGTCTATCCCACGATAACTGTACTACGTTAGTCAGTCTATCCCGCGATAACTGTACTACGTTAGTCAGTCTATCCCACAATAACTGTGCTACGTTAGTCACTTTATCCCACGATAACAGTACTACGTTAGTCACTTTATCCCACAATAACAGTACTACGTTAGTCAGACTATCCCATGATAACTGTATTACGTTAGTCAGACTATCCCACGATAACTGTACTACTGTAGTCAGTCTATCCCACGATAACTGTACTACGTTAGTCACTTTCTCCCACGATAACTGTACTACGTTAGTCACTTTATCCCACAATAACAGTACTACGTTAGTCAGACTATCCCATGATAACTGTACTACGTTAGTCACTTTATCCCACAATAGCTGTACTACTGTAGTCAGTCTATAACACGATAACTATACTACGTTAGGCACTCTATCCCACAATAACTGTACTACTTTTCCACTTTTCACATTGGGCAGTGGGGAGCGTTTTATGTGATATTCACTGGCACAGGAACGGAGCATAATGGGGACGACCCGTTGCTGTGAAGTTGGAACCGTGACTAACTAACTAACTAACTAACTGTACTACGTTAGTCACTCTATCCCGCGATAACCGTACTACGTTAGTCACTCTATCCCACGATAACTGTACTCCGTTAGTCAGACTATCCCACGATAACTGTACTACGTTAGTCAGACTATCCCACGATAACTGTACTGCGTTACTCAGTCTATCCCACAACAACAGTACTACGTGTGTCACTCTATCTCACGACAATTGCACTACGTTAGTCACTCTTTCCCACGTTAACTGTACTACGTTAATCACTCTATTCCATTCCATGATAACTGTATTTATATGTGATATGTTGTGATATTCATCACAACAGACACCGATTGTCTAAATCGATTGATTTGACCAAAGTGTTCCATCATTTTCATCTCTAGCATCGTCGACAGTTTTATTTTGAGATGTTCTACAACTTGTTTCGTTTTGTCCTTTGTTTCTTTTTTGTTTTTCCTTCCAAGAGACTGGACCAGTTTTTCTGAAGACCAACACTTCAACAGTCATGTTTGTGCCCCATATAATCAAGCCTGACTCATGGGTCCATACGTCAGTGTTGAATAAACATGGCCCCTGAGATACATGCACACTCCGTGGTCATCATCATCGACATGTAGAAGGCCCTGTGCAGAAAGACGCTCTCGTCACGGCCCGTCCATGCGACTCTCGATCGCAGGCCAGTTGCCCTGCCTCAGACATGATATGTCTTAGGTGTCTGCAATGTCCAGTTGATTTAAGTTGAGTTGAGCTAAGAACCGGCATCACTGCACACAGGACATTCCGATATGCGCTTCGTCCCCTCGTTCACAAGCCAGCGAAGAGTCACACTATGAATCGTTCCCACCGCTATTTCATTGAAAGTTCTCCTCGTCGTCCCTCTCAGTTTTAAGATTCTACCTGACTCTCTGCCGGACCCCCCCCCCCCCCCCCCCCCCCCCCCCCCCCCCCACAATCTCATTCTTTTTACATAAGGGTTCTCAGTCTGTTCCTCCACCTTCTCCATCTGGTCTCAGAGACGCACGACCACTTCTCCCTTGTCCATAGGTAATCTACCACCAAGAGTTGCAGTTACTGCCAGCTTAACGCCTGAAGGCAGAGTGGCTTCGCCTGATGGCGAGGGACATTGTTAAAAGGGAAAGCGAATCCACACGCAAAATTCAGTCCATCACTACTATAAATAGTGTGTATGGCCTACGCTTGAGTTTAAACTGAGCGAGAGTAACAATAAACAAAAAGAAAAATAAACCTGCCAGCTTATCAGCCTGCTCATTCCCCCGCACTCTCGCATGGCCATAACAAAACATCCATACAATTCTCACTACCTGTGACCTCTGAAGCGAGGCGAGCCAATCCACACGAAACATTCATTTCTCCACCTTACTAAGCATACTCCTCGAGTCCGTGATGAAGATAATGTATGTTGCAGTGGTCTCCTCTAACCAACGATTTGTCACTGTGACTGCTTCCACCTCCATTCTCACGCTGGAGGACGTAACTTCATATGCCATACAGCTCTGTAGCGATGTTAGTTAGTTAGTCGACAGATCATCCTCATTGCACATCGAACCATTCAGTCCATAAGTGCTCGGATCCCCTCCTCAGCAAATCCCGCAGCGTGTAGCGGCTAACGACGCCAGTTCTGTGTTGGTTTATCAATCTTCTTTGGCTTCCTGCGTAGTGTTCTTGTTTTGCACCCCTCTTTTAATTTGCTGTTCTCGCAATCTGTAGCGATGTATCAAGCAGATTATGCTTCCCACTGTACATTACTAGCTCTGTAGCGATATATCAGACAGGATTATGTGTCCCACTGTACAGAGAATGCTCTGTAGCGATATATCAAACAGGATTATGTCTCCAACTGTACAGTGTTAGCTTTGTAGAGATATATCAGAATGGAGTATGTCTCCCATTGTACTGTGTCAGCTCTAACTATAGACTCAAGCTGTAACAGTTTCGAGTCGTGTATGCTGTGTCTTGTTGCCATGGGACATCCTTTTCATACCGAATGTTTCACGTCACAAATTAGGCTACAGTATACCTAGTAGCCAATGTCTAGACCAGTGTTTCCCATCCTTTTTTGTGCTATGCCCCACACCTAAGCCTTTCTAAAATTATAATTCCCCGCCGCCCCCCCCCCCCCCCCCCCCCCCCAACATATAAATTATTTTTAATATTCAAAAATTGAAATGTTCACTAAAGAAACTTGATTGATAGGTTTTAGGAAGAAATCACTAGGAATTTATTGAGAAAATACAGTAAGTAAATTTTCAAAGCATATAATGGAGAACTGAGATTCAGGTACAAAATAATTTTAATGAAAGATTTTTCTATATTATGGTAATTATTAGTAATTATTTATTATTTAAATTTAGTGAGGACCTGGCGCTTGATGCTTGCTGCAAAGAGATCGTATGTCAGGTTCCAATTTAGTTAACTTCATTCTAAAGTCTCCCCGTTTTGTTATATCCAGCCGATTTCGTCCATTTTCGATTTGCCCCCCTTAACAATCGAATTGCCCCCCTGTGGGGCGTGCGCCCCACGTTGGGAAACACTGGTCTAGACTGTGTACCTGGCGATCACGTATTCGAATCCCTTTACTGTGGTATTGTAGTTTCTTGTTCACCCATCTGGGTTCCAGGGCTGACCCAATCAAACATGAACACCAGGATCTGCTGGTGTGATTCTGACCACACAACCGACTGTCCTATAAATATGGCCCTAGCTATAAGCACAATATATCGCACGGCGGGAATGAGGATCCATACCTTTACTTAACTTCTAGCCAGCAAGAAGTATGGCCTGATCTTATTTCTTCTATAAATGCCCTGTCAACAGGCATGGGCGTTTTTACATATCTAGATACCTCGGTTTCAAGGGATAGATATCAGCACAATCGATTATATAGTTTTAACCAAATCCCACGACAACTGAACTACGTTAGTTGCTCCTCTTCTTCTTCTGCGTTCGTCCGGAATGTTGTTTTGGACACAATTGCGGTTTGACTGTTTACAGCCGAGCTGCGATATTTGCATTTTACGGCCGACACATCAGACTGCTTCAGGTATTTGTTGACCCTGTTAACCTGCCAGGCGTTAATCACAGTATCCCACGTCACGTGTACTACATTATTCACTTTATCCTAATGTAACTGAACTACGTTAGTCAGTCTATCCCACAATAACTGTACTACGTTAGCCAGTCTATCCCACAATAACTGTACTACATTATTCACTCTATCCTACGATAACAGTACTACGTTAGTCATTCTATCCCAAAATAACTGTACAACGTTAGTCAGACTACCCCCACAATAACTGTACTATGTTAGCCAGTCTATCCCACGACAAGTGTACTACGTTAGTCACTCTATACCACGACAAGTGTACTACGTTAGTCACTCTATACCACGACAAGTGTATTATATTCATCACTCTATCCCTCGACAAGTGTACTACGTCCGTCACCTCTATCCATGGATAAGTGCACTACGTTAGTCACTCTATTCCTGGACAAGTGTACTACACTCGTCACCCTATCCCACGACTAGTGTACTACGTTAGTCACTCTATCCCTCGACAAGTGTACTACGTCCGTCAAGTCTATCCCTCGACAAGTGTACTACATCCGTCAAATCTATCCCTCGACAAGTGTACTACGTCCGTCACGTCTATCCCTCGACAAGTGCACTACGTTAGTCACTCTATCCCACGACAAGTGTACTGCACTCGTCACCCTATTCCTCGACAAGTGTACTACATTCGTCACTCTATCCCTCTACAACTGTACTACGTTCGTCACTCTATCTCACGACAAGTGTACTACGTTAGTCACTCTATTCCACTATAACTGTACTGCGTTAGTCACTCTATTCCACTGTAACTGTACTGCGTTAGTCACTCTATTCCACTATAACTGTACTGCGTTAATCACTCTAGTCCATTCCATAACTATACCTATATGTGCACTCGTCACCCTATTCCTCGACAAGTGTACTACATTCGTCACTCTATCCCTCTACAACTGTACTACGTTCGTCACTCTATCTCACGACAAGTGTACTACGTTAGTCACTCTATTCCACTATAACTGTACTGCGTTAGTCACTCTATTCCACTGTAACTGTACTGCGTTAGTCACTCTATTCCACTATAACTGTACTGCGTTAGTCACTCTATTCCACTATAACTGTACTGCGTTAGTCACTCTATTCCACTATAACTGTACTGCGTTAGTCACTCTATTCCACTATAACTGTACTGCGTTAGTCACTCTATTCCACTATAACTGTACTACGTTAGTCACTCTATTCCACTATAACTGTACTGCGTTAGTCACTCTATTCCACTATAACTGTACTACGTTAGTCACTCTATTCCACTATAACTGTACTGCGTTAGTCACTCTATTCCACTATAACTGTACTGCGTTAATCACTCTAGTCCATTCCATAACTATACCTATATGTGATATATATCACAATAGACAACGATTGTCCATGTCGATTGATTTGACCAAATCATCATAACTTTCTCATTTTCCTTTCTAGCATCGTCGACAGTTTTATTTTGATGTTCTAAAACCTTTCTTATTTTTTGTTTTTCCTTCCAAAGAGACTGGACCAGTTTTTCTGAAGACCAACACTTCAACAGTCATGTTTGTGCCCCATATAATCAAGCCTGGCTCATGGGTCCATACGTCAGTGTTGAATAAACATGGCCCCTGAGATACATGCACACTCCATGTTCATCATCATCGACATGTAGAAGGCCCTGTGCAGAAAGACGCTCTCGTCACGGCCCGTCCATGCGACTCTCGATCCCTGGCCAGTTGCCCTGCCTCAGACATGATATATCTTAGTTGTCTGCAATGTCCAGTTGAGTTGAGCTGAGCTAAGAACCGGCATCACTGCACTTAGGACATTCCAATACGCGCTCCGTCCCCTCGTCCAATAGCAAGTAAAGAGTCACACTATTAATCGTTCCCACGCTATTTGATTGAAAGTTCTCCTGGTCTTCCCACTTAGTTTTGAAATTCAACCAGAACTCCTGCCAGCCCCCCGCAAGCTCATCCTTTCCACATGCGGGTTCTCAGTCTGTTCCTCGACCTTCTCCACCTGGTCCCACAGGCGCATGACCACTTTCCCCCTTGCCCATTGGGAATCTACCACCAAGAGGTGCATTCTCTCCTCTGAAGTTGGAGTGGTTTCGCCTGATGGTAAAGGGACACAGTTAATAGGGAAAGCTAATGCACACGCAATATTCAGTCCATCACTACTATAAATTGTATGCGGTGGCGAGTGTGGCTGGTAAGGCCAATTCTTGCTGCAAATGTTTGCCCACAGTAGGTGCATGTGAAAACATGGTCATTTCCACCATTTTGCACCATCTTACGTCTCTCACGCTCTGTGTGCTTTATCTGCAATCATTTTCGCCTTTGTCTTTATTCCATTTCTGATAGTTGCAAACAGATCAAAAGAAAAACATGAAAATGTAATATTAAAATACAAATCCTTCGTTGTTAGGAATGCGGCACAGAAATTCACTTCAGCTGTGAAAGGTGCCATATAAGAAAATTAGGAGCCGATGGTGTGCAAACAGTTGGATATCCATATAGAGGAGAGTCAGCAGAGTTATACAGTGGCATCTACAACAGTATTGATTCCCGCTGGATGGATAAATCCCAGAGAGTGGATTAACTGGCTTTCAATGTTAAGCCTAACGAAGTTGTTAGAGAAATATGACTTCAATACTGGGACACAAACATCGTCGACTCCACTGTGATCAGAAGACATGAAATGGTTAGAGACAGATTGAAGACAAGAAGTAGTTTGTAATGAGTTATTTATGATTTCTTGGCAAGTTTACATTCTGTAGTTTGCAATTGCTTTCTGAATGACTGGCACTCATACCATTTATTGAAAACCAGCATGAAGTGGTGTGCTTCCAAATTTGTAATAAGTACTTGTAATAAAATAGAGCATCTCCAATTGCAAGAGAAAAAGAAACCACTTCAAGAGTTGCAGGGTATTTACATTGACACCTTGCCATCTTGACAGACAATTGTGCTTCAAAAAGGCATAATAACTTTTACCTATGGCGGTAGCGAATGCGACTGGTAAGGCCAATTCGCGCTTTTCGTTCACAGTGGGTGCATGTGAGCACATGGTTATTTCCACCATCATGCACCATCTTACGTCTCACACGCTCGGTGTGTGACTTATCTGCAATAATTTTCTCCTTTGTCTTTATTCCATTTCTGATGTTTACCCTCATGCAACACGTTCAGCTGTGACTTGCTCCCAATGTGCATTATCAATGCCTGTATCAATCATCCCTTCATCTTCTTCTTCATTTCCTTTCTTGGCAGGGTATTTTAACAGTCGCATTATCATACGTAATTTACATGATCACAATAGTAACAAAGTAATTGTTACAGTTTACATTAATGTATACTTTTATTTATCAACTGTTCATGAAATGTAAATCTACGTTGGAGGCATAACTGTAAAATGAACGAGCGAAGGAAAGGCCGAAGAAATATTCATCTGTCAAGAGTTTGGCAAGAACATTCTGCCCTTCTTGGCTCTCTCTGTTTGTACATAATTTCATTCATACATCACTTATTAGCTTAATCTTCATCAACAGCAATAATATAAGCTTTATAAACACTTAGGGATATGTACAACTAATCAACAATTGACTAAATAAACCTAGTTAAATTAGTTATGATTATTTTTCTGTAAGTGCCGAATGTTGGTTGGCTTTCACCAAACCCGACATTCCATTTTGTGCCATAGGCTTCGGACAGTCGCTAGGAGGAAATACAATCTAAAGATATGGCAGGATTGAACAGACCATAAGCCTTGGACGGCAACTGGTCTAGGATCGAAGCTCCGACAGGTGGACGGTTAGATTATTGCTTTGCTGATCCAGCAGCTTCTGCAGCTTGTCTTGTTCCTGGATGTATTGGTGTTACCTTTCCTCTAGAGTAAACTAGGTGAGCGAAGACAGGGATCACGCTGCTACAACTTAGCCCAGGCTTTGTGCTAAAGACAGGTATAACTCCATCCCTGGTCCCCGTCATATGTTGTAGTTATTATGCCTTTGTAAAGCATAATGTAACAAACTACAGTCTGACAAGACGACAAAGTGCCAGTAGTAAGAAGTAATGCTGAGGGAAAATATCGTAGAACAATGATGCCCAGTATTTTAGAATATCATTTGTTGTTCTTCAGGTGCACAAAGTTGGTACTGAGGCGGTGTTTCAATAGACAGAGATTGTATGTACAGGGGTTGGTGGTGTCATGCATTTCTTGTGGACGATTGTTCCACAGTTGAGCTGCGCAGTATGCTAAGCTTGTTTTCTATAGTCTACCCTGTGAGAAACAATGAGTCGCTAAATTTGCACTAAATGTAAATGTGCACTGAAAGTTAAACATACAGATAATATGCTGGAAATATTCATGAAATGTAAATCTACATTACAAGTTAAACATACAGGTAAAATGTTGCAAATGGTTCGCATTTACATAATAAGTTAAACATACACACAGTATGTTGCCAGTGTTCATGAAATGTAAACCTACATTACAAGTTAAACTGTCACTGTCATTGACTGCCAGTATAGTACCTTGCGGTGTATGGCAGGGAGGTCTGAGTCTGAGGAATTAAGGCCGCCTGACTAGTGCAGTCGCCTCAAACTGTACAGGTTATCATTTTCTTTTTTCCCCCAACAGAAAAAAAACTCCACACCTTACCGAGGATTCGAACCTGCGTCTCCCGAAGGAGAATCTGGTATTCTAGACATTCAGCATTTAAAAATACAGGTAATATTAGAGACATTATGTTGTTCCAAGTATTTACACAGTGGGTGTGCTACAACAGCGGATCCAAAACCTGTGTGAGAGCCTGGTCACATTGAGCAATCACATTCTCTCTACATGTTCCAGACAATCACATTCCCTCTACATGTTCCAGACAATCACACTGCCTCTGTGAGTTCCAGACAATCACATTCCCTCTGTGAGTTCCAGACAATCACATTCCCTCTGTGAGTTCCAGACAATCACATTCTCTCTGTCAGTTCCAGAAAATCACATTCTCTCTGAGTTCCAGACAATCACATTCTCTCTAACACTTCCAGACAATCACATTCTCTCTGTCAGTTCCAGACAATTGCATTCTCTCTGTCAGTTCCAGAAAATCACATTCTCCTTGTCAGTTCCAAATAATCACATTCTCTTTGTCATTACCAGACAATCACATCCTCTGTGTGATTTCCAGACAATCACATTCTCTCTGTTATTTCCAGACAATCACATTCTCTCTGTGATTTCCAGACAATCATATCTCTCCGTCCGTTCCAGACAATCACATTCCCCTTGTGAGTTCCAGACAACCATATTCTCTCTTTAAATTCCAGACAATCACCTAATCCCTTGAGTTCCAGACAATAACATTCTCTCTGCGAGTTCCAGACAATCACATGCTCTCTGTAAGTTTTAGGGATGTCTGTACAATCACTTGTTCTCTGTAAATCCACTGTGGAACAGCTCGTAAAACCACAGCCATGTTTCCAGACTTAGCCTCACATTTTTAATTTGGCAGTCTTGAAGAAAACCTTTCGAAAATGTTATTTATAATGTAACGTCTATTGTACTCAAGATTTCATCAGTAGATCTCACTGGCTTAGTTGCCTGACTGGCTTTCTGTCTTACTTTTGTGTTCCTTTGAACTATTGTATAACTGTCGTTAACTCTTTGCATGTCGTCTTTCCGTCATAGTTACTCTCTCAGAACCATGACAATCATCACGATGTAGGACACGGATCGTAGAGTGTACCCATCTGACAGCATGTGACTCTGTCTCAATTCTCCTGTCTTGTGTACCCATCTGACAGCATGTGACTCTGTCTCAATTCTCCTGTCTTGTGAACGTGCATGCTCAGCTTGTCTTCCATGTCCTGTGTTCACCACCACGTGGATTGAATCGAGCGTCTTCCTCCAGGTAGTAAGCAATAATTTACTGTTCTTCTAAACTACTGTGAGTTTCTTTAGAACAAAGCATTTCACTTTCCGAGATATAATACTGTTTATGAGGACCTTGACTTCTCTGTTTATACCTGTTAAAACAGTTATTTAAAAACACATCATCATCATCATCATCAAGTGCCATGCCGGTTGGCGTATGCATTCATGACTCTCTACCGATCTCGGTCTTTGGTTTTCTGGATCAACTCCACTGTTGATATTCCTCCATGCCACCATTGCAATCCTTCCAGCATCATTTCTCTTGGTCTGCCTCTGCCTCTCTTTCTCTCGATCTTTACAGTTGTCAATGCTGTGGATAAATCAAAACATCCACAAATCATAGCCTAATGTTTGTCAAGTTAATGTTATGTTTGTAATATCCGGAAATTATACCCTGATATCTGTCAAGTTAATTTCAGAGGTCATTAGTGCACTGTTAGGAAATTATTCTCTGATGCCTGTCAAGTTAATTTAGGGGACTTTAGTGCACTGTTAGGACATTATACCCTGCTGTTTATACAAATAATTTCTTGCTCCACAAATACATATTCTTTGGTAACAATAACGAACTGAGACAGACCATTGCTTTAATATACTAGGCGGTGGAGGGGAAAACACCAGGACATAGGCATATTTCTGGGGTGTTCACCTTGTGGTTCATGAAAATCAGACATGACATGAATATCACGTTTACTATTACTGAGACAGACCCGATTTGTTTTTCCCAAGTACTCTAATGTTTGTCTTATTTGACCCGGTTTGTATATCCCAGTTATCTAATACGAGGGACGGTCAATAAGTAATGCCTTCTATTTTGTATCTATGTAAATAGCTTTGCCGATGTGCAAATTATTAATTTATCGGGATTGCTCAAACACTCTTTTGCACTGTGTATAATTACAAACCGGTTTCAGTCACAGGTTGCACAACAGAAATGGTTTAAAAATGGCCACCAAAAAAAGCTCGGGTAAAGCAATGTAATGACATAGAATTTCTCAATGCTGAAGGCGAGACCCCGATTCGTATCCACGAACGTTTGAGTATTGTTTATGGAGATTTAACAGTGGATGTGAGCACTTTCCAATCTTGGGTACGCCGTTGGGACGAAGCTGAAGTAGGTCAATCCTCATTGGCTAATGCAAAGCAGACTGGCTGTCCATTAACTACATTGCCTCCACACAACATTCATGAGAGTTGATGCCACAGTGCACAAACCTTTGAATAACCCAGGTCTTTAATGATGTAATCAACTCAATGAATGTTGTGTGGAGTCAATGTCATTAATGGACGGCCAGTCAGCTTTGCGCAAGCCAGTGAGGATTGACCTACTTCAGCATCGTCACAACGACGTACCCAACGTCGGACAGTGCTAACATCCTCCATGAACACTCAAACGTTCGTGAATGCAAATCGGGGTCTTGTCTTCAGCATTCAGTTATCAGTTATCAGTTATCAGTTGGGGTATCTTCGTTGCACTCCGGACATGTCCATAGGTGCTCAGATCCTCCCCCCAGCATATGCATCAGCGTCCGGTGGCTAATAGTGCCAGTTCTGTGTTGGTTGACGAGGCACTTTGTTTTCCCGATGTACCTCTCGCGTCTGGCTGTGCCGATTCTTACTCCCAGGTCTTTCATCCTGGACAGCGATGTGGAATCACTGACGTCAAAATCCTCTGTTCTCGCCAAATCTTTAAGGACGTTAATAACATCGGCACGATCCATGGGCTGGCCATCTACAGGGGGTGCAGAGCCAGCCAGTTTGTCAGCTCGTTCATTTCCCTCGACTCCCGCATGTCCCGGGACGAAGATGAAGGTTACTTTACGGACAACAGACTTCCGCAGTGATTCAGTCCACTGTCTACGTACAGATCCAGCTTCGACCATCTGAATCATGCTCATTGAATCACTTAGTACACACACGTTGGTATAATGCTGTGATTCCAGCCATATGAAAGCCTGTGTAACTGCCATCACCTCCATCGTCATGCTGCTCGTGGTCATAGAGTGGGCACCACTGGATTCTTGAACGGTTCGGCCCGCTGAACGGGCTGTAAATGCCCACGCACTTCTCTGCTGCTTTACAACAGATCCATCTGTATAGATGAGCACTTCGGGGCTATCTGAGTGTTCATAGATGAGCGCGTTAACCTCTGCATTGACAGCGGCAGGGTTCTGCTCTCTGCACCGTCTGTCGAGTGTGATAATGCAGGAGAAAGTGCACTTAAAGGCTGGAGGCACCGGCACCCATTCCTTGCCGGGGTTGATACTGGTAAGACTGCAGACCTGTCTGACGACATCTTCCGCCCGACCCATCCATGATTTGCCCCTCCTTAGCCTGTCATCCTTTTCTCTGAATATAGCGTCATGCAGAGGGTGCTGCTCATCTGCACTTATTTTTAAGTATGCACGAGCTCTCCAGATCTTGATCCTGTGTTCCATTGTCGGGAAGTCAAGGAGGTATCTCATTGCTACACAGCTGGTGTCTCTCGTGCAGCCCAAAATGATGCGCATGGCTTCGTTTTGTACCTTTTCGAGTCTTCCAATCTGTGTAGGGCTGACAGTGAGGATGGCCAGGGCATACTCGATGCGTGAAAGTACAAGTCCTTGGAACAGAAGTATTAGCAGTCTTTGCTCGATATTGGCAGTCGCCATGACTCTCATTGCTGACAAACCTTTTCGAGCCTTCGTTATGACATAATCGACATGATCTCTGAAGGACAGGCTACGATCAAGCCTCACGCCAAGATATGTCATTGACTGGGTTCTACTCAAACTGCTCCCATCCATTCTTACTGCCGGCAGGTCTGTTTTCACAATATGGTTGTTTAGTGAGAACCATGTAACCGTTGCCTTTGCAGGGTTGACAAGGGCATCGGCATCAGCACACCATGAGGAAATTCGATCTAGTTCGCCCTGCATATCATTGGCAACCGCCTGTCTATCTCGACCCTGTCGATACACGAGGATGTCGTCAACGAATGACAGAGTCCTACCCCTCCCGTCCAACTGTTGTTCAGTGATCGGCACCGTATACATGTTGAATAGTACTGGTGACAGTGGTGAACCCTGCGGCAATCCTGGACATATCGTTATCGGCTCAGAAGACCAACTCCCGCATCTTAGCACCACCTTCCTTTGGAGCAGAACTGCAGCTATCCATCGTACAAGGTGAGGGTGCACTTTCAGTCTGAGGAGGGTTTGCGTCAAGTGCTCGAAAGATACTCTGTTATATGCGTCCTCTAAGTCTATGGCGGCCGCACATGTCTCTTCTCTGACCTGAAATCCTTCGTAAACATCTTGAGCAAAGACTGCCGCATTCAGCCATGACTCTTTGTTGCGTCTGTATCCTCCAAGTGTGGGCGGGAAGCAGCCGAGCTGTTCCAAGTCCCAAGCAAGTCTGTGTGCTACAATTTTCTCCAGTAGCTTGCCAACAGTATTCTGCATCGTAATGATTCTGTAGCCGCTTATCTTGGAATGGTCTTTGTTCGGTTTTGGCAGCGGCAGCAAGTAGCTGTGTAGCCATTCTTCTTTGACCTGACCCCTCTGGATACTGGTGTTGAATTCTCTGGCCAGTTCTTCCATGTCATCATCTGATATCACCAGTAGGTCACCATATCGGATGCCGTCTGGGCCTGGGGCGGTGTTAGGTGATTTCTTGAGCATCGCACGCAATATCTCAGCTGTGATTGTCCATTCTTCGTCTGTCCCGACCCCCTCGCACAACTGAGAGAGTGTCGTCGTGGTCCTCTGTCTGGCGGGCTCGTCTTTCTGGTCAGTCTGTTCTATGTAGCGTGCAAGAAGGGCCTTACCTTTATCCGCATCCGACTTTTTCCATGCGAGGTCTGTGCCTTGAAAGTCTGGAATACCCCTACATAGTGCAGCACCGTTCATGCTCTTGTGGAGGCGCCAGAATGTCGTAAGAGATCGCTCGGAACACACCTTCCTGCAGAACTCGTCCCATTTCTCGGCCTTGGCCTATTTGGCGCAGGATTTGAAAAAAGTCGTCGTCCTATCGACCTCAGTCTTCAGGTTCGCCAATTCAACCTGTGGCATGTTAGCCTTTCTGGCCTTTTGCCAGTCTTTGACAGCCTGCCTCTTTCCCAGCCATGCCTTCTCGACCTCTCCATTCCACCATGGTGGCTGCAACCATCTTTCTTGTCTCCTGCGGGAGGAAGTTAGTTTTCTTCTTCTGATCTTGCTTATGGCGTCTTGACCAGTGTTGTCGTACGGGAAGGCATTTGTCTTGTTTCTTTGACTCATGGCCCCGCCTTTCTTGATCAGGATGACACAAGGGTAGTGGTCACTATCGTGGTATCCCAGCATTGAGGAATTATACGATACTACGCTGCTTTAACTGAACTTCTTTGGTGGCCATTTTTAAACCAATACTGTTCCGCAACCTGTGACTGAAAAGGGTGGTAGTGATACACGGTGCAGAAGAGTGGATGAGGAATCCCGCTAAATTAATAAATTGCACACCGATTTAGTATTTACATAAATAAAAAATAGGAGGCATTACTTATTGACTGTCCCTCAAAGCTGGTCTTATCTGACCTGATTTGTTTGTCTCGGGTAATCACATGATTGGTCTTATCTGACGTGTCCGGAATATACTGAATGCTCAAACTCAATGTTCACTTCCATGGAGACTAACTCTTGGTCACTGCAATGTAATTCAGTCAGCACGCTAAAGAAAGAATCAAAGCTAATGGTGTTTAGTATCACCCAGTACGTCAAACAGTACAAACGTTTAGTATCACCCAGTACGTCAAACAGTACAAACGTTTAGTATCACCCAGTACGTCAAACAGTACAAACGTTTAGTATCACCCAGTACGTCAAACAGTACAAACATCATTGCTTCTGTTTTCAACTGTTACACAACTTTCAGCACAAGCAAGAAGAAATAACTCCCAGACATTCAGTCTCACAAAATCCATGTAGAAGTTCAGCGACCACCTCTATCTCCGTTCCCTTTCTGAAAGCCTCATTAGTTTATACTCCACTACGTCATCTCGTGTACGTATTTGTATTCACTGTCTGCTGAAGGCAGTGACATGGCATCACGATTCTTGTGAAATGCCTTCAGCACTTCACGTCTGTTAAAAGTATTAATTGAAACAAACAAACCAACATGGCGGATAAATATGAGGCTAATAGTAATACCCATAGTAAAGGGAAACATCGGCATCTGAGTTGTTCGATAGATAGAAGAAGTCACCTTCATCATCATCATAGTCATCATCATAATCATCAGAATCTGGGTGACCGTAGCCCAACATGTGCACCTGGTCTCTCAACCAACTGATGGGACTAGTGTTATTCTAGGTAGTGTTAAATTCTGCTGCTGCTCTTGACAGCAGGAGATGTTTATCAAACCTCTGACTTAAACAGAAAGTCTGTCTTTCATCATCTGAGGTAGAGGAAGTGAGTCGACTCTGGTCTCTCGTCCAAGGGATGGGCCTATGGCTGATGACACTGCCACCAGAGACAGTTGGACCAGGGACATCGTCTGGGAGGATAGTTCTTGCAGGAAGTTCAACGAGTCCTCTTGATTTCTTTGTTTAAGCAGACGCACCATTTCCTTGTTACATGCAAACATGGACAGGTCAGAGCTTGTCAGAAATAGAATGTCCACAAAATATCTGGCTAGTGATATCTGCCCATACAACAGAGCAACACAGAGCAGAGACACAGTCGATGGTCTATTAGACATGATTCTGTTCCAAACCATTTTGTTTGCCTCGAAGTCTGCAGGTCCTAAACCACGTTCAATGAGTTTAGGGATTAAATAAATGTTGTCCTGAAACATTATACTGTGCAGACATTCATGGCTGAGATAAGAAGATCTGGCGCCTCCTATCCAGCAATGCTTCAATGCACAATATCGTGTAAATGTCAAGATGGCTCGTGTCCGGCAGAAATGAAAGTGCGGTTTGTTTATGGTTATTCTTGCTGACAGCGTTGACATCTGCCCCAGCGTCAAGTAATGACGTCATCAAAGATTCTCTAGACCACCTAGCGGCCAGCATTAAGGGAGATAATCCGTCACTTTTCTGACAGTTGACATCACTTCCAGCTCTCAGCAGACATGCCAACATCTCCTCACTGCAAAAACGATGGGTAATCACTACATGATGCAAGGCTGTGTTTTCCTGGTTGTCTTTCATGTTCACATCAGCGCCCCCTTGTACAAGTGCTATCATACTTCTAATATTTCCTTTCACAACACTCACCATAAGAGGTGTTAATCCTTCATTGTTGTGAACATTGATCACACTTTTCTTGTCTCTGACACAGTTTATCAAACAGCAGACATTCTGATAATATTTCGGCTGGATAGCATGCATGAGTGGAGTATCGCCGTTGTTGTCCTTGTCGTTAACATCAGCACCATTGTGTAACAACATCTGTAGCATGCTCGCACACTTACCTTGGAAGGCTGCCATCATTAATGGTGTTTTACTGTCTCCACTTCTACAGTTGACCAATGCCCCATTGTCTATCAAAACCTTACACACCTCAACTGTATTGGTATATTTACATCCTTTGTGTTGAATCATGTGCATCAGTGGTGTCTCATTGCCATATCTGTCTGTTGTTGCATGATTGACGTCAGCTCCTCTCTGGATCAGAAACTGGGCAACCTCTCTGCTCGATGAAGCCAATAGTTGTGTGTGTAAATATGAATCCGCTTCATTGATGCCAACGCCAGCATCCAGAATATGGACAATGATTTCACAGTTTCCTTTCTTTATGGCAGAATGTAACAAATCTTTAGCAACGTGAGCAGATTGTGAAAAATAATCCATAATTTCAGGTTTGTAATTCTCAAACAGGAAGTGCATGTAGTCTGCTACCTGATGATCTACTGCAGAACTCAAGGCACGTTTGAGATCCATCTGAGCTCCACGTTGGATGAGCAGCTTGGCACACTCAATGTGGTTATTTCTGAGGGCAAGTTCAAGAGCCGATTCAGGATACCCACCCCCGTTGATGTCAACTGGATATTTCAACAACAGTTCAATGAGGTCTCGGCGACCGGTTTTTGCTGCTATACACAACGGATCTCGTTCAGTTGAATGAGAATGAGTGGTCACGCGAGCACCATATTTACACAGAAGCTCGACCAACTGAAAGTCTCCTGACTCTACAGCACGAGAAAGTAGTTCGGGCCCAAAACACTGGTTAAGATTTGCCCCATATTGCAGTAGTCTATGGATAATTTTCTCTTCAGTTGAACTAAACCTTTGTTCGTTCAATTGCCGGGAATTCTCAAACATGTACCATAGGGCATTCGCAATGTTTAATTTTTTGTGAAAACTGGAGGTAAACTGACAATCTAAGAACTTATTCAGGGATGTGATATCACCAGCCTTAATGGCCAGTTCTAGCAGTGGTGCCCCAGTTCTAACATGTTCTTTAAGCATGTTATACACACCTAAAAGTCCAACTCTGGCAGCAATAACCTCCTGCTCAATGTCAGCAGATCTCCTATTGGTGAAACAGCTGTCTGTGTGAGTATATATTCTGCTTTCCTGTAATAATAATCTCATGGTATCCACATCCATGAAATGTGTAGCCCTGTGAAGAGCCGTGTGTCCATGTTGGTTCTGGTGGTGTATGTCGACATCTCGCCATAGAAGGAAACTGGTCAGGTCTGTAGAACCGGACTGAACGTATGGAGAGAATCAAGGCTGTGTTGCCTTCAGAATTAACAGCTCTGATGTTTGCCTGTTTGGACACCAGAAACCGGACAATGTCTGTGAAACCATTTTCAGCACAAATCAACAATGGTGCGTTTCCATTTTCATCCAGGTGCTCTATGTTTGCCCCAGACCAGAAAAGTGTCTCAACAAGTAGTTGATGTCCCCGTCTACAGGCAGAGATCAGAGTCCTGGTTGAGTCCTTCCTGTGTGACAGTACTGCATCTAGTAAGTATCGACACAGCTTCAGACGAAGATTCAGAGTTTATGGCACTCAATAAATCCTCATCTGCTGAATGCCACTGCAGTTCATCATAAGAGGTATCACTGATTACATCTGCCATGTTGGACGTTTCGTTATTTCCAGCGTCATCCGAATATCTTTGTTCCGAAGGATTCCCCACTTCAGATGACAATGTCCCGAATGTGCCATATGTCAATGTCCCAGATGGAATACGAGCTGACAGGTTCGTTACCTTCGTTACAACGATGGCTTCGGTTGTGGAAGCTGTGGATTCGCTAGAACTGAGATCACGTGGGGCATGACTTGGGGCAGCTATCGGCTCTCCACAGGTGTGAATGACTCGGCCATGGTCTGGAGAAGATGTCAACTCACCAGAACTGTCAACGATTGGGCCATGGTTTGGGAAAACTGTCAACTCACCAGAACTGTCAACGATTGGACCATGGTTTGGGAAAGCTGTCAGCTCACCAGAACTGTCAACGACTGGGCCATGGTTTGGGAAAGTTGTCAACTCACCAGAACTGTCAACGACTTGGTCATGTGATGAACTAGTGTTGACATCCACATTGTGGTGTGCACGAGTTGAAGCAGACAACCGACGCCTCTTGTTCTTCCTGCTACCAATACTGCCTGGCATTGTCCAAACACTGTGGCAATATATAAAAGTGATGGTAATCAAATACTTACAAGTGACATGCAGTAAATAAATGTGTGTAAAATCAAAGCTAGGAAAGGTAAAGTTACAAATCACATCCATATTGAGTGGAAGTAAGGCTACAGACAATACTAAATTCTAACATTCGAATGTGATGGTGGTAACACAACAGTTAAATAGATCTCTATAACTCACATGAAATTATTATACCACGAAGTGTATAACAAGACCTGCCTAGCTCTCTCTTATCTATGTGTTATGTCTGTCTGTAGGTATGTGTGTGTCTGCTTGCCTGTCTGTAGGTAGGAACGTACGTACAGATGGATGGACTTATGCACATATATCTGTGTAGATACAAGAAGTGAAATGTACATACACTAAGTGTTTAGATACAACAAAATGACATGTAAACACTCTAAGTTTTTATGTACACGGCTGAACACAACAGTTAAAGTAAACAATAATTAAGAGAAGAAAGTAACTCAGAAGCTCCACCTGTTCTACCATATGAAGTCTCTGATGCTGTCAAACATACGAAGAAGGACAACAAATCGGGCCACATGGAATCACGGTAGAAGAATTACAAGTTCTGGACAAATTTGGAATAGAGATATTAACTGAAATGTTGAATATTTATAACAGTGGATATTTACCTTGTGATATGCTGAAATATGTATTTATAGCTATCCCACAAAGACAAGGAACAAGTGAATGCGAAGAATTTCATACAATCAAAATCATAAAACATGTATGATAACTTCAAATCAGAACTACAATGGGAAGGACAAGAAAGAAAATAAAGATGGAAATTGGTTTAAAAAAAACAGTGTGGATTTGTGGAACAAAAAGGTACAAACAATGCAATACATATGTTACAAACACTAATAGAGAGATCAACAGACACTGAAAGACATGTATTTGTGCTTTAAAGATTCTATCAAGGCATTTGATGAAGTGAAACATGGGGTTAGAGAAGTCATAAAGAACATTACGAAGAATAAAGCAGCAGGAATCGATGGAATAACAACCAAAGCTATAATTACAAGCAGAGAAATAGGAGTAAAATGGTTACTTCATAGTTTTCACAATGAAACGAGCGTTTGATGAACCAAGCACTTCAATAAGAAAGCGAAGTAGGTCTATGCTTTTCAGTCCAACAGGTGATCAATACTTTGGTTTATTCAGACTGGATTGGCACACAAAGGTGGAATATCGGCGCTAGATGAAAGGTAGACCTATTTTCTACAATGTCTCCAAGTTACATCTTATTCTAACCACTTGTTTGCATGTAACTAACATTTTTCTACATCATGTTGGTTTTTTTCTCTTTAATGGTCAGGAGCCCAGGTATAGGGGACAGTTAGGGTTAGGGCCTCAGGTCTGGTAGGGTTAATAGGGAAGGGTGGGTTGGTGGGTGTTTGGGTGGGGATGTGTGTGGGTGGGGTGTATGGGGGGATATGTGTGGGTGGGTGGGACATGTGTATGGCTGGGTGAGGGTGTGTGTGGGTGGGTGGGGTGGGTGTGTTGGAGTGTGGGGTGTGTGAGTGGTTGGATGGAGGGTGTGTATGGGTGGGTGATATGTCTGGGTGGATGGGGATGTGTGGGTGGGTGGGGTGTATGTGGGTGGGAGGGGGATGTGTGGGTGGGTGAGGGATTGTAATATGCATTGTTTATGTTTACAACATTCATTTGACAATGTATTTTCCTATGTGAATGTATCATGCACTATTGATGAATGAAAGATGAGTGATTGGAAGGGCCGAATGTAAGATGGGCCTGCGTGCCCAATTTGTAACCCTTTTAAAATAAAGTTGAATTGAATTGAATTGAATTTAGTGTGCCTGGTGTGTTCCTGACATTTTCCATTTTGTGTGAAAATTATGTGCTTCAAAATATTATGTTCTAATTGTGTTTTATTGGTGTTGTGGTGCAGTTCTTGTGATATTATTGAACAAAAGTGGTGTATGTAACAATATTCAGCAAATTTAAGCGGAATAGCTGCAGCAGATACAAAATAAAGCCTTGGTAAGTGGACATTTGTCACTACTATCACCCCTTTAATTTAAATTATTACTAAACCTCTCATTATTGTCATAATATTTCTAACCTATCAATTAATTATTAATACTGTCATGTTCCATGTGCAATTCTCTTTAATTTGATATACAATACAATATATCTGCTACCATTTTAACAATTTTAAAATTATTATTGTGACACACCCCTACTTCCCATTTTCTGCAATGAGTTTCTGTTTGGTCAGGACTTTTTTGTTTGGCAGGCAATCAGTTAAATAATAAACTGACACACAAACATTAAAATCTCGGCTTAGAATTGACCTACACACTTTAATAAGGCACCGTTGGATTTGTTTTTTCAAGAGGTATCCAACTATGCAGTTTGCACAATTCAAAAGCAATTTACAAAATGTTACTAAACAGTTTTCAGGTATCACACTATGCCAGGTGACCATGTTTACCTAAAGAAGCCAGAGAATTCCAGGAAGATGATCCAGATTTTTAACATGAAACTAGGAGGGTATGATGACATTGTGTGAATCCACCACAAAACAAGTGCAGTAATGCCAGCCTCGGCTGTCCCAATGAAAGTTGTCAGCCAGCTGGTAGAATCAAGTCTACTAAATTATGATACAACTATCCCAGATTACTCTTGTGTCTAGTAGAATCAAGTCTACTAAATTATGATACAACTATCCCAGATTACTCTTGTGTCTAGTAGAATCAAGTCTACTAAATTATGTTACAACTATCCCAGATTACTCTTGTGTCTAGTAGAATCAAGTCTACTAAATTATGATACAACTATCCCAGATTACTCTTGTGTCTAGTAGAATCAAGTCTACTAAATTATGATACAACTATCCCAGATTACTCTTGTGTCTAGTAGAATCTCATCTCATCTCATCATGTTCCTCTTGTACCTTGCGGTGTCGAGGTGAAGTATAAACTTCGTGAGAGTGCCCGGTTATGGGCTTCGTATATCGACATTCCCATGGATTCTGTTATTCCCTCAGTCCAACGTTTACGTGGTCGGCCTCTTCCCTCTGTTTCCATCTGGTCTGTACATCATTGCTTGTTGTGGCATGCTGTTGACTGGTAGCCTACTTGCATGGCCAAACCATTTGACTTGCTGCTTTCTAATAAAATCTAGAGCAGCTTTAACCCCTACTTTAGTCCTGATTTCTTCATTTCTGATCTTATCTCTTCTTGATACGTTGAGTATTCTTCTCAGAAAACCTCATTTCTGTGTTGTGATTTTTCTTTTCTCTTTTTCTGTCATTGTCCAGGTTTGGCATTGGTAGCAGAGAGTTGGTAGGAAGATTGTGTTGTAAAGTGCTTTCTTAGTAGTTATTGATACATGTTTGTTCTTTAGTATTGGTGCCATTTGTCCAATGAGTTGATTTGCCTTATTGCACCTATTTTCGATCTCGTCTTCTGATCTGCCATTTGATGATATTATACTTCCTAGGTACTTGAAGCTCTTTACTTGTTTCAGTCCGTGTATACTTCTTGGTTTTTCTACGAGCAAGTCTACTAAATTATGATGCAACTATCCCAGATTACTCTTGTGTCTAGTAGAATCAAGTCTACTAAATTATGATACAACTATCCCAGATTACTCTTGTGTCTAGTAGAATCAAGTCTACTAAATTATGATACAACTATCCCAGATTACTCTTGTGTCTAGTAGAATCAAGTCTACTAAATTATGATACAACTATCCCAGATTACTCTTGTGTCTAGTAGAATCAAGTCTACTAAATTATGATACAACTATCCCAGATTACTCTTGTGTCTAGTAGAATCAAGTCTACTAAATTATGATACAACTATCCCAGATTACTCTAGTGTCTAGTAGAATCAAGTCTACTAAATTATGATACAACTATCCCAGATTACTCTTGTGTCTAGTAGAATCAAGTCTACTAAATTATGATACAACTATCCCAGATTACTCTTGTGTCTAGTAGAATCCAGTCTACTAAATTATGATACAAATATCCCAGATTACTCTTGTGTCTAGTAGAATCAAGTCTACTAAATTATGATACAAATATCCCAGATTACTCATGTGTCTAGTAGAATCAAGTCTACTAAATTATGATACAAATATCCCAGATTACTCTTGTGTCTAGTAGAATCAAGTCTACTAAATTATGAAACAACTATCCCAGATTACTCTTGTGTCTAGTAGAATCAAGTCTACTAAATTATGATACAACTATCCCAGATTACTCTTGTGTCTAGTAGAATCAAGTCTACTAAAATATGATACAAATATCCCAGATTACTCTTGTGTCTAGCAGAATCAAGTCTACTAAATTATGATACAAATATCCCAGATTACTCTTGTGTCTAGCAGAATCAAGTCTACTAAATTATGATACAACTATCCCAGAATTCACCTGGTAAAACTCCCAAAAGTCCGGTTCCTGGTTCCGTCAGCCTAGAACATCCGACCTAGTCTAAGGGATACAACCGAGGTATTAATGTACCCTACATAAGGGCGATTGGTGGCCCTTGGCTTCAGGAAGGGTCGGGTGAGTGATGCTCCACCCAACCGGGTCCGGTAACGCATGCGCAATAACCTTCTAAGAACAAAGACGGGCTCAGTTGAGACCCGGCCTTGCTAGCAAGAAGTTGTGTTTTGGACGACTGTGTTAATTCGTAACTGGAAAGAGGATACCATGTCTTGCTGTTTTTTTTTTTGAAGAGAACGGACATAACGTCCAGTGTTGGGATGGTTGCTCCTTAATTCTGAATGCACAGTTTGTCTTAAGGTACGTTAAACATATTTAGATAAATAATGTGTGTCGATACAGCGTTGACCAGAAGTTGTTAGACCGCATGTCCCGCCCGACGCACAAAGGTCAGTCAGGGGTGAACATGTGGGCTTGTGTTTTAACTCAACACTGCAGGCTAGTTGAACACGATGGAGTGTAGGCCTGTTTTGTACGTTACAATTGTACAAGTGGGTGAATGCGTGTTATCGCCACTACAAGTAGTTATGGAAAATTAGGACAGGCCCAATAGTGTTAGTAGTCCGAGTTCACTCCTGGGCGGCCTTAGAACTCCCCCGTAGTCAACGCAACCGGAAGTTGGCGAAGGCACTGAAGAACATAGGTCGAGTGGGGTAGCAGGGAACTCGGCCGAACTAGACGAAACCCATGCGATGGTCGCCGGACATGTCGAAGGTCATTCGAAGGACATTGCGGGTGTTGAAGTCCGAATCCTTTGGTGGGGCGACCACTGGCTTTTCTGGGCTTTCCTCATACTCTTTATGTTATTGGTCGCCTTAACGGAACACCCTCTTAATATACAGGTGTTCCCGAGAGGTTGACCCTGGGGAAACTGGCGGAATGCGACAGAGCTGGTCACAGCCAGCTGAACACCGTTCCAAATGCTCTGACCCTAACTAGGGGAGGAGGGAACGGGATGTGGACTTCCGCTACAGGGGATTTCCCTGTATAAGCTATTAATTTCCTGGATCGAAGCTCGAGCTCCGGGAAACCTATCGGATGGTGGGTAATCATAACATCGAACCACCAGGGAGAGGGGGCTACCTCCGAGGGAGGGGAATTGGGTTGTCACCGGCCCTCCTTCAGGGCCATTATGTCTCTAGGATACTTTTAACCTACTAACCTGGTGTATTGTGTCATTAGAAGTCTTTTCAGGATGGAATGAGTTCGCTGACACCATGACCAGATACACAGCCCTACCCTAGACTGGTTCGAGAAGGAGGACGGTTCAGCCAGCGCTTGTTGGACCCAGACCTAGTTCATCTTCGGCAGTGAATCCTGGTCTGTGAGGCTGCCGGCCGTGTCATGGCGACACCGGTCGATGCTGAGTACACATAGGTAACGTGTACCCCCTGGTGGTAAGTTTGAGTCACGATATTCACACATGGTGTTGTCTTTGGCAGGTTCTACCTTCAGAGAGACCTAAGTGACGGGACCAGAGTAAGATGACTTGGTGAAGGTGGCAAAATGGCTGGCTTACCTACGTGACGTGAAGTGATGCTTCTACACAACACCACGTGCCGCGAAGTCACTACGACCACAGTCCAGTCCCTGTCTCAACCTCTGAATGATCTTCAGTCAGTCCACCAAGTATTATGATGGCTACTCACGGGCTAGTATACCATCCTCGTGTCTGTGATCATTTTGACATTGAAACCCACTGGCCCAACGGGTAGAGAAGAACTACATTACCCTTTATTTCAGGATGGCCTGGTGTTCCGGGAACAGTCTACCATTTCGTAATATGAACATTGGTGACATTCATTACAGGGTCACCCGCTACCAGTATTGACTTTGAGGGAAAGAGTCCACTTGACGTGTGCCAACTTTCAGCGCTTATAGGCCCAGTTATACCCATCTTGATCCCATTAGAGACCACCATCTATTTCAAGATCTTTGACATTGTTATATGGTGGCTTCCTAGGACCGTTGTCTACCACCGGCCTTACCAGTGAATCTTTAGTGACCGGCCTTCAGAACTTCTACAGCGATGTTAGTCAGAAGTCATCGCGTACCAACGCAACTCGGAGTCACCACATCGACGTGTTAGTCAGTCCAGTTGCGTCTACACCTCGGCAGAGACATTCCACGCTATGTGTGCAGATGAGTGACCTCTTAAGCCTTGTGGTATCGTGCGTTGTGTACAGTGATAAGTGAGACGGCCTGAGACTAATCCAGATAGCCATTTCTTCTATCGCCTGGCGGTGGCCAGGATTCTCTTATGAACATTACCCTTGTTGACAATCATCTTGTACATTATATCATCTAGTCATTATGTGTAGACGCCAGAGTCGTGTCATCTGTTCTGGATGAGAGGTGAAAGGGTATTGTCCCGTGGTTGATAGTGAGAGAGACAGGAATCCCAGGGCTGGAGGGGTCTGTAGACAGAGTAATCGTATTCCAAGAGTGCCTCTATCCCGTATTAAGGTGTAATAGTATCCTTCCCTCACCCCATGAAAATACTACGACACTCTTGTATCTAGTAGAATCAGGTCTACTAAATTATGATACAACTATCCCAGACTACTCTTGTATCTAGTAGAATCAGGTCTACTAAATTATGATACAACTATCCCAGATTACTCTTGTATCTAGTAGAATCAGGTCTACTAAATTATGATACAACTATCCCAGACTACTGTTGTATCTAGTAGAATCAAGTCTACTAAATTAGAATACAACTATCCCAGACTGCTCTTGTATCTAGTAGAATCTAGTCTACTGAATTATGATACAACTATCCTAGATTACTCTTGTATCTAGTAGAATCTAGTCTACTGAATTATGATACAACTATCCTAGATTACTCTTGTGTCTAGTAGAATCTAGTCTACTGAATTATGATAAAACTATCCCAGATTACTCTTGTCAGCAATGCTTTTTTTAAAAAACAATAAATGTCTTTTCATTATGGAACCAATATGAAAACCATAGGTAAAATATACAAGACTACAGGAAGCTTACATTACTTCAACCCTTGTGTAGAAGCAGCATACAAGAAATGGCATGGTGGTTCACAGCTGCATTTTCATCAACATTTAAGCAAGATTAGTCACTCTTATTTCTTTATCATGCGCATGTTCTTGCATTATTCCTGTTTTGCCACATTATATTCTTTGCTTGCGGACTAACCCATGGGGTTGTGGGTCAACTGACTATCATTGACTGACGATTGTAAAATGAAGAGACTATTCACACAAATTTGTGAATAGTATGAGACCCTATTCACAAAAATCGGCTGGTCACATGATTATTCATCTGGTCACGTGATACGTTTGACTACATTATTAATTGATTATGTGGTTGTTTCGGGATTTGAAATTTAAATATTGAGCACAACCCACTACTGGCAACGCCGATCGCATTCTGGTATGAACCTAAGGCATGAACCTATGAAACCCTATCCACGTCAATATGGAAGCACTATACTCGAGTTTCGCCCTCATTTGAGCTCGTCAGTAGTGCATATCCCTGACCGGATCCGGAAACAGTCCTGGATCACGCGTGTGAAGCGGGTGTGTAACCACGCGGCACACACTGGACACACCAAATTATCACAACAGAACACCACAACGCTACCCATCGTAGGCTATGCTCAAGATTGCCCAATCGCCGCGACCGACGTCCGTCAATCGATGGGACGCGAACGTTCAGGACTTCTCACTGGCAAGGAACACCAGGCCTCCTAAATCCTTGCCAGTGAGAAGTCCTGATCGTTCGGGTCCCATCGATTGACGGACGTCGGTCGCGGCGATTGGGCAATCTTGAGCATAGCCTACGATGGGTAGCGTTGTGGTGTTCTGTTGTGATAATTTGGTGTGTCCAGTGTGTGCCGCGTGGTTACACACTCGCTTCACACGCGTGATCCAGGACTGTTTCCGGATCCGGTCAGGGATATGCACTACTGACGAGCTCAAATGAGGGCGAAACTCGAGTATAGTGCTTCCATATTGACGTGGATAGGCCTTAGGTTCATACCAGAATGCGATCGGCGTTGCCAGTAGTGGGTTGTGCTCAATATTTACATTTTAATGTTTGTGGAACTATTGTTGTGGCCTCGCTAGTGTAGTGGTTAGTATTTCTGCCTGTCAAGCGGGAGACGGTGGTTCGACTCCCCCACCGGCAATTTATTTTTTTACATTCTGAATTTTAAAAAATTAAACATTAGGAACTAAAATATAGAACTGAGAAACTCGAAGCTTGTAAATAAAGTATGCTCTATGGATCAGCGGAACATGTTGGGGGAGGGGGGGCAGCGAGATGCAGTGATCGAGTGTGGGAATCGATGGATCCAATAGATATCTTTGTTTAACGTGAATTTTATTTGCCAAATAAAATATCGCTGTACGTTAGAGTGTGTCCTTGTCGACAAATATCGTCTTAGTGAGGTTTGAAGAAAAATAACTTGCAAACAAAAGACAGACAAGAGGAGAGAATAATAGAGTCCTCTGAAGCCAATCGACAGCGGTAGTAAACTCAAATTTTTGTGATTAATGTCTCGTACTATTCACCAAATTTTTTAATTTTTGTGATTAATGTCTCGTACTATTCACAAATTATTGTGAATAGGGGCTCCCTTTGTAAAATAGTTATACCTCTCCATAACACAAAGCCTGGGCTGAGTTTAGAGACCATATGTTGCCCATGCAGCATGATCCCTCTCTCTCTCTGCCTGCCTAATTTACTCCAGAAGAAAGGTAACACCAATACGTCTGGAACAAGACAAGCTGCAGAAGCTGCTGGATCAAAAAAGCAATGCTCTAACTGTCCACCTATCATAGCTTCCATCCTAGACCAGCCACCAACCAAGGCTTAGGGCCTGGTCTGCCCTGCCGTAACATTTTGTCTTTAGCTTGCATTTCCTCAAACTAGGGATAAGGCTTGTACCCTCCCATGGGGATGGGTGGTCTCGAGGTATGGTGCCCGCCTCGAGTGCTGGAGGTCCCGGGTTCAAGCCCCGATGAGGGCCAGGATCATTTCATGTGGACTTCTAGTAAAAAAAATTTCCTTGGTCTCTGGGTAGTGAGACCGGATGCCCATGTGTATTGTTGAGCACGTAAAAATTCCTTGGCAGTTGGAAATCGAAAATGAATAGCCTAACAGTGCTGCCTGGGCAAAATTTTGAGTTAAAAATCCACCCAAAGTATTTCAAGATCCTCGCCGGTGCTACGGAGTTCATGCACTGAGTTGAGATTCTCCAGACTCAGGTTTGAGTTAGGAGAAGAACGGAGCAATTATGGGTTACACCCGTGTGCAGTGATGTTGATGGCTAAAACTAAACTAGTTTAACTACCTGATGATGGTTGAACTACAAGTGTGGGAGAAAATGATTTTGGCTGAGTGGTTGCCATCCGGGAGCTACTTCAGCCAAGTTGGGGTGCACCACCGCCTAGTTGAATGTATTATTCACTGGCGAGCAAACTCCAAATAGTCAGAAATTGACCAGGGATAAAATCTATATGGCTGAACTACAGACTAAGCCCATGAATTATTGAATATCAAGAGTTGGAATAAGGGAGAAGCTATACACAAAATTTTGTGTATAGTCTGAGCCGCTGTACACAAAAATTTGTGGCTGGTCACATGATTATTCTGCACAAAATTTAGTGAATGGTACGAGCCACTATTCACACAAATTTGAAGAAGACTATTATTCTCTCTTCTCATCTGTCTTTTTTTTTTTTTTTTGCAAGTTCTTTTTCTTCAAACCTCACAAAGACAATATTTGTCGACAAGGACACACTCTACGTACAGTGATATTTTATTTGGCAAATAAAATTCACGTTAAACAAAGACATCTATTGGATTCATCAGACACTCGATCACTCTGTCGTTGCCTGGGGGATCCCCCCCCCCCCCCCCCCCCCCCCTAACTAACCACTACTTGACTACACTACGGAGAACACAATGATAGTTCCACAAACATTATTTATGTAGTCAAAATGAAGTAGACATCACGTGACCAGCCGAATAATCACGTGACGAGCCACAAACTTTTGTGTATAGCGGCACGTACTACTCACAAAATTGTGTGTATATATATGTATAGTCACTCCGTTGGAATAAAGCTCGGAATTTGAGGTATCCCGTGGTAGAAATTAGAACTCAAGTATCCTCCTCCTCTCAGTAAAAGAATGCTAATTATTTTGGGAAAACTATAAACTTTATTCTGATAGACAAGGCCTCTCACAAAGTAATCAAAGTTATTAATTATTGACTTTATTCTTTAATTGATCATTTTATGATCCGAACTGGGTCGTGCCCAAGGTGACAGCTGACAGTACTAGTAGTACTCGTCAGTACTGACAGCCCAGCCAGGCTGCCGGAATGATTGCAATCTGTCGCATGATTTATTTATTTCATTCATTCAGTAGCATGTCCTTTGCAGAACCTCGCTCCCATAACAACCTTCCGGAAAGCTTCTCGATCACAAGCAAGATGTCCCGCGTCTGATACACCCATCTGGAGATCATCCGCCACATCCTGCACCCATCTTCTCTTTGGCCTTCCTCTTCCTCTCTTCCCAGGCATATACCCTTCCATTATTGTTCTCTCCAAACCTTCGTGACGTTTCAAGTGACCAAAATATTTCAATTTCCTTTGTGTTATCGTCTTTAATAGCCATCCCTCCTCAATATTCAACTCTTGAAGTATGGATGCATTTGTTCTTTTCTTTACCCAAGATATTCTTAGAACTCGTCTATAACATTTATATTCAAAGGCGTTTATGCGCTGTTCAGCTTGTTTAGTAAGTGTCCATGTCTCACAGGCGTATGTTGCAATGGGAAAGATGCATGCTCTTAAAAATCTAATTTTTGTAGTTCTGTCTGTCCCACTCCATAATTTATTCATCTGTTTTAGTCTTTGAAGAGCAATGGATAGTCGCCGTTTAATTTCTTTCATTGTGTCACCGTTATTGGTAATCAATGACCCAAGATATTCAAAATTTTCCACCACCTCCAATTTTCCCCCATTAATGTATATTTCTTTCTCCATAGTAGTTTAATCTGTATGCATTATCTTTGTTTTTGCTATGTTAAGATATAAGTTGTGATTTTCACTATTCAATTGGGTTGAGGCTATTAGGTTTTCTATGCCATTCTGTGTTGTGGATAGTAATACTGTATCATCAGCATATCGAATCTCTGGTATGTCATGACCGCCGATATTTAGGGCATCATATAGCTCCCTGTTTATATCATCTCTTACATTTCTCGTAGAAAAACTAAGAAGTAGGAATGTGATTATAGAGAATACAGAATATCGAGAAGACATGTGAGTAGAATAGTAAAGAGGGAAAAACAAAAAGACTGGGAAGAGTATGGAGAAACCCTAAATAAAAACTACAAGGAGGCAACCAGAAACTTCTACAAAAAGATAAGTGCAATGCGAACCAGAGGAGAACCCTTTGACCCAACTGAAATAATTAACAGCGAAAATGGAGAACCAATAAGTGAACAAAAACAGATCCTAATAAGATGGAAGCAGTACTTCGAACAACTTCTCAACATCCCATCAGATGTCACAGGAATTCAAGAGACCTACACAGATGTCACCGAAGAACTAGAACCAGACATACTAAAAGAAGAAATTATAGAAGCCATCAGATTAGCCCCATTGAACAAATCACCAGGACAGGATGAAATACCAAATGAACTAATTAAAGCAGCAAGAGAAGTAGGAACAGCTTGGCTACATAGACTATTCAACCATGTTTGGGTAGAACAACAGACACCACGAGACTGGGGAAACGCCATAATTATCCCAATTTGGAAAAACAATGGCAGCAAAAGAGATTGCACACAATACAGAGGCATTTCACTGTTGAGTCATACTGGGAAAATATTTTGCAAAATTCTTGAAAAAAGATTACGAACTACTTTAGAACCCCAGCTAAGCGAAACGCAGCTTGGATTTAGGAAAAACAAAGGATGCACAGACACCATTTTTGCTCTTAGACAACTTATAGAAAAATCAATCGAATTCAATGAAACACTCTACTTAGCCTTTGTCGACCAAGAAAAGGCATTTGATAGGGTAGATAGAAACAAGCTGTGGGAAATCCTTAAACAATATGGAGTGAGTACACATCTAACAAACCTATGTAGAAGTTTATACAACAACAGTGAATGCATAGTGAGAGCAACTGGAGGACACTCAGAACCCTTCACCATAAGATCTGGAGTACGACAAGGTTGTGTCCTGTCCCCTCTCTTGTTCATAACATATATAGACAACATATGTAAAGAAACCAGCCAAGCAGAGACAGCAAGAATACCGCATGACGAGAACACAGAAGAAGAACCATCTGCAAATCTAACCATTAGAGAACTCCTGTTTGCGGACGACCAAGCACTAATAGCAAAATCAGAAGCTGAATTACAAGACCACATGAATAGTCTAAACGAAATGTGTAGGGAACATAACATGAAAATTAGCACAAGCAAAACAGAGGTAATGACTATAACTAAAGAAGAACAAACAGCAACAATTCACCTAAACGAACATCCCTTGAAATAAGTAAAGAGCTTCAAGTACCTAGGAAGTATATCATCAAATGGCAGATCAGAAGACGAGATCGAAAATAGGTGCAATAAGGCAAATCAACTCATTGGACAAATGGCACCAATACTAAAGAACAAACATGTATCAATAACTACTAAGAAAGCACTTTACAACACAATCTTCCTACCAACTCTGTGCTACCAATGCCAAACCTGGACAATGACAGAAAAAGAGAAAAGAAAAATCACAACAACAGAAATGAGGTTCCTGAGAAGAATACTCAGCGTATCAAGAAGAGATAAGATCAGAAATGAAGAAATCAGGACTAAAGTGGGGGTTAAAGCTGCTCTAGATTTTATTAGAAAGCAGCAAGTCAAATGGTTTGGCCATGCAAGTAGGCTACCAGTCAACAGCATGCCACAACAAGCAATGATGTACAGACCAGATGGAAACAGAGGAAGAGGCCGACCCCGTAAACGTTGGACGGAGGGAATAACAGAATCCATGGGAATGTCGATATACGAAGCCCATAACCGGGCACTCTCACGAAGTTTATACTTCACCTCGACACCGCAAGGTACAAGAGGAACATGATGAGATGAGATGAGACATTTCTCATTATATTTTCGGAGTACAGGTTAAACAAATAGGGTGACAGCACGCAGCCCTGACGGACTCCTTGCTTGATGTCAAACCAATCTGATACCTCCCCATCTATCCTAACTGCTGCTTGTTGGTCTAGATAGAGCATTTTTATGAGGTGTACTACATGTGATGGAAAGCCCATAGTCCTCATGATTTCCCAAAGTTTCTGATGCTGTACACAGTCAAATGCCTTTGAATAATCCACACAGTCAAATGCCTTTGAATAATCCACAAAACATGAGTATAGGTTTACATTAAATTCTCTGCACTTCTCTATTATTAAACGCATGTTGAGTATGTGATCTCTTGTTCCTCTTCCTTGTCTAAATCCAGCTTGAACTACGTTAATCTCTTCTTCCATGTTCTTACGAAGTCTTGCCATTATGACTTTTAGTAGAATTTTACTTGCATGACTGATCAGGGCAACAGTTCTATAGTTGGTGCATAATTTCAGGTTGCCCTTTTTTGGTATTGGAATGAAGATAGTTCTCTTCCATTCTTTTGGCCATATACCATATTTCCATATCTTTTTACATAATGCATGATATATGTGTATGCTTTCTTCTCCTCCCGCTTTAATTAGTTCAGCTGGTATCTCATCACATCCAGGAGATTTACCATTCTTCAAGTGCTTTATAGCCCAAGCAATTTCATCTAATGAGGGTTCAGGTTCTGTCTCTGCTGTCGTTGGCTCATGTATCTCATTCATATCCTCACTGTCACTCATATCATACATTCCACTGCAGTACTCCTGCCATCTTTCTAGAATTTGTCTAGATTCTGTTAAGCTATTTCCCATCTTGTCACAGATAACATTCAATTGAGGTTGAACATTTCTTGTCAATAACTTCATTTCTTTGAACATTTCATAATCTCTTCCAGTCTTATGATATTGCTCTATTCTGGTACAACAATCTTGTATGTATTGATTTTTGTCCTTTCTTGTGTTCTTTCTTATTTCTCGAGTTAAAGATTTATACTTCATCCTGGTATTATCGGATTCACCTCCTTTCTGTTTCAGTTCCCTTCGTTGTTTTATTAATTCTAACGTGTCTGATGTAATCCATGGCTTAAGTTGCTTTTTCTTGGTCGGAATTAAATCTTTGGCTGCAGTTATCAAGATATCTCTAGCTTATACTGCCAGTTCATCAGGTGTCATTTCCTCTTGTACAGACATCAAGACCCCAAAACGATTCCTAACTTCTACGTTGTATGCATCTGGTATTTTTGTGAGATCAAAACGAAGTGGTCTTGGTCCTCGGGTAAGCTTTTTGAGTTTTAATTTCAGATCTGCTTCTAATAACTGATGATCTGTATCACAGTCTGCACTACGTAGGGTTTTTGCAGATGTTATGCTTGATCTCCATCTTCTTTGTATTAAAATATAATCTATCTGATTTTTGGTAATACTGTCTGGAGACTTCCATGTGAAGAGTCTTCTTGGATGTTGTTTAAAAAGCGTGTTGGCTATCGTTAACTCATTTTCTGTGCAAAATTCAATTAATTTGTCACCTGCATCATTTCTATTTCCTAATCCAAATTTTCCTAAAACGTGTCTCTCATTTTCAGCTCTTCTTGCACCTACTTTTGCATTAAAATCTCCCATTATTATTGCTATATCATTATGACCAATCTTATTTAATGTGTCTTGTAGTGTTGTAAAAATCTTCAATTTCGTCCTCCTCTGCTGTTGAAGTAGGTGCATATATCTGTATGAGAGTTGTGTTTTTTGGACGGCCTTTAAGTCTAATAGTGAGGATTCTATCACTAACTGGATTATATCCCATTAAAGATTTTGCAGTTGCCTTATCTAAACAAAATGCCACTCCACTCTGGCCTCCGATGTCTCTACCAGAATTAATGAAAATACTTCCATTTTCAGTTGTAAAATGTCCCTTGCCGCTCCAGCGATGTTCATTAATTCCTAAAATTTGAATGTTTAACCTCTCAATCTCATCACACACTACTTTAAGCTTTCCCTCATACAGACTTCTCACATTCCACGTTGCCATTCTCACTCTGTTTCTTAGTCTGACACAGGGGATTTCCTTGGTAACACAGTCAGGATTAACTCCGTCATCACGATTACTAGTACTGGTCCCTGTGTCACACTCTTCCCCAGTGTTATCTGATCTGCCTGGCCTGGGGGTCTCGCCACCAGATCTCTTTCTTATTATGTTTTCTTTCATGGTTGTTATGGTTTCTTGGCAAGTTTTGCAGAAAGTAGTTTGCCATTGCTTTCCTTCTGGGCAGTGACTGTACTAGTCGGTGGCCATAGCCATTGTCTCTACTGATGAGATCATCTGCCTATCGCCACAGAGTGCAAGATCATAACCAACAACAATCTGTCGGCTGCTCTCACACTCCATCCACCACCTGCTTCCATGGCTTCACGTAACCCTGATCGGGGGGCTAAACGGGTACTCCACCTTGACTAAGTAAATCTATTATTTCTCTGTTAGCGCCGAATGTTGGGCGGAGGAGCGAAATTGGGAGGGTACAAGCCTTATTCCTAGCGCGAAAAGATGCAACCTAAAGACCTAAAATGTCATAGCAGGGCAGACCAGGCCCTAAGCCTTGGTCAGCAGCTAGTCTAGGATCAAAGCTCCGACAGGTGGAAGTTAGAACATTGTTTTGTTGATCCGGCAGCTTCTGCAGCTTGCCTTGTCCCAGATGCATTGGTGTTACCTTTCCTCGGTAGTAAACTAGGAGGGCCGAGAGAGGGATCATACAGCATGGGCAACAGGTGGTCTCTGCAATACAGCTCAGGCTTTGTGCTATAGACAGGTATAACTCCACCCATGGTCCCCGTCATGGGTTGTAGTTAGTATGGCTTTGTATAGCACAATATAACAAACTATCGTCTGTCAAGACGGCAAGGCGCCATTAGCAAGTAATACGATTGAGGAAAACTATCATAGAACAAAGATGCTTAATATTTTATATCATTTTTTTTTCAGGTGCAGCCAGTCTGTACTGGGGCGGTGTTTCAATAGCCAGAGATTGTATGTACAGGGGTGGGTGGTGTCGTGCATTTCTTGTGGACGATTGTTCCACATCTGAGCGACGGAGTACGTCAAGCTTGTGTATAGTTAAACATACAGGTACTACTGGAGACATTACTTTGTCCAAGTATTTACAAAGCGGATGTGCTACAACAGCGGTTCCCAAACCTATGTGATAGCTTCGCCACGTTGACCAACCACATTCTCCTTATGAGTTCCAGGATGCATGTATATAACATTTTCTCTGTGAGTTCCAGACAATCACATTCTCTTTATGAGCTCCAGGCAATATCATTCTCTCTGCGAGTTCCAGATAATCACGTGCTTTCTGTGAGTTTCAGACACTCACGTTCTCACTGTGAGACCCAGACAATCACATGCTCTCTGTGAGTTCCAGACAATCACATGTGAGTTCGAGACAATCACTTTCTCGCTGGAGTCCCAGTGAGTTTCAGACAATGTCATTCTCTCTGCGAGTTCACGACAATCACATGTTCTCCGTGAGTTCTTGGATGCCTGTGCAATCACATACTTTCTGTGAGTTCCAGACAATCACATGCTCTCTATAAGCCCCCGATGCCTGTACAATCATATGTTCTCTGTAAATCTACTGTGGAACACCTTGCAAAACCACAGCCATGTTTCCAGACATAGCTTCACATGTTTAATTTGACAGTCTTTAAGAAAACCGGTTTGAAAATACTTTTTCATGTATCGTCTATCGTACTCAACATTTAGTCAGTAGATCTCACTGGCTTGGTCGCCTGAATGGATTTCTGGACAGATAACGTATTTCTGTCTGCCTCTTGTTTTACTTTGAACTATTCTGTCACTGTCGTTAACTCTGTATGTGTCGTCTTTCCGTCATAATTACTCTCTCTGATTGTCTGTGTGGTCGCCATAATTACTCTCTCTGGTTGTCTCTGATTGTCTGTATGCTTTGATTTTCAAGGATGGCGACGGACGGTCAGGGTTGTTTTGTGATCGTTAACTTTTTCGCGTAGGAGATGGATTTATTCATCTCTTGCGTGTAATTTGTGTGCCAGGATGTAAAACCAGGAGTTTCTACTCAAGATATGCGCGGATGCTACGGAGTTTCGTGCATCGAGCGAAGCAATTCTTGAGTGAATTTTTCGCAGCAGTGTGTCGTTTGCATTGTTTTCGTTTTTTCAACATGGCGGAACAACGCGTGTTCTCCGAGCGGTCAGCAGTCAGCCTAACGAGGCGGCGTGGGCGCCGGGAAGGCAGAAAGCGACAAGGTAAGCGTGGTGGTTTAAGACGTTTTAGACTCAAGTGTCACCGTCTAGGAATCAGGAATATCCGTATTCTGTATTGGAACTGCGCCAGCGTAAAACAACGGGGCTCTATTTTAGAAATCCTAGTTTACAGGAATGACATTGTAGTGCTCCAGGAGACGAGACTGGGCGATCAGCTACTCCGAATTGCCGGCTTCAAATGTTTCTACAACAGACGACATCTGGGAATGGCGATTCTCATTCGTGACAGCATGGTGGCGTCAGAGCTAGACATGTCCAGTTGGGACAGTGACGATATACAAATACAGGCGTTGAGAGTTCAATCCAGTATACCATCCGTGTTGGTTAATGTTTATGCCCGCATGCGAGTATGGATTCCCAGAAGTGGCTATGCTTAAGAGACATGTTAGGTCATGAGAGAAATGTTATTTTCTGTGGCGACTTCAACGCTAAAGGCAGATGATGGGGAAACATTTCCTCCAACACACAGGGGGAGGAGCTCGAGACTGCACTTGAAACCATTGACCTGGTTTGTATCAACAGTGGCTGTGTAACCAGGACAGCAAGCCGCCCAGGCGATGAGAACAGTGCTATTGATCTGGCGCTGGTTTCACCTTCACTCACTACAGTGTGTAGATGGGGTGTCCTAGGACACCACGGCAGCGACCACCACCCTTGCAGCATATTGGTGGAGAATGGCAGAACCAGACAGCACAAGATAAAGGTAAAGACTTTCCATTATGACAGTACAGGGCAAGATGGGGTGAGTAAAATAAGACGTGACAAGCGCAGAAAGCTTCAGGGCAGGAAAAAAAGCTGGGAGCAGCCACCTTGGTGAAATTTCGAGGTGGAGAAGGCTTGATTGGATAAGCGTAGTGCTGTAAGGAGATGGCAAAATGCCAAGAAGAACAGAGTTGGTCATCCTAGAACCTGCATGCACTTAGAAAGAGAGATGCACACAAAAGTAAGCTATTTAAAAAAAACTGGTCAAGGTGGTTAAAAGCGACAAATGGGCAGATGTGTGTCAAAGAGTAAGCACAGAAAAGTCACTGAAATTGTTCTGGCGACTACATAAAAGCATGAGTGGTGTAGTCAAGAATAAGAGCATTTCTGACTTCCAAGGTGCTGACCTCATCTGGCAGAGGACTGACGAGGTCAAGGTAAAAGCCCTCTTTGAACGCTATCTAGAGCAGAGCAACCAGACAGACATGGGAGGCCGAAATCTGGCCAAGGAGGTCACCTCAGACAGGTGCAAGGCCCATAACACTTCTGATGAAGACACAGTGACAGTGAAAGAAATCAAGGCTGTGCTTCGACGATCAAAAAACAGCGCTCCAGGGCCTGATGGCATAAGATACGACGACATCAATAGGTGTACCTACAACGAGCTAGAGAAACTAGCAGACATGTACAACAACAGTATAGGGAGTGCTAGCATCAAGGAGGAGTGGTTACACAGCTATCTGATTCCCTTGCCGAAGCCTGACAAAGACCACAAAAAAAATTCAGGGATATCGAATTATAACCATGCAGAATACAATAGGCAAGCTGCTGGAGAAGGTAATTGCCAGGAAAATATCAAGCCAGCTAGAGAGGCAAGGTGTTTTCCCACCTACCCTGGGTGGGTAACGTCCCAAAAAAAGAGAAACCTGGACCAATGCAGCAGTTTTTGCCCATGATGTCTATGAAGGTTTCCACTCAGACTTTGAAACCTTTGCTGCAGTGATTGATCTTGAGGACGCGTACAACAGAGTGCCATTGGAATTTTTAATGCTTCAGCTTCTTGAACTCAAAGTAAGTCCATCCCTCCTTAATTGGATCGCTGCAGCCCTCTTCCAACGGAAAGTAGTGTTTAGATGTGGTGTTTGTCAGCGACTTGTGCGCTGCAGCTTTCAAGACTCCGCTACTTTCGCACTGCACGAAATAACAATTCATGACATTTGCGAAAGGAATGCAATTTATTCAGAGCCGACATGTGAATGGCTCTACAAGCGTTAGGTTTCATCATTGTCACACAATATGAATACATCAACGTGATGATAGATGATGCTAGCATTACACAATCTAAATGATATAGCCCTATGTTTGCCTATGGCCTAGAAAGCTATCGTATTGGTTAAGGATACGTCTGCCCTCTCTACCGTCTCCAGTCAGTCTGTCCCGCTACCCATAGCGTGGACAAGAACGGACACTTTACTCTCCGTGCAGTCGCTAGTATTGCGTGCCTGGTCTTGCCAGCACGCCGGCTGGTGAGTTTGAGTAACCTGCCATATCACGGTTACTCGCAAGGACCAGCAACCCAATTGCTTGGGGAAAGCCCTCGCTCATCTGTACTCGTTGCCCTCTGGTCTGACACAAATGTGTCTCCCTGTGAGGTATTAATAGTACTCGGTGTCTTCCCTGTCTGGGTGTCTCTCTACTAGCCTAGTGTCAACTCCTTACTCCTGTAAGGTCTTATTGGAGATGCTGACACAGTTGGACTTCGGAACCAACAACAATATATCCTGGCCTACCACAGGGATCACCATTATCTCCAGTACTATTCAACGCCTACACAGTGAGAATCACCAGTGAGCAGATCACTGGACCTGACAGGACATTGTCATATGCCGATGATGTTTTAGTGTATCGTCAGGATAAGGATAGTTACCTCAGAGTTAACGCAAACACACAACATCCACTGCATAGTGAAATTATGAAGGTGAAGGGCAACAGGTTAAAATGAGGACGGTCGTGGATGGGTCAAGCCGAAGACATTCTTCAACAGGTGTGTTCACTTGAGGACTTAGAACCTGGCGAGGAGTGGGTACAAGTGCCAACAGATTTCTGCACATCCTTTTCAGTTTGCATCCAACTATAGTATGTCCACATTTGTTTGCCGCAATATAAACATCAATATCTCAGTAACCAACTGAGGGAAAATTATGAAATTTAGTATATATCCTTATCATTATGTCCACCCAACAAAAAAAAATTTTGTTCTGGAGATTTTACAGCAGATTTTAAAGTTTGTTTATATGAGATATATAATTTACGTGTCTGACATGAAATTCATAATTTTAAATGTATTACAGCGTAGCCAGACAATCAGGGCTCAATTTTGAATATCGTACGTGTTTTAACAGGATTGGCCTTTTGCCAACCCCCCGCGTTGTTCAAACTAAGACTGTTCAGAGGTGTCTCAAAATGTGGGTTATTTCATGAAACCTGATTAATATGTTTTTTTTTTTTTAAATCTTAGCACGTATCGCTAACATTGAAATGTGTGAATATTTTTCAATGTGCTTTAATGCGAAATTGTACACTTCAAAGAATCACTATGAAGTTGTACACATATTTTTGTCAAGAAGCTGATCGCAAGAAACTGTTTTATACTATTACAAATTCCGAAAAAAGAACAAGGCATGCATTGGGCTTGAGTAAACGGGCATTTTGTCAAAGGGTGCAAGAATCTGGAATTAAACCACCACGCAATAACCAAACGGTAGGTAGAAAGATTATTGTAGACAGTTTTGACAAAGATGTCATAAAAATGCTTTAAAAAGTCGCTTGAGATACGACAGGGTTGACTTCATTGCACCGGGTTCTATCCCATATGGTTCGGTCTCTTTCCGCAGCGCAGAAAGCATCGCACAAAGCACGAACTCCGCAGCTCTAGCGACGACCCACAGAAGTCTCCGAAAAATTTAACTCGTGAACTGGAATCGAACCAACGACGTTTGGAGCCCGAGTCAAAAGGCTTGACCACCTTCGCTACAGAGACTCCTAAAATTATAAAAATTTTGGATTTTATATCCAGGATTATCCAGCATTATAAAAATGCTGGATGCTAAAGAAACAGTGACTGTAAGAAAACTTAGGGTTTGGTTCAGAAATAACAATAACATAGAGCTATCCAAAACAACTTTGTGGAAAATTATAAGGACATTATCTTCACTATTTGAAAGTACAAGGGCGGTAGAAATAATCTTTGCGAGCAACCGCATTTAGGAGCCATGAGAAGCAGATACCTACGTGAAATAAGGGAAATGCGCAAAGAAAATTATGGCATAGTGTATTTGGATCAATGCGCACCACACAAGTGATAAGGAATGGCAACTAGTGGATGGACAGATAAAGCGATATGTGCCCAGTAGTATAGGACAGCTTTTGGTCATGGCCCATGCTGGTAATATGCATAATGGATTGCAACAGAATGCTGGGCTCGTGTTCGTATCAAAGCATACAGGCAATAGGGATTATCATAATAAGATTAATGGTAATGTATTTAGAGATTGGCTCGAGAATACTATATAATAATATATGTCTGTCTGTCTGTCTGTCATGAAGACTCACAGCGGGTCTGTCACCCATGTGTACGTGTGAACAAACTACACAGACAGCTGAACAGATCCTTAAAAATGGAAACATGATGACTAAATTGCGGTATCATTTCTGGTCAGTCCATACGCACATTAACGCACAGCTATTTGGAAGCTTTCACGAGCTCAATATAAAAAGCTAAATGCATCCTAGTAACATGAATACTTGTGTACAATTATTAACCAGTAGCTGAAGAAACAAGAAGGAAATGAAAAATAAGGTAAGAAATATATTCCTTCTACTTTCCTGTCAATTTACACATTATTTACCCCATACCTCTGTACATTCTCTGTCTTTACTAATATTACACATTGCACCCCTCTCGGGAATCTCCGTGGTGAAGTGGTCAAGCCGTCTGACTCGGGCTCCGAGGGTTGTATGTTCGATTCCTTCATTTCACGAGTGCATTTTTTCGGAGACTCCAGAGGGTCGTCGCTGGAGATACGGAGTTCGTGCTTTGTGCCACAATTTCCGCCCTGAAAGAGACTGAGCCATATGGGATAAAAACCCGGTGCAATGCTACTTTAAGCTACTTTTTTATTGCACCCACTCCCATACGAACCTGACTACGCCTTGTACTTGTGTCTTTACCAGAAATAACGTGGTTTACTGTAAGACTGTCTGTCAAGACGGCAAGGTGCCAATGAATGAATGAATGAATGTAAGACTAGTTTGTTAGCGTGAATTCACTACATTTCCCCCAAAACATCAAAGAAATGTTGCCGCTTTCAATGATTTAAGTTGCTTTTGGACCTATCAAAGACATATTCCTTGGGTGGGGGTAAATATAAGACGGCTGGAAAAATTTCATAACGATGCAACAGACAGTTTTCAAAATAATTGATCGTGAATGAAGGCATTCTTTGTGGGACATACTATAGATAGAAAATGCAGACAAGAAAATCCGGCTGCTGTGGAGGCTGAAGTACAAGCGTTGATTTTCGAGAATTCGCTAGACGGTGATGCTGTCATCTACACAGATGGGTTGGAGGGAGAATTGTGAAGGAGTACTCTGGTGCTTTCACTGAAACCACAAGTAGCCTGACTATTGAAGTCATGGCAGTAAGTAAAGCAATAACATGGTTCGAGACACAGACATTCACTAGGGCATGTTTCCTTAGCGACTCAATGAACATGATCAAGAGGACAGAGGAGGGGTCGATCCGAAGAGAATGGTTGCTGCCCCTGGAGCGGTCTCGGCTGGCAAAGATTAGTTTCATCTTCGTGCCAGGGCATGCGGGAGTACAAGGTAATGAGCGGGCTGACAAGCTCGCAGGTGAGGCTACGGTGGAGGGCGGTCACGCCATGGACCAGGCTGACATTCTGAATGCTCTACGAGAAGTAAGACTTTTGCGTGAACCAAGTGATGACTGTGAATCTACAACCATGGCCAGACTGCGAGAACAGCAAATTAAAAGAGGGGTGGCCAAACAAGAACACTATGCAGGAAGCCAAAGAAGATTGATAAACCAACACAGAACTGGCGTCGTTAGCAGCTACACGTTGCGGGATTTGCTGAGGAGGGGATCCGAGCACTTACGGACTGAATGGTTCGATGTGCAATGAGGATGATCTGTCGACTAACTAAGTCTCTCTCTCTGGACAATCATCATGATGTAGGACATGGATTGTAGAGTGTACCCATCTGACAGAGTGTGGCTCTTTGTCTCAATTCTCCTGTCTTGTGTACCCATCTGACAGAGTGTGGCTCTTTGTCTCAATTCTCCTGTCTTGTGTACCCATCTGACAGAGTGTGGCTCTTTGTCTCAATTCTATTATCTTGTGTACCCATCTGGCAGAGTGTGGCTCTTTGTCTCAAATCTTGTGTCTTGTGAACGTGCATGTTCAGCTTGTCTTTCATGTCCTAAGTTCACCGCCGCGTGGATCGAAACCAACCTTTTCCTCCAGGAAGCATGCAGTCGTTTCACTTCCGAGACATAATACTGCTTATGATAATCTTCTAGCCTCTGTTTATACATTGTTGAACCATTTAGTTAAAAACAAAAAAATACATAAATGTAATAATCTGTAAAATAAAATTCATAGATACAAGACGAAATGTACATTTTGAAAATCATTACTATAAAATTAACAAAAGAATAGAAATTACGAAACTCTAGTTTTACATTTACAACTAATTTCACCCACATAAAAGATTGCACTGACCACCCAAGTCACCCCTAACCTTTAGTCATAACTTCACAGTGTGCACCGGCTGAAACCTGTGTTAGACAGTGTCTGAGTTATACTGAGTGAGTGTTCACAACAGATGCCCACTTGTGCATGAGACGATCGGTCATCGCTGAATCAAACATCCAGCAATAATAGCCTGATGTCTGTTAAGTTAATTTTATAGTTGCAGTGTATGGAAATTATACCCTGATTGATTGGTTGATTGATTGATTTAGGAACCGACATCACAGCATTCGGGGCATTCCCATAAGCGCTCAGTCCCCATCCCCAGCAGCCAGCAAAGAGTTCCAACACCAATAGTACCAGTAGCAATCTGATTATATGTCCGTCTCGCCTTTCCTCTGAGCGTTGAGCGTCAGCCAGATCCCCTCATCACTCCTCGCTGTCTCATTCTTGCCAGACCACGGTGATCATCTGCTCCTCCGAGGTGTACACGTGCTCCAACAAGGCCGCAACCACGTCTGCCTTGTCTTGCATCAATACTCCACCAAGTTTTGCAGAGCCAGCCAATCTGTCCGCCTGTTCATTCCCCAGCACACCGACATGCCCTGGAGAAAAGATCCAGGCGATGCTTGCCACCCGTGACTTCCGAAGCGAAGCAAGCCACTCTGCACGAAGCTTGCCTGCCCTTACCTTCCTCTGCATGCTTTATGAGTCAGTTACAATCACGATGTGTGTGTGTGTGTATTGTATTCTCCATCCAGCGGAAAGCTGCACTGACCGCCTCCACTTTTAAGCTAGATGTTGTGGTATCATATGCCAGGCTCTCCTGCACCAAACGTCGACCATTAGCATTTGCTAAGAACCCCCAGGCACTTCTCCTACCTCTCAACATCGAACCATTTGTGTAGATAATCACATGACCCGAGCCAGCATTATCCTGAATTAGTTGCTGGATTTCCACTTCCGTGGCCCCTGATGGCCACTCTCTGCACTCCTGGCTCAATGTGATTATAACTCTGCACAAGTCTGACTGCTCCACTGGCACTCTGACCCACTCCTCTCCTCGCCTAATATTTTCCAAGATGCACACCTGTCTGATCGTATCCTCCGCCTGAGCCATCCATGATTTCCCTCTTATCAGTCGCTGACCCTTAACTGCGTTCAGCGCCTCATGCAACGGGTGATCTGTGTCTGCAGCTACTCTGAGGTATGCCTTCGCCTGCATCACCTCGAACCTACCAGCAACAGTTGGCAAACCAAGGGTTACAGAATTATGTTGGCACTTGTACCCACTCCACGCCAGGTTCTAAGTCCTCAAGTGAACACACCTGCTGAAGAATGTCTTCGGCTTGACCCATCCACGACTTTCCTCTGGTTAACCTGTTGCCCTTTACCTTCTTAATCTCGCTGTGCAGTGGATGTTGTGTGTTTGCGTTGACTCTGAGGTAGTCACGTGCTCAGCAAATTTGTATTCTGTCCCTCATGGTTGAAACATCAAGAAGGTAGCGCATCACCCTGCATGCTGTATCTCTTGTACATCCAAGAATAATATGCATAGCTTCGCTCTGTATCCTTCCCATCCTTTCCATCTGCTTGTGGCTGAGGGCCAGGATCGCCATCACATACTCCAAAACAGACAGGACCAGATCCTCGTAAAGAAGACACAGATAGGCGCTGCTCACAGTTTACTGCCGCCATCACCCACATCGCAGCCAAACCCCACCTGGCCTTTGTTATCAGCCGGTCTGTGTGCTCATTATAAGCAAGCCTTCGATCAAATCTTATCCCAAGGTAATTCATCGCCTGCATTCTTTCCACAGTCTCAGAGCACAGATTTACAGTTGGTGTTGGGATGTTGACAATAAGGTTATTCAAAGAGAACCATGTCACTGTTGCCTTTGTTGGGTTGACCATTGCCTCAGCTTCAACACACCAAGTGCTTATGCAATTGAGTTCAGTTTATAATTCCACAGCAAACTGATCTCTATCCTTACCCTGACGATACGCTAAAATATTGTCTGCATATGACACTGTCCTGCCCGGTACTATGATTTGCTGGCTGGTGATTCTCAAAGTGTAGGCGTTGAACAGCACAGGAGATAATGGTGATCCCTGTGGCAGGCCAGGATATATTGTTGATGGTTCCAAAGTCCACCTGCCATATAAAAAAAAAACTACTTTCCATTGGAAGAGGGCTGCAGCAATCCAACTAAGGAGGAATGGACTTATCTTGAGTTCAAGAAGCTGAAGCATTAAAAAATCCAATGGTACTCTGTTGTATGCGCCTTCAAGATCAATCGCTGCAGCAAATGTTTCAATGCCTGAGTGGAAACCTTCATTGACATCATGGGCAAAAACTGCTGCACTGGTCCAGGTTCCTATTTTTGTATGGTACCTGCCATGAGATGGATAAGAGAAACAGAGCAAGTGTGTAAAACGATGTCACTATGACACGAGTTGAGAAATCAAGCGAACACCGGGTCACGAGTGGGCGGAGTCCAATTTCCAAAACAAAAATTCCAAATTCGGCCTCGTTCAACCTGCTTCCTCAGCGTCAGTTATTGTTGAGGTCCGTGGTTTTTGTGGGCTTATTCACCCTAATTCTTGTCTTGTGAGTCCTATCTTGGTCTGGTTATGTTGGTTTGTGTCTGTGACGTCAGCTGGGGGATCAGTCGGCGGCTATCCTTTGTGCTCGTCTGTTCTTGTGGTTTTCTTTGTTGGTGCAGGCTCCTGGTTCGTCTGACTTGACTGGCTGCAGTCCTTAGAAGGATCCGTCTCCTCTGGTGGTGTCTGTTGTTGATGAAGGTTACTGGTTCCTCTGGCGTGGAAGGTTAGTCCTTAAAAGGACTTTTTTTTTTTGCCTTCCTTTTTGTGTATTTTACATAGGAGCTTCTCGGCGGTTTCAATTTCTTGTTTGCGCAATATCTCTTTCCTCTCCCTGTTAATTCTTTTGCACCTCTTGTCCATTTCGAGTGATCTGCTTTCTTCTTTCCTTTCCCATTCTGCTAGCTCGAGTTCATTCATTCTACCCAACGCTAGAAATTCCTCCTTTGTCATTGGAGCAGGGTACTTTGTGCCGCTGTCACTCTCCTGCCCTATGATTTCTCCAGTGGTCTCGTGGTATACTGGTTTCCTCTTGGACTCAGGTGGGGTGAAGTAGTTCTGTATCGTATCGGCCTTTTGTTGGGTTTCATCTTGCAGCTGTTCTGTGATCGTTTCCTTGGCTGTGGGCGGAGTTAATGGAGATGGACATATAATCAGATTGCTACTGGTACTATTGGTGTTGGAACTCTTGGCTGGCTGCTAAGGAGCGCTTATGGGAATGCCCCGAGTGCTGTGATGTCGGTTCCTAAATCAATCAATCAATTCTGTACATCCTTTTCAGTTTGCATCCAACTAGACAGGAAATGCAGACAAGAAAATCCAGCTGCTGTAGAGGTGGAAGTACAGGCTCCGACCTTTGAGAATTCTTTAGAGGATGATGCTATAATTTACACAATGGGTCGGTCGTTCAAGGAGTGAGAAGTTCATGACCCTTTAAGGCTTAGGCTGGAGGGAAAATTGTGAAGGAAGAGTCTGGTGCTTTTGCTTTGACCACAAGTAGCCTGACTATGGAAGTCACGGCAGTAAGTAAAGCAATAACATGGCTCGAGATACAGACATTCAATCGGGCATATGTCCTTAGTGACCCAATGAGTATGCTCAGGAAGATAGAGATGGGGTGGATCCGAAGAGAGTGGTTGCTGTCTCTAAAGAGGTCCCATTTGGCAAAAATTAGTTTCATTTTCATGCCAAGGTATGCGGGTGTACAAGGAAATGAGCAGGCTGACAGGCTTGCGGGTAGGGCTACTGTGGAGGGTGGACAAGCCATGGACCAGGCAGACATTCTGAATGCTCTATGAGAAGTAAGTCGTTTATGAGAACCAAGCGATGACTGAGTTTACAATCATGGTCAGACTGCAAGAACAGCAAGTTAAAAGAGGTGTGGCCAAACAAGAACACTATGCAGGAAGCCAAAGAAGATTAATAAACCAACACAGAACTGGTGTCATGAGCCGCCACACGCTGTGGAATTTGCACAGGAGGGGATCCGAGCACTTGTGGACATAATGGTTCAATGTGCAATGATGATGATCTGTCGACTAACTGAATAGTGAAAATTACAACTTATATCTTAACACAGAAAAAACAAAGATAATGCATTCAGATAAAACTATTATGGAGAAAGAAATATGTTAATGAGGAAAAATTGGAGGTGATGGACAGTTTTGAATATCTTGGGTCATTGAATACCACCAATGGTGACACAATGAAAGAAGTTAAAAGATAAATATCTATTGCTCTTTAAAGACTAAAGCAATTGAATAAATTGTGGAGAGGGACAGATAGAACTACAAAAATTTGATTTTTAAGAGCCTTTTAAATGCCTTTGAATATAAATGAGATCTAAAAATATCTATGATAAAGAAAAGAACAAATGCATCCATACTTCAAGAGCTGAATATTGAAGAAGGTTGGCTATTAAAACGATAAAGCAAAGACAATTGAAATATTTTGGTCACTTGAAACGTCACGAAAGTTTGGAGAGAACAATAATGAGGGGTATATGCCTGGAAAGAGAGGAAGAGAAAGGCCAAAGAGAAGATGGGTGCAGAATGTGGCGGATAATCTCCAGATGGGTTTATTTGACACAGGACATCTTGCTTATGACCAAGAGGTTTTCTGGAAGGTTGTTATGGTAGTGAGGTTCTGCAAAGGGCATACTACTGAATGAATTAATTAATGAATATTCACTAGAGCAGAGATGGAACATCGCTTTAATAAAAATAGATGTTGGAGGGGAATACCTTGCCACAGTAGGCGTATTTCTGGGGTGGTCACCTTGTGTTTCTTGAAGATTGGACTGATGACCTGAATGCCACATTCACTATTACTGAGACTGACCCGATTTGTTTGTCCCAGGTACTCTAATGGTTGGTATTATCTAACGCGATTTGTTTGTAGCAGGTACTAAAATGGTTGATCTTATCTTACCCGATTTGTTTATCCCAGGTACTCAAATGATTGGTCTTTTCTGACCCGATGTGTTTGGCCCATGTACTCTGATTAGTCTTATCTGACCCAATTTGCTTGTCTCAAGTACTCTAATGATTGATCTTATCTGACGTGTCCGGAATATACTGAATGTTAGATCTTAAATGATCACTTCCATGGAGACTAACTCTTGGCCACTGCAATGTTGTTCAGAGAGTAGACTAAAGGTACAGAAGAAAAAGCAGCAGTCAAAGCTAATGGCGCCTATTATTACCATGTATATCAACCAACAATGACGTCGCTGTATCTGTTTTGAATTGTGACACAACTTTCAACACAAGCAAGAAGAAATAACTCCCAAACACTCACTCTCACAAAGTCCTTGTAGAAGTTCAATGACCATCTCTATTTCCATTCCCTTTCTGAAAGTCCCATTAGTGTATACTCCACCACTAAATTGTCTGTGCGCTAATGTTGACTAAGGGGTTCATCTATCTACCAATGTCACATAATTTACCAACCTGGTTCCATAAGAGTTATATATCAGTGTAACCATGTGGGCCGGCTATAGTGGTGTACGATGTCCAAGTCCAAAGTCTACTGGCTGTAGTAACAGTCCCTTAGTGGCAACCAGCATTCAAACCTGTCATGAAGGTTGTGACATGGTACAAGTTACCCATACCTGCATCAGGATTCTTGTGAAATGTCTTCAGCACTTCACGTCTGCTAAAAGCATTGATTGAAACAAACAAACCCACATGGCAGATAAACCTAAGGCTAATCGTATTACGCACAGTAAACGTTATCATCAGAATTTTAGCTGTTCGATGGATAGAAGAAGTCCTCCTTATCATCAGAATATGGGAGACCGTAGCCCAACATGTCCCTATGGTCTCTCAACAAACCGAAAAAGTAATCACTAGCAGTAATGTTAGATGCTGAAGGTGCTCTGGACAGCAAGAGATGTTTATCATCCGCGGACTTAAACAGAAGTCTGTTTTTCATCATCTGAGGTAGAGGAAGTGAGTCGACTTTAGTCTCACGTCCAGGGCATGGGCCTACAGCTGATGACACTGCCACCAGAGATAGCTGGACCAGGGACATGGGCTTGGAGGATAGTTCTTGCAGGAAGCTCAACGAGTCCTCTTTATCTCTTTGTATACGTATACTCCTCATTGCCTTGTTACATGCAAACATGGACAGGTCAGAGCTGGTCAGAAATAGAATGTCCACAAAATATCGGGCTAGTGAAATCCGCCCACACAACAAAGCAACACAGAGCGGTGACATGGTTGATGGTATATTAGATGCAACTCTTCTCCAAGCTATTATGTTTGCCTTGGCGTCTGCTGGTCCTATCCCACATTGGATGAGTTTAGGGATTATATTAATCTTATTCTGAATGATTAATTTGTGCAGACATTCATGACTGAGATAAGAAGATCTTGCGCCTCTATCTAGTAATGTTTCAATGCACAATATTGTGTTATTTCCATGATATTCTGTGTCTAAGAGAACTGAAAGTGCGGTTTGTGAATGGTTATTCTTGCTGACAGAGTTGACATCTGCCCCAGCATCAAGCAATGACGTCATAAAAGATTCTGTAGACTTCCTAGCGGCCAGCATTAAGGGAGATAAACCAACACTGTTCTGACAGTTGACATTGCTTCCAGCTTTCAGCAGACATGCCAACATCTCCTCACAGTGCCTGGGATTGGCAATCAGTAGGTGATGCAAGGCTGTGTTTTCATGGTTGTCTTTCATGTTCACATCAGCCCGCCCTTCTATTAGCACTTTCATAATTTGAATATTTCCTTTCTTAGCACACACCATAAGAGGTGTTAATCCTTTATTGTTATGAACATTGATAACAATTTTCTTGTCTTTGGCGGAGTCTATCAAACAACAGACATTCTCAGAATACTGCAGCTGGATAGCATGCATGAGTGCAGTATCGCCGCTGTTGTCCTTGTTGTTAACTTCAGCACCTTTGTCTAAGAATTTCTGTAGCAAGACCACACACTCACCTTGGGATGCTGCCAGCATTAATGGTGTTTTACCTTCTCCACTTCTACAGTTAACCAACGCCCCATGGTCTATCAAAACCTGACACAACTCAACTGTAGAGGTATCCGTACATATTCTATGTTGGATCATGTGAATCAGCGGTGTCTTAATGCCATTTATGCCTGTTGTTGCCTGATTCACGTCTGCTCCTCTCTGGATCAGAAACTGGGCAACCCCTGCACTGGTTGATGTCATTAGTGGTGTCTGTCCATTAGAAACCACTTCATTGACGCTAACACCAGCATCCAGAATCTGACCAATGATGTCACAATTCCCGTTCTTTACAGCAGAAATTAGCAATCCTCTAGCAATGTGAGTTGATTGTAAGAAATGATCCATAATTTCAGGTTTGTAATTCTCAATCAGGAAGTGCACGTAGTCTGCTGTCTGATGATCTATAGCAAAACTCATGGCAAACTTGACCTCCATCTTAGCTCGATGTTGGATGAGCAGCTTGGCACACTCTATATGGTTATTTCTGAGGGCAAGGTCAAGAGCCGAGTCAGGAAACCCACCCCTGTTGATGTGAACTGAATATTTCAGCAACAGTTCAACGAGGTCTCGGCGACCGGCTTTTGCTGCTATACACAATGGATCTCGTTCCCTTGAATAAGAATGTGTGATCACGCAAGCACTATGTGTACACAGAAGCTCTACCAACTGACAGTCTCCTGACTCTACAGCACGAGAAAGTAGTTCGGGCCCAAGACCCTGGTTAACATTTGCCCCGTTTTCCAGTAGTCCTTTGGATTATTTTCTTTTCAGGTAAACTAAACTTTAGTGAGTTTGATTGCCGTGAATTCGTAAACATGTAAATTAGGGCACTATCAACGTACTTTTTCTTGTTTGAACTGGAGGAAAATTGACAATCTAGGAACTTATTCAGGGATGTGATATCACCAGACTTAATGGCCAGTTCTAGCGGTGATGCCCCAGTTCTAGCATGTTTTTTAAGAATTGCATACACACCTGAAAGTCCAACTCTGGCAGCAATAACCTCCTGCTTAATCTCAGCAGATCTCCTACTGGTGACATATCTGTCAGTCTCATATTCAAACTCATTATTGTACAAGTATCCAGTGTGAGTATTTCTTCTGCTTTTCTGTAATAATAATCTCATGGTATCCACATCCATGAAATGTGTAGCCCTGTGAAGAGCCGTGTGTCCATGTTGGTTCTGGTGATGTATGTCAACATCTCGTTGCCGTAGAAGGAACCTGGTCATGTCTGTAGAACCGGCTGAACATATGGAGAGAATCAAGGCTGTGTTGCCTACACAATTAACAGCCCTGACATTTGCATGTTGGGACACCAGAAACCGGACAATGTTCGTGAAGCCATTCTCAGCACAAATCAACAACGATGTGTTTCCATTTTCATCCGGGTGCTCTATGTTTGCCCCAACCCAGACAAGTGTCTCAACAAGTAGTTGATGTCCCCGGCTACAGGCAGAGATCAGAGCCTGGTTGAGTCCTTCCTGTGTGACAGTACTGCATCGAGTAAGTATTGACACAGCTTCAGACGAAGATTCAGAATTTATGACACTCAATAAATCCTCATCTGCTGAATGCCACTGCAGTTCATCAGAAGAGGCATCACTGATTACATCTGCCATGTTGGACGTTTCATTATTTCCAGCATCATCCGAATATCTTTGTTCTGAAGGATTCCCCGCTTCAGATGACAATGTCCCGAATGTGCCATATGTCAATGTCCCAGATGGAATACGAGCTGACAGGTTCGTTACCTTCGTTACAACGATGGCTTCGGTTGTGGAAGCTGTCAATTCGTTAGAACTGAGATCGTGTCGGGCATGACTTGAGGCAGCTATCGGCTCTCCACAGGTGTGAATGACTCGGCCATGGTCTGGAGAAGATGTCAACTCACCAGAAATGTTAACGACTTGGCCATGGTTTGGGAAAGCTGTCAACTCACCAGAACTGTCATCGAGTGGGTCATGTGATGAACTTGTGTTCACATCCACATTGTGGTGTGCATGAGTTGAAGCAGACAACCGACGCCTCTTGTTCTTCCTGCTTCCAACACTGCCTGGCATTGTCCAGCCGCTGTGGTAATATATAAAAGTGATGGTAATCAAATACTTACAAGTGACATGCAGTAAATAAGTGTGTGTAAAATCAAAGCTAGGAAAGGTAAAGTTACAAATCACATCCATATTGGGTGGAAGTAAGGCTACAGACAATACTAAATTCTAAAAATAGAATGTGTTGGTGGTAATACAAAAGTTAATAGATCTCTATAATCCACAGGAAATTATTATACCACGAAGTGTATAACAAGACCTGCCTAGCTCTCTATTTCTCTCTCTCTTATCTATGTGTTCTGTCTGTCTGTCTTTTGGTATGTGTGTGTCTGCTTGTCTGTCTGTAGGTAGGAACATACGTATGGATGGACGGATATATGCACATATGTATGTGTAGATACGAGAAGTGAAATGTACATACACTAAGTGTTTAGATACAACAAATGACATGTAAACACTCTAAGTGTTTATATACACGGCTGAACACAACAGTTCAAGTAAACAATAATTAAGAGAAGAAAGTAACTCAGAAGCTCCACCTGTTCTACCATATGAAGTCTCTGATGCTGTCAAACATGAAGAAGAACAATGAGTCGGATCACATGGAATCACGGTAGAAGAATTACAAGTACTGGGAGAATTTGGAGTAGAGATATTTACCTAGTGATATGCTGAAATATGTATTTATAGCTATACCACAAAGACAAGGAACAAGTGAATGCAAAGAATTGTGTACAATCAACCTCATAAAACATGTATGATAACTTCAAATCAGAACTATAATGGGAAGGACAAAAAAGAAAATAATGATGGAAATTGGTGAAGAACAGTGTAGATTTGTGGAATGAAAAGGTACAAACAATGTAATACATATGTTCATTCATTCATTCATTCAGTAGCATGTCCTTTGCAGAACCTCACTCATAAGCAAGATGTCTCGCACCCGATACACCAATCTGGAGATCATCCGCCACATCCTGCATCCATCTTCTCTTTGGCCTTCCCCTTCCTCTCTTCCTATTATACACCCCTCCATAATTGTTCTCTCCAAACTTTCGTGACGTTTCAAGTGACCAAAATATTTCAATTTCCTTTGTTTTATCGTCTTTAATAGCCAACCTTCTTCAATATTCAGCTCCTGAAGTACTGATGCATTTGTTCTTTTCTTTACCCAAGATATTCTTAGAACTCGTCTATAACATTTATATTCAAAGGCATTTATGCGCTGTTCAGCTTGTTTAGTGAGTGTCCAGGTCTCACAGGCGTATGTTGCAATGGGAAAGATGCATGCTCTCAAACATCTAATTTTTGTAGTTCTGTCTGTCCCATTCCATAATTTATATGGAATAAATACATATGTTACGAACACTAATAGAGACATCAACAGACACAGAAAGACATGTATTTGTGCTTCATAGATTATACCAAGGAATAACAACCGATGCAATAATTGCAAGTGGAGAAATAGTAGTAGCATGGTTACTTCATACTTTTAAAAATGTATGTAAAAGTGTATTAAAAATGTATGTAAAAGTAAAAGTAAACTTCCTCTAAAAGTACTGGAGAGTTTTGGTCAGAGACCATAACTTTCTGAAGGGAAAATCCCAACTGCACCTCCACGCGGTAGAGGACGGAAACACACTACGGTGTGGCTAACACAGCTCTGGGGACCGAGTATCCACCGGAATAAGTGGACAACTCTGCAGCTGAGCAGAGCAGGGCACTCACTTGTCCTTACAGTCGGAAATGGCTGTCAAAAGCAGAGGTAAAAAGACCACCATGTGAATGTGGAAGGCAAGGGGAAACCACCACATTATCTTCCCAAGACTTCATGGCAAAACATAAATCAAAGTTAGTGAAGGACGTTAATGGCATCCTCGTCCGGTAGGGACAGTCATGAGCCACAGGTGACACCAGACCGTCATCCAGCTACTGACGGCAAAATCTTAACTAAAATAAATAAATTTAGAGTAGGAACATGGAATGTTAGGACATTAAATGAGCTAGGAAAGTTGACCAATGTTCTAAGAGAGATGGATAGCATGAAAATGAATATACTAGGCGTTAGTGAGATGAGATGGAAGGGATCGGGCAAAATTATAGCTGACAATCACACAATAATTTATTCTGGAGGGGAGACACATGAGAAAGGGGTAGGAATAATATTAGATGAAAAAACAGCCAAGTCAATTAATGGATACTGGTGTATTTCAGATAGAGTTATTATGGTAAAAATCAAAGGCAAACCAATAGACATAAATATTATACAAGTATATGCACCAACAGCAAGCAGTAGTGATGAAGAAATACAACACTTTTACGACGAAATAGAAATGGCGATGGCTCAAATTGGATCACAAGAAATAAAGATAATACTTGGTGATTTTAATGCAAAAGTAGGAAAGGGAAAAATGGAGGATGTAGTGGGGAATTATGGTTTAGGTACAAGAAATGAAAGAGGGGAAAAGCTAATAGAATGGGCAAATATCAATGATATGATAATTGGAAACACATGGTTTTAAACACCATAAAAGACGACTGTACACATGGATAAGCCCTGATAAGAAAATACGCAACCAAATTGACTACATACTAATTAATAAAAGATTTAGAAATGCTTTAATTAATGTAAAGACAATGCCTGGTGCTGACTGTAATAGTGATCATGCACCACTATGTGGACAAATAAAAGTAAGATTAAAAAGAGGGAAAAAATGGTTAAGAACATGAGACTTAATAAAGAGGTTCTAAAAATAGATAAAGAAATGCAAGAACAATACAGAGTGACTGTGAAAAATAGGTACAATGCAATAACTAAAATACAGAGTATAGATGAACAATGGGAAATATTAAGGGACTCCATTCATCAAACTAGCAAAGAAGTATTACCAGAGAGAGGCAAAATAGCTAAGAAAAAATGGATGAATGAAGATATCTTAAACCTGATGGACAAAAGAAAACAGTATAAAAATGACAAACAAGAATACGCTAAGATAAATAAAGAAATAAAAGATAAATGTGGGAAGGCTAAAGAAAGTTGGTTAAAAGAGCAATGCAAAAAAATTGAATTACATTCCATTAAAGATACAAAAATATGCACAGACAAATCAGTGAGCTTACAGGAAAAAAATAAGAATAAATACAGGGTGTTTGAAATCAAAAACAGGAAAGATAATATTAGAGGAAGATGCTATAATGAAGAGGTGGAATGAGTATATAAGAGAATTATATGAAGGAGAAAGGGCAGAATTAACAGAAGATAGTAACTTAGAAGGTCCACCTATTCTGAAAAAAGAAGTCGCTGACGCTATGAAACGTATGAAGAAAGGAAAAACAGCTGGGCCAGATGAAATCACAATAGAAGAATTAGAAGTATTGGGAGAATTTGGAGTAGATATATTTACCAAAATGTTGAATGATATTTACAGCAGTGGATATTTACCCAGTGATATGCTGAAATCTGTATTTATAGCTATACCAAAAAGACCAGGAGCAATTGATTGTGAAGATTTTCGTACAATTAACCTTATAAACCATATCACTAAGCTTCTACTCAGAATCATAATGAGAAGAACCAAAAAGAAAATAAAAATGGAAATTAGTGAAGAACAGTATGGATTTGTGGAAGGAAAGGGCACAAACAATGCAATTTATACATTGCGGACACTAATAGAAAGGTCAATAGAGAAACAGAGGGACATATATTTGTGCTTCATAGATTATACTAAGGCATTTGATAAAGTAAAACATGATGAACTGATTAAAATGTTGGAAGATATCAACACTGATGGAAAAGATTTAAGAATAATAAAGAATATTTACTGGAACCAAGTAGCAGCAATTAAAATGGGAAATAAAGAGGGTAGTTACGAACAGATAAAGCTAGGAGTACGACAAGGGTGTGTCTTGTCACCAGATCTTTTCTCCCTGTATAGCGAAGTAATAATGAGAGAGATCAAAGAGATGCCAGGAATACTAGTTGGAGGTTATAATATAAATAATATACGCTATGCAGATGACACAGTATTGGTAGCGGATAATTCAACAGACCTACAACAATTATTAGACGTTGTAGTAACAGACAGTGCAAGGAAAGGACTCAACTTGAATATCAAGAAAACAGTAACAATGGTAATATCAAAGAAAATGGTGACACCAAAATGTTACATAGAAATAGAAGGGAAAATCCTTAACCAAGTTGATAATTTTAGATACCTAGGGGCATTTATAACATCAGATGGAAGATGTACAACAGAGATTAGGAGCAGAATAGGGCAGGCAAAAGCCGCATTTCAGAAAATGAAGAGTATCTTATGCAATAAGTCACTGTCACTGAATGTAAGAAAGAGAGTGCTGAAATGCTATGTGGAACCAGTTTTGCTGTATGGCAGTGAATCTTGGAATGTAAATGAACAAATTAAGAAGAAATTAGAAGCAACAGAGATGTGGTTCCTGAGACGAATGTTGCGAATTCCTTGGACTGCCAGAGTAACTAACGACGACTGCCTGAAACAGGCTAATGAAACTAGAACATTATATACAACAATAAGACAGAGACAAACTGCTTTCCTCGGTCATGTGATGAGAAGAGAGGCATTGGAGAACATCGTAACAACTGGAAAGATCGAGGGGAAGAGAGGCAGAGGTAGACCAAGAGAAGTGATGCTGGATGGATTGAGACGGTGGCATGGAGGAATATCAGCAGCAGAGTTGATCCAGAAAACCAAAGACCGAGATCTATGGAGAGCCATGAACGCCTACGCCAGCCGGCACGGCACTTGATGATGATGATGATGATGATGGGAAGAAAGAACTGTCTCAGCAGACTAGCAGAAAGCCATAATAAGAAAAGGGAAATAAACAAGATTATGGCACCCACAAAGCATTTCCCTCCTCATTCATGTGGGTAAAATGTTTGCAAAGATTCTTGAACAATGAATAAGACCTATCATGGAACCGCTACTCAGCCCAGGATGTACAGATGCAATATTTGCCTTACGACAAATTACTGGAAAAAAAAAATAATAGACAGCATGGATTATGGACTAGGACTTCTCACTGTCTCAAAGAGTCAGCTGGTGAGATTGGAGCGCATACAGAACGAGGCTATGCGGGTCATTCTGGAATGCACTAGAGACACCTCAGTAGTGTGTATGCGTTACATCCTTGGTCTGCCGACTGTTGCCGGTAGGCTCAAGGTGATGCATACCTCAGAGTAGCTGCTGACACAGATCACCCATTGCATGAGGCGCTGGATGCAGTTACGGGTAAGTGACTGATAAGAGGGAAATCATGGATGGCTCAGTTGGAGGATACGATCAGACAGGTGTGCATCTTGGAGGACATTAGGTGAGGAGAGGAGTGGGTCAGAGTGCTAGCAGAGCAGTCAGACTTGTGCAGAGTTATAATCACATTGAGCCAGGAGTGCAGGGAGTGGCCAGCAGGGGCAACAGAAGTGGAAATCCAGCACCTAATTCAGGATAATGCTCGCCCGGGTGATGTGATTATCTACATAGATGGTTCGGTGTTGAGAAGTACGAGAAGGCCTGGGGGTTCCTGGCAAAGGCTAATGGTCGACGTTTGGTGCAGGAGAGCCTGGTATATGATACCACAACATCTAGCTTAAGAATGGAGGTGGAGGTGGTCAGTGCAGCTTTCCACTGGATGGAGAATACGATACACACACACACATCGTGATTGTAACTGACTCAGAAAGATGCTGAGTAGGGTGAGGACAGGCAAGCTTCGTGGAGAGTGGCTTGCTTTGCTTCGGAATTCACGAAGGTCCTGTAGGGGACATAAGAAAGGATAGATGGTAGAGATAGGGACATGGGGTGAGTAAGGGGGAATGAGAATAATCCAGGTGCTGAAGGATCGGACTGTAACCGTGAAGGACAGGTCAACTGAAGAGAACTACGCAGTACGCCTTGCCTCAACCAGGCGTATGCGAGACATATGACTTTCCACGGGTCGCACGAGGGGCAAACACCTCGTGACCACCGGGCAGTCGAAGGGAAGCCAGATGGGCTTTGGACACGACTGAGAGAGGATGCGTGCTTGAGAGTGTGACAGGATAGATTCTACTAAGTACTTCAGGGCTATTGAATAGCTGAGCCGTGTGACTTGTGCTTGTGTGTGGGCTGTGATACGAGAGTGTAGTAATTGATATTGTGATATTGCATTGCCACATTATTGCTGTATATTGACTAGTGCGAGAATGAACGCTGTTAGCGAGTGATGAGACAGTATTATGTAAATTATATCCGAGAATAATAAATCATATGTTACTGACGCATGAGTTTATGTCTCATCTATGCTCGTACTATCTACCTATCTTGAACCCTTCACTTTCAAATACCTCTAGACGTTGACAGGTGGCAAGCATCTTCTGGATCTTTTCTCCGGGGCATGCTGGTGTGCTGGGGAATGAACAGGCGGACAGATTGGCTGGCTCTGCAAAACTTGGTGGAGTATTGATGCATGACAAGGCAGACGTGGTTGTGGCCTTGTGGGAGCACATGTACACCTTGGAGGAGCAAATGGATCACCATGGTCTTGCAAGAATACGACAGCGAGGAGTGATGAGGGGATCTGGCCGACGCTCCATGCTCAGAGGAAAGGCGAGATGGACATATAATCAGATTGCTACTGGTACTATTGGTGTTGGAACTCTTCGCTGGCTGCTGAGGATGGGGATGGAGCACTTATGGGAATGCCCTGAATGCTGTGATGTTGGTTCCTAAATCAATCAATCAATCAATCAATCAAATAATTATATTTATTTAAAAGGTCATGATAATTTCAACCAATCGCAGTGCACGGAATATTAGGCTAACCTGTCCTGGAAAACCCTAGATGATGTGTGTTATTGCCACATGATATTTGAATGAATGAATGAATGAATGATGTCGAAAGAATGCATGGTTGTTACAGCAGCTATTTTAGTGACACGAGTTAGGCTGGGGTGACACCGTAAATCACTTCCATTTTAATTTTGAGTCAAGGCACAATGGAATATCCTAACTATATCATGATAGGTTTATAGGATATCTGAATTTGTTGTTGTTTGTTCTCTTTTAACTCAAGCGTAGACAATATACGTGCTACTACTACTAATAGCTACCACTACTAATAGCTACCACTACTAATAGCTACCACTACTAATAGCTACACTACTAATAGCTACCACTACTAATAGCTACCACTACTAATAGCTACACTACTAATAGCTACCACTACTAATAGCTACACTACTAATAGCTACACTACTAATAGCTACACTACTAATAGCTACCACTACTAATAGCTACACTACTAATAGCTACCACTACTAATAGCTACCATTACTAATAGCTACACTACTAATAGCTACACTACTAATAGCTACCACTACTAATAGCTACCACTACTAATAGCTACCACTACTAATAGCTACCACTACTAATAGCTACCACTACTAATAGCTACCACTACTAATAGCTACACTACTAATAGCTGCCACTACTAATAGCTACACTACTAATAGCTACCACTACTAATAGCTACCACTACTAATAGCTACCACTACTAATAGCTGCCACTACTAATAGCTACCACTGCTAATAGCTACACTACTAATAGCTACACTACTAATAGCTGCCACTACTGGAGATAGCACTGGACTGAATTTTGCACATGGATTACTTTTCCTAGTATTACCATTGTCTCTCGCCATCAGGTAAACCCACTCAGACTTCAGGCAAGGCCAGACTTGGGCATTCCTCGCACATGGCTGCTTACTTGTATAAATTTCTATATTGGTTTGTTAGATGTGTACTTATTCCATATTGAATTGTTTAAGGATTTCCCACAGCTTGTTTGTATCTACTCTATTAAATGCTCAGTATTATACGCAGTTCGATTGCGAATAGAGACTTTGTTAATTCGCAATTTGATTGCCTCTCACAAAGTTATTAATTATTGACTTTATCATTTTATGTAGGAAGTTCCATCGTGCCATGACCCGAAATTAAAACAGAAGTGATGTACGGAGTCATCCCGCCATGATTCACCATGTCTCCCAGTTCGCTAGTTTAGACCATGCATTCTTTCGATGTCATTCATTCATTCAAATCTCACATGATAATAACACACGTCATCCTGGGTTTTCCAGGAATGGTTTGCCTAATATTCCGTGCACAGCGACTGGTTGAAATCATCGTGACCTTTTATATAAATAAGAATATATTTCATACTTACCGTAATTAATTTTTTGGGGGGCGCTGTTGATAGAATTACATCAATTATACATGTATTTTTGAATTCTGTATACAATTTAAAATATATCTGGAAAGTTTAATTGCTTTAATTGCTTCATTTGTGGATGAAAACAACATTTTCTGCGAAGATGTGTTTTTGTTCTTTGCGCATATCCATCGGACTGGCATGTGCACTTTGTAACACTATTCTAGCGCTGTTGATAGAATTAAATCAATTATAGATGTATTTTTAAATTCTGCATACAATTTTAAATATATCTGGAAAGCTTCATCGCTTTAATTGCTTCATTTGTGGATTAAAACAGCATTTTCTGCTAAGGCATGCCTTTGTGAATGGGTAAACGCATGGCCATGGGCCGTGGCAGCTGCGCATGTGCATATCGATGTGACTGGCTTGTACATTTTCACTTTTCAACACTCAAAATGTACAATTTGACCTACTAAAGTTAAAGAGAACACAAGTTTAAAGATTATTAATAATTTATTTGTATACTTGTACTACTTTTAAATCATTTAATGTGACAGAACATATTTTTGAAGTCAGTTTTCATAATCCACCTAGGACCCGTTTGGTTGAGGCAACCTTGCACGCGGAGAAAAATGGAAATGGCACGCTGAACCGTAATTAATTTTTGTTATGGCGCTTTCAATAGAATAACCATCAATTGTAGATGGATCTTCGAATTCTGCATAAAATTTTTCAGAAATGTGGAAAGTTTCATCGCTAAACTTGCTTTAATTGTGGTTGAAAAACAGGCGAAGATGTTACGATCATGATGAGTGCCTTTGTGAATGGGAAACCCAAAACGGCGGCTTGACAATATTATTAATCTTTGATGGAACAATCGTTGTGTCCTCGCTAGCGTAGTCATAAGCATTCCGCATGTCACACGGGATACCTGGGTTCTATTCCCAGGTGGGTATTTATTTATTTTTATTTTTTTCACAAAATTATTCGGTGATATAATAGAAAATATTAAACATTACGAACTAAAGTATTATATAGAACTGAGAAACTGGAAATTTGTGAATAAAGTGTGCTCTATGGATCTGTGCAAGCTGCCGACTGCCGGTGAGCACATCCCATAGAGGCAGCGTAATGATCGCGTATCGGTATCGATGGATCAAATAGATGTCTTTGTTTAATGTGGATTTTAATTTCCAAATAAACACAAATAGAACACAAGTTTAAAGATTATTAATAATTTATTTGTATACTTGTACTATTTTTCAATCATTTAACATAACGGAACATATTTTTGAAGTCAGTTGTCATATCCATTTGAGACCATCTCGCACACACAGACACGCACAGATCGTTGGAGGAAATGGACACACTGAAGAGTTCTAATATCGGATGAGGAGCATGAGAAATCAAATCGCAACTCGTCTCACCTTCACAAAAATGCGAATATCTATTATCTTCACTTAGAATTGACATACAGGTAGGGTGTTCCATCGTGCCATTACCCGAAGTAAAAACAAAATTCATGTACGGAGTCGTCCCGCCATTGAAAATGTAGTCCCGGAAAACGCTGTCTAATTTACCATGCATTCTTTCGACGTCATTCATTCATTAAAATCTCACGTGACAGTAACACACGTCATCCGGGGTCTTCCAGGAAAGGTATGCCTAATATTCCGCGCACAGCGATTGGTTGACATCATCGTGACCTTTTCTATAAATAACATTATATTTCATACTTACCGTATTTTATTGTTTTTTTGGTGTTCTAAGTCGAAGTAAATCAATTATTGATGTATTTTTTAATTCTGCATACAATTTAAAATATATCTGGAAAGTTTCATCGGTTTATAATCACCATATGGTGATGTAAACAACATTTCTGCGAAGATGTGTTTTTTGCTCTTTGCGCTTATATATCGGAATGGCATGTGCACTTTGTAACACTATTCTGGTGTTCTAAGTCGAAGTTAGTCAATTATAGATGTATTTTTTGAATTCTGCATACAATTTAAAATATATATGGAAAGTTTCATCGCTGTTATAGCTTCATATGTGGATGAAAAACAACATTTTATGCAAAGCGTGTCTTTGTGAATGGAGTAACGCAAATGGCATGCTCCATGGCGATTGCGCATGCGCACATCGATCGAAGTGGCATGTTACACTTTCACTTGTCAACACTCAAAATGTGCAATTTGAACTACTAAAGTTAAAGAGAACACAAGTTTAATGATTATTAATAACTTATTTGTATATTTGTGCTATCTTTTAATCATTTAACATGACGGAACATATTTTTGAAGTCAGTTTTCATAATCCGTCTATAACCCGTGTTGGTTGAGACCAACCTCGCGCGCAAGGAAAAATGAAAACGGCAAGCTGAACCGTAAATAATGTTTTTCTGGCGCTTTCAATAGAAAACCATCACTTGTAGATGGATCTTCGAATTCTGCATAAGATTTTTCAGACATTTGGAAAGTTTCATCGCTAACTTGCTTTAATTGTGGGTAAAAAAACAGGCGAAAATGTTACGATCAGCAAACCCAAAACGGCGTCTTTACTATATAAATATCTTTGCAGAACATTCCTTGTCTTCTCGCTAGCATAAGTCGTAAGCAGCCCGCCTGTCACGCGGGAGGTCGGGGTTCTGTTCCCGGTTGGTCATGTATTTTTTTTTTTTTTAAATTTTTCACAAAATTATTAGGTGATATAATAGAAACTTTTAAACATTACGAAGTAAAATATTATACAGAACTAAGAAACTAGAAGTTTGTGAATAAAGTGTGCTCTATGGATCTGTGCAAGCTACCGACTGCCGGGGAGCAAGCAGCGGAATTATCGGAATCGATGAATCCAATAGATGTCTTTGTTTAATGTGAATTTTAATTGCCATATAAAATGTCGCCCCTGAATCAGCAAAGTTTCATCTCTAAACTTGCTCGAATTGTGGTTGAAAAACAGATTTTCTGCGAAGATGTGACTTTGTGAATTGGAAACCCACGGGTCATGACGGCCACCGCATATGATATCGATTGTGATTGCGCTAGACTTTTCAACACATAAAACGTGTGATTTGACCTACAAAAGTTAAATAGAACACAAGTTTAAAGATTATTAATAATTAATTTGTATACTTGTACTATTTTGTAATCATTTAACATGACGGAACATATTTTTGAAGTCAGTTTTCATATGACAGTTTGAGACAATCTCGCACGCATAGACGCGCAGACACCAGCGGCTTTCGCTGATTGGAGGAAAGGGACACACTAGAGAGTTCTCTTTACGGATGAATAGGATGAAAAATCGCAACTCGTCTCACCTTCACAAAGATGTGAATATCTTCACTTAGAAGTGACATACACGCATCATTCAGGTACCATTAGATTTTGAATTTCAAGGCCTATCTACTGTGGCAGTCTCATTTGTAAATACTCAAAATTAAATTGATTATGGGACTCGCTAATACAGGCATCATTAAGGTGCCATTAGATTTTAATTTTCAAGGTCTATCTACTGTAGTGGTCTCATGAGTAAATACTCAAATTGAAAATCATGATGGTTCATGCTATTTTATGCTCCGGATTGGGTCGTGCCCAAGACGACAGCTGACACCCCAGGCTGCCGGAATGATTGCATTTGCAATCTATCGTACGATTTATTTAGACGACACAATTGGGAACGTTCGTCTCACCTTTAATTTATTTTTAGAAAATAACACGCCAAATGGACTGGGCACTAGATCAACTCTCTGCTTGGCAGATGGGAAGCATAGAAGACTACTCAGTCTGAACTCTGAATTGTTGATGTTTGTAGCTGGAGCCTGCCACATGAATGGTGGCGCCACGGGTACCCGGATGTTTTCATGCGTGTTAAAAATACACCTCAACCAATTCTCGAGACAATTCAGAATTTCGAATTTGAAATTTAGAAACATTCACTTGCATCCCTAGATATTTCTTCAGACTCACGGGAATTTGGAAGTTTTCCTATGAGAAATCGGATCTTACAAGAAAAAACGACTGTCATATTTAGAGTCCCTCACGTTTTTCTGGTACACCTAATCATCCCATCCCAATGGGACGCAAGGGTGTTTCCAAGGCACCAGGGCCGGGATCTATACAGACTGGTCAAGACCTGCTGACACGTCCACACCGTGCGTCCTGGGCAACAGGTCCCTTCGGGGACCTGGCTAACATCAGTAGGATTGATGATTCCTCCGAAGCCGGAGAGTATCTGCCTGCATGGCGATGAACCACCAGTCTGCATACCAATAAGCCAGACATGGGACAACGGATACTCACGCAAACCTCAGTCCGGTATGACATCACACTGATGTAGGACAACAGGATTATTCATCCGACATACAGGACTTCACGCTGGAGTTCACAGCCAGCGAACACAAGCAAGCAAGCATCTCATCCCAACAATATCAATGTACCCAATTGCAGCCCTCCCTACACTACAGGGGTTATGAATATTTTAGGAATAAGTGGTCCGACTGAGACCCGCGGGTGTTTCGTTACAAGTACACAGAAGACACAGTGTGACGAAACCGCGATCATCTGTCTGTTGTCGTCGGGATCCCGCACTATTTTGGCGTGTCATCGGGGACTTTCCCAGTTATAAATAGACTGAGGGAAGCCGATGGGAAATTACCGTCTAGAATCTTCTCGGAGCACATGAATATGAGTGACCCGTGTGGCCGGTTGCACCACTAAATTCTCGTGCAGAGAGATCTAGAAATTCTAGGCGGGGAATGAATGTTATCCGAGAAGTTGACTTTTCCCAAGGAGCACTCGATCCTCGTGCGCATGAGTTGGCACGTGGGGGAAATGCGGCTAGAATAGGCATTCACTTTCTGACACTCCCGGGGAGAAGACGCATGGCTCTGTGAAGCCATTTGTACAGCGTCTACCCTCAACCAAGTTGCAGCTGACTGTTAACACAATGCGGCAGATGTGCCCTTCAACAGTTCTGGTAAATGACTGGAGGCTGGTTCTAATTATTCAGGTATCTACTTGGTTAATTCATTTAACTTTGTAATTGTTCACAAAACGCAATCGTTCTAACCTCATTAAATATGCGTGTGTCTTTGCATTACTAATGAGAAACCGATCGATAGTGTCGCTGAAACCTAGGCCGTGTGTAGCGTTTGCTTACAAGCATGTGTAGTGAATTACCGGCTTAAAATGTAGGCCTGTGATATTGGCGATTTGTGTTCAACTTGTATTTACCATGGTTGGCAAAACGTTGCCTATACTATGTTACTGTTTTAGAATGGAACATAGTTAATAGTGCATGATATGAACCTAGACTTATTGTCACGAATTTGCAGCCTTTACTTCCCAGAACAATTTTCGGTTCACCTTTGATGGGCCGTGTAGAGAATCAACAGACTAACAAAACTGTTTTCTCTATATTCAAGGCTATATAGTCTTGACGTAAGCTTGCAAAGCCTGCAAGTAAACAAACCACCACAGATGGCTTTCTAATTGGGAAGTTAATTTGACACCTGTACCGGTCACCCCCAGAGGTTATCAATCCAGCCAGACGGGAGGGCAGACTCAGGGGACTGAATGGTAATTAAAACCAACCAGGCATGACGCAAGCAAACCTGGTTTACCAACAGAGTTGTAAACTGGCAGCTGACCATGAGAACCTAATTGCTCCTTTGACATGACACCTGATAAGCACAGCTAGGAAACCGCCCAACCGCGATGGCTGACCTCCATCTGGTAGAGACTAGAGGTGCAAGGTGTGAAATCACTGATAAGACTCAGGGGGCTAATAATTGTCAGACCCACAGGTGTGAAGGCTAGTGTGCATGCAGAAAGAATTTTTATGACTGGACAGACTTGGAGATAATTGCAATTAACGTCAGGGGGAGATAAGAAGAATTTATGAATGGAATTCCTGGGAGATAAGTGTCTACTGCTAGGCTAGGTATAAAAACCCATGCTAGACCTGTTCCCTTTAGATTAAGTCTGACTTCAGAACAGGTAGGCACCCAGCTCGTTTTGTAGTCATATGTATGATTCTTATGTTGCTAGATTTCACTAGGAGAATTAATTCTTAGTAACTAGTCAAGTTTTAGATGTATGTACTGATTTTCAGTCTATATCTGATCTAGGTTATTGCAAGAACTATCATTGTCGTAGGTTACTTGAGTGTTCTTTCTAAGTTCTGTGTTCAATATCATATTGCTTTAAAGTGTTACTCTTCTGAGAAGTAGAAACTTGTGAAAGGCAGATCTTGTCTAGATATACTTGAAGTGTCGTAGCAGATGCTTGCCCTTTCTTTCTAAACTAGACTAGTCTCTTTTTGGTGTGTGCATTTGGTGTACCGAATATAGTCAACTGACTATTTCTTTAATTCTTACCACAGCAGTAACTATGTGGTGACTAAACCGGACAGATCAGCTATATGGCTGGTCTGTGTGGTCACTTCAATTAGACTTGTTGCATATCTCATTTTGTAGGTATACAATATTATTACTAATTAATAATGCCTTATGCTATTATGTTGAGCATCATTATAGGTCTATCTTGAAGTAATATAATGTATGTATATTGGAGGTTGATATAGTTGAATTGTCATATGCATAATTTGGATATATGTTCTGTAACATATATGGAAACTATGTTTCCCAGTTTGTTGTAGACAAGGATATTACTTCCCTTTTGCATTCATATTTCGTATGTAAGTATAATCTTATATGCCATTTTGTATTCGTATACCTTATGTTTATTTGATGTGATTTGTTATATGGTAACTCACTAAGAATAAATGGGTGTTGTGCTATTGTGTTCGCATGGGCACACTGGCCATCGATTGTGTTGGAAACGGAGGTGTAATGGTACAGACATTACCCACAATTGTTACAGGGTATATGGTGCTAAACCATTTCATCGTATGGTGGAGGGTAGTTCACGGAAGTCTGGCACAGATACTGGTCACGGCTTGTAAGCTCGGATGATCAGTCATTATTATAATACCATTACCGACCCTGTGAGCTGCTAAACCAACATTGGACGGAGCGGCTGTACGACACAGAATTTCTGTATTAGCGACATGGACATGGGCGGCAGAAATGTAATCATTACAGGCGTGTGAGACAATTGAAAAGCCCGTCCCAGACTAAGACCGTATGACATAGATATGGAGGAGAAGGAGGATGGTGAACGCAGTAGAGCTGGAAGATAAACTTGGCCAGACTGGTCATTGTATATGTTTGTGTTATGATATGTTTTAAGTAGGATTGCGCTGATGTAGAACTAGATATAACACATTCTTGACTTTCTTTCAAGCTCTCACAAGGAGCACCTATGTTGTAGATCTCAAGGACGAGTGACTGACTAGGTCGTGTCAGGACTGACAGGAATTCGTCAGAATACCGGCAAGCTGTTTCTTTTTTTGGAGTCTACTGGAGAGTGGGGATCTGGACCACAGATCCAGATAGATCAAGTAACAAGTTACGTAATGTTTCTCATCACTATCTATATGATATCATCATCATCATTTTGAATAACATCCAATGTTTAATATGATTAGTAAATAAATGTTGTAGTATTGTAACTCATAGTTCTGTCATTATATTTTTTTCCAATTGTGCATACGTGTTGTGTGTGTACATTGGTGGGGGTTCACTTACACACCAAGGAAAGGAGCAGTCAGGGAGAAAAACCTGTAATGGATAGTTGTCCTTAAACTTTAATTCAGACTTAAAAATCTATCCTAGCTAACCTTCTCTTTCCTATTCCTTGGCGAATATTCAGCACAGTTCATTTCAATTTTGTAACGAGCCACTTAGAGCTGTACGTTGGATATTCATGGACCTAATGTATAGTTCAGCCATATAGATTTTGTCCCTAGTCAGTTTCTGACTATTTGGGGTTGCTCGCCAGTGAATAATACTTTCATCTAGCCGGTGGGGCACCCCGACTTCTGACACTTATGTCAGTCAGTAGCTGAAGCTAGAAAGAACTGTTAGATAGCAAGGTGAGTTGATAGGTGGAGATTCAGACAGTGTTGTGCTTAGCTGCTAAGTAAGGAGAGAACTTAGTTCTTAGCCACTAGGAATGATGTAACTATTGTGTGTTAACTTAATAGTGAATTCATTGTGTGGAACACTGGAATTCTATGAGAAGGTAAGTCTTCATTGATGATGATATATATATATATATATATATATATATATATATATATATATATATATATATATATATATATATATATATATATATATATATATATATATATATGATGTGGCATTATGAATATATATTAAGTCATGTTATGTGATACTTCTTGGAGCGATACCGAACGCCGAGTGGTTCGACGCGTGATAACAATGCATACCGTCGCGATGTCAATATGCGTTCTTAATTCTTGTCTTTGCTTTCCTGTTCTTTCATGCTTGCACAAGTGCGAGTGAGTGCTGAGATGCTAGAAGTATGGAAGGATACAGGGAGGTTGCGTGAGACACGGGGACATATGGGATATGGGGGATTGGAAAGCAAGTTATGAAAGTATGGTGCTGGCAGACCAGGCCAGCTATGAAGTTCGGTCCAGGCCAAGGCTAATCCACTTGGAGGGCAGAGCTGGAACATAACCCTTGGAACATGTGGGGAACATGTTGTACCAAGAAAGCTTCTCGACTCTAGGGAAGAGTCTGATAAGAAGAGTTTTGCTATAGGGTGGGCAGGATGTCCCACCAGCAGAACGGAGAGTGTATATACTGGATGTGATCATGTATTATCCCTATATCCCGAGGGATGGTACATTGATCAGTGTTATGTTACTATTGAACAGGTCCAATGTAAGGAACGAGTCCAGGGACTCTTCACCTTAATGTTTAGTTCTGTTAATTTTAGAACTATGATACAGGTTTACTATAACTAGTGACGCTAGCGACAACTGATAGATGAGTAGGGATAGGTGAGACATACGATCAGACTCGTCATTCTGATTACTTACTCTGTTTGACGGGCTGTTCTTTGTGGCCAGCTGACATTGACAGAAACCCATGCTTTACTACTCTCAATATAGAGATAATGCTTTAGTTATTTGCATAACTAAGTAGCATGACTGAAGGTTGAGTAGTCAGTGGTAGGATGCATGTGGACCAATGTTTGGGCCAGGATACTCTCACCGATCGCTCTTCCTTTCAGGAGTTGCCTGTTGAGGAACCAGTCAACTACACTTGTCGTTTGCTGGAAACCACTTCGTGTAACACAGCGAAGGGTAGAATCCTTTACTTACCTCGCCTGACTAAACCAAACCATGTGCCAGGGTGAATCATCATGAGTGGATGTTATCAATTGATTCCGGTGCCCTGAAAGTGCACGTGTGGGATGTGATGGTTTGTGTTGTTTTCTGACTTAGAAGATACTCTATTTCAGCAAGGAGAAGTTCAGATACCTGAGCAATCATGCTTAATGATATGAGACACCAGACGGTACGCCGTCTAATGAGGTTCCGCCTAAACGTCGGAAAGATTGATTTATAAACTGGGACTATTCCTACGGCAGCTTTAGTGGCAGGTCATGATGAGACCTGCACCAGCTTACGTATAAAGACTGATTACCAGTGTTATTAGGTAACGGACAACTAATTCTGGTCCAGACTGAACAGTGTTATCTCCGGATGAAATAGAAGTGTGATCCAAATGGTGGACTTAGTTTAGAATCTGAACTGTGTTTTCTTGTAGTACTCTAGTATCCGCAGAACTATCTGATTACCCAACCAGGGGTAATGTATTGTGATTTCGGGACCATTAGATTGGTCATGGGCTTATTACCCAACCAGGGGTAATGTACTGAGAGTTAGGGACCATTAGATTGGTCATTGGCTATTACCCAACCAGGGGTACTTGATATTAATGAGGGACCATTAGATTGGTCATTGGCTACGGACATTCATTGAACTCAATAGTAACTGGGGTCAAGTCCAGGAGGATTGTCTCCCAGCTAGGCTGTTTATAGAGAACTGTGTATTAACGTAGCAGTGACTCATTAGGAAGTGATCAAGTTGCAATTGGTCCAGTTGAGTGAGGTCCAGGGGTAACTTGTGTTGTCGATCCAAGCTCTGGGGACGGAGTGGTCTCCAAGGTTCTAGTCATCTCACTGGAAGGAAGCCGGGTGAGTGGCTGACCGACTGGACGGGACATCGGCATCCAATCTACTTCTCAGCCGTACGATGCAATAACCATATCTCTGATTCTGTCTCTACTCTATCCTCTATTTGTGTAAATAGATTATTCTATCAGGATGTTCATTTCAGTTCTATATTCTGAAGGGTAGAATAAACTTTGTGCATGTTGACTTACTCTTTGTATAATTATTAAGTGTGGTCTCGGACGATGCCTCAGTGTTCATTGTTCCACGGGAGTATGTAGTTAGTGGGGGTCTAGAATCTGGAGGGGCTTGTAGACATATTTAACTAATATGAGGTCAACCACAGAGTAAAAAGTGTATCTACCTATCCAACCCCTGGGGTTAGAATACACGGGAGTGCTAGAGACACCTCGGGTGTGGTTAACTCTCACTACCCAAGGCGATCTTGTCACACACAGCACATTATAGTAAAGTAAAGTATCCATGGATAGATGATATAAAACATGACAGTAAAGTACTTCTACATCAATGGATAGATTATAACACTAAACATGACAGCAAGGTACTTCTACATCAATGGATAGATTATAACACTAAGCATGACAGTAAGTTACTTCTACACCAATAGATAGAGAACACTAAACATGACAGTAAAGTACTTCTACATCAATGGATAGATAACACTAAACATGACAGTAAAGTACTTCTACATCAATGGATAGATAACACTAAACATGACAGTAAAGTACTTCTACATCAATGGATAGAGAACATTAAACATGATACTAAGGTGCTTCTACATCAATGGATAGATAACACTAAACATGACAGCAAGGTACTTCTACACCAAGGTTAGATAAAGCTAAACATGACACTAAAGTGCTTCTACATCAATGGATAGATAACACTAAACATGACAGCAAGGTACTTCTACACCAAGGATAGATAAAACTAAACATGACAGTAAGGTACTTCTACACCAATGGATAAATAAACTTAAACTTGACAGTAAGGTACTTCTACGTCAACGAGTAGATAAATCTAAACATGACAGTAATGTAGTTCTACATCTATACATCTTTGGATTTACGAGGAACAGTTATATGAATATATCACCATAATGGAGTGAGACACCAGTAAAATGGAAAGCAAGCCCACACGCAAAATTCAGCCCCTTACCACTTTAAACTACGCTTGAGTGTAAGCGAGCAAAAAAAAAATCAAATGTCTTGCTGACTGGCTTGGGTGATCACGCTTCTCCATGTCGTGGACTTACATACTTACAATGCTGGCTCGCAATTCAGGACAGAGGTGAAACAATCGCATGCATACACAATAGCACTCGCACGCACAGCCGCTGCAAATTGTACGACAGTTTATTCAATAATAATATCTACGTGCGTAATCTCACACGGGTTGCGTTTTCAGCAACACTCACCACAAATATCGTAATCACATTATAAGCATCCATAATATATTACAAAGCTCACGCTTTCTCTCAATACACGCTACCCAACTCAGCCATAATTAACTCTACAAACTCTGTCACACAGTCGATCCTGCTATCAGAACAAAACACTCAAGAATCACAGCCACAGCCCTATGTCCGTTCGTCTCGCAGTCCTAAACCCGTTTGCCTGAAAACAGGTACATTACGCCGGTTCACGGATTCTTACAGCCCGTGAGCTGCGTGGCCCTTGTTGTGGTCCGATGGACACGGGTCTAACCGGGGTACAGATTTCCCCGCACTCTGTGCCAATAACCTTGACTTCTGTGAAGTACGCTCATATTCATTATGGGGTGCCTAACACCACACGGCCTCAACACCCAACATAGTTTCATCTAATCGTAGTCATTTCCCCTCCCCACTCTGTTGCTTCTAACTTGCGTTAATATGTGATTTAGGCGTTCTAGGCAATATATATATATATATATATATATGTGTGTGTGTGTGTGTGTGTGTGTGTGTGTGTGTGTGTGTGTGTGTGTGTGTGTGTGTGTGTGTGTGTGTGTATCATGAGTTGCGCTCAGGCGTAGTTGGAACGCTGGTTGACTTATGGAGAGAAAGTCTGGACAATAGGTCTGTGATAGTGTTATCTGTGCCCTTAATGTGTTGTATTTCAAAACTGTAATTCTGGAATAGGAGTAACTATCTGGCGACACGGTGGTTTGATGGTTTCCCTTGGCATAGGACTTTGAACAATGAAATGTGTGCCAAGTAAATATCTGGCTAATTTCGTTACCGTTTACACAAGTGCCAGACATTCCATTTCCGGTGTGCTGTATTTTCGTTCGCATAGCGATAGCTTGCGACTGACATATGCCCACCGGATGTAAGATGTTGTCATACGTCCGTAGAAGGACTCTTGCAAGGCCGATGCCGCTTGCATCAGTTCTAACTGTAAAAGGTAAGTATATATTTGGTAATTTAAGAATAGGAGGGGTTGAAAAGTACATTTTTATTTTTGTAAGAGCACTTGTTAGGTCCAAACTTTGTACGATTTCTTTGGGTTGACGTTTAGTCAAAAAGTTGGTAAAAATTTCTGTTAGGTCTGAACATTTTGGGATGAACTTTCTGTAATAGTTCAATAAATCCAACATGCTTCGTACCTCCTTCTTCGTGGTTGGAATAGTTAAATTCAGAATTTTGGAAACGATTTTTACCGTCACTTGAGTTGTTCTTTAAAAACAGTTAACAAGCTACGTGGGTTAGCCCTATACACAAGTTCAAAGGGTTAAAACCCTGTACTGCAATGCGGTACTTCTCCGTAAGCGAAAAGCATCGCGGAGAGTAATGTGGCGCAGTCATTGGGGCATTCCTGTGTTACTTGAGCTAACATGTGTTTAAGGTCACCGTTAAGTTTTTCTATAATTTCCGTAGAATGCGGGTGGTAGGGGCTTTTAAAGCATTGCTTTATACCCAGCATTTTACTGACAGCTTGGGTTGCTGCTGAAATAAATTGGTTTCTTCTGTCGGATAAAATGGTGTCGGGGAAACCAATTCTAGCAAACAAATGAAAGAAAAGTTCTGTAATATCTTTGGAAGAAATATTCTTCAGAGGTGTGACTTCTGCCCATCTAGTACATAAATCGATCATAGTAAAGATAAATCAATTTCCTTTCAATGAAACATGATTAAATGGGCCAACGATATCTACTGATATTTTCTCAAATTGTCTAGAAGCTAGATCGGTTTGTTGCAATTTGGCTTGTGGGTTTTTGCCTTTTTTCACCAACTTCTGACATACTTCACGTGATCTGAAGTATTATTTAATGTCACTGCAGTATTTCTTCCAGTAGAATTGGTTCAGTACTCGTGACCTTGTTTTGGAATAGGTTGTGTAAGAGTGAGTCATGTGCTATTGAGAGTGCTTTTTTGTGGTGTTCAGTGGGTATCACCGTTTGTGCTACAGTTGTGGAATTCCTTGTATAGTATCTGATCAGGATACCGTTTTTCAGACTGAAATGCCAAGTGGCGTTTTCTGTTACTTTTGGCTTTTGACCTACAAGTTTAAAATATTTTTGAAGTGAAACATCATATTTCTGTAATTTAATAAAACTTTCCCTCGTGTTGTTTGGAGGGGTTATTGTTGACCTTAGTTGCTGTAGAGTCTCAGTTTAGTTTCTCTCTGACTCTAATTTTTCAGTAGATCTGGTAACTGCATTGGTTGGTAGGAATTGATTAATCCAGGCAGTAATCTGTTGCTGTGACATGTCTGTTACTTCCGGTAGGTTTCCTATATTTAAGTCGCATCATGGGCTTTCAAGGGCCGCACATTTTACTTTACCTACTAGGAAAGGCGTTTGAATATCTGCCCACGCATGTGGGTACTTTTCGACATTATCGGAAAATGTTCTACGTGTGACAAATTTCCCTGTATAGTCTGAGGGCTGTAGGAAGTCTTTTTAATCAACATATCAGTGTGCACCCACTATCCCGTAAGATGCTGGCTAGTCTGTTGTTTACAAAGCCTTGATAGATTTTGAGTTTACCTTTCGAGTCGATAACTGCGTTTGCCTCTTCGTTTGTAATGGTCACTCTATGTCCACAGTTTAAAATACCATCAGTATGAAATTGATTATATGTGGTACATTTGTCTAAATGAAATACATCAATATTTTCAACTGCATTTACTGGTTCTTCTTCTTCTTCTTCTTCTTCTTCTTCTTCTTCTTCTTCTTCTTCTTCTTCTTCTTCTTCTTCTTCTTCTTCTTCTTCTTCTTCTTCTTCTTCTTCTTCTTCAGAAGATGAGCTATCAAAAACTGCTGCATTTGCTCATTTTGCAATACTTCTCCCTTAACAAGAACGTTTTAAGTGCCCGAAGGCCTTACAAAAATAACATTTGGTTAACCTTTTGTACTGGTTACATTTATCTTCTTCTTTATTTATTATTTCTTGTAGATAGCTATGATAAGTCGGGTTCTTGTCACACATTTCAATTTCTTTGTGGTTGTTTTGACAGTATTTACACTGATAGTTTGTAAACTTCAAGAATTTTTGGGTTTACTGTAACTGGTAGTTCTATGTTTGTTAAATGATGCTGCTGCAGCAAACTCAGTATCTTTAGCAAGGCTAGAGAAAATGTCTATATTTGCTGTGTAGTACGCCGACCCACGTTTCTCTATTTGTTCCATTGACTCACATTCACTTTCTTGCAAAAAGCTTGAAAATGGTAATGGTAATGAAGAGATTAGCTTGTCTCTTAAGATCTTTCAAAAGTTCAAAATTATTATTTATATTAGCTGCTGAGAGCCATTTACTAAAATATCCTACACCTCTGAAACGTAGTCTAAGAAATATTGTGATGGTTTTGGAGATAGTTTCGAAAACTGAATACGATACCCTGCTGCATCTCAACCAAAATGTTGCATAATACGGGTCTTAGTGTATTCATAGTCTTGTTCTAGTTCGGTAGGAATAGTCTCTATCACTTTCAGTTGTTCACCCGAAAGGCTTTTGGTGTAAATTATATTCCAATCTTATAATGGAACTTCATAGTGTTTCATGATAGTCTCAAAATTTCGAGTCCATGTTGAAATGCATTCGCCTGTGGTGAAATTCTTAACAGTCTGTCAAGTCTTCTGTCAGGTCTTAGTCAGATATGACTGAGCTACCGTATAACAGTAGACGGTACTACCTGGTTTCTGTTAGCGCCGAACGTTGGGCGGCGCTTACCAAACCCGACACCCCACATTGTGCCAACGGCTTCGGGCGGAAGAGCGCAATTGCGAGGGTACAAGCCTTACCCTGGTGCGAGGAAATGCAAGCTAAAGACAAAATTGTCATGGCAGGGCAGACCAGGCCCTAAGCCTTGGTTGGCGACTGGTCTAGGATCGAAGCTCCGACAGGCGGACAGTTAGAGCATTGCTTTGCTGATCCGGCAGCTTCTGCAGCTTGTCTTGTTCCAGATGTCGGGGTGTTACCTTTCCTCTGAAGTGAACTAGGCAGGCCGAGAGAGGGATCATGCTGCATGGGCAACACATGATCTCTATATTTTAGCCAGGCTTTGTGCTATGGAGAGGCAATAACTCCATCCCTGGTCTTAACTGGTCTCGGAATCAAAGCGAGAGGCAACTGTTACGGGTTATAAGTCCTTGTCAGTTGGCGTAGACATGGGGCGCCACGCGTTGCCTCTGACGGTTGGAGACACCTATAGGTGTCACTGATCAGCTACTGCCCGCCTCAAGCTGGGCAGCGCCCAGCCAATTGGGTGCTGATCCGCCACAGCCTGCCTGCTTCAATGGGTGCTTGGGGCTAGGACAAAATCTGAATCGCAGGCTGTAAAACCAATGCACCAGGTACAAACAAATATAAAAATAGAAAGCTCAAGCTACGGCTTGCAACCTGGAACGTGAGAACCATGTGTCCAGGATTTTCCACTGACTTGACCAATATTGACGATGTGAGAAAAACGGCTGTGATTGATGCCGAACTCAATCGTCTTAACATTGATATTGCTGGCCTGCAGGAGACTCGCCTCGCTGAGGAAGGGTCACTCAGGGAAAACAACTACACCTTTTTCTGGAAGGGTAGAGGGCAGGCAGAAAAAAGGCAACACGGTGTGGGCTTTGCAGTGAAGAATTCGCTACTGGGAATGATTGAAATTCCAGCAGGAGGAAATGAAAGACTATTGTCCCTGCGCTTGACAACCTCTTGTGGGTTTGCCACCATTATTACTGCATATGCACCGACACTCGATTCCTCTGATGATGTGAAGGATTTGTTCTATGAGGAGTTAGACTCCGTGATCAAGGCAGTTCCAAAATCAGACTACATTTATATGCTCGGTGATTTCAATGCTCGTGTGCGCAAGGACTCGAGTTCATGGCCAGTGTGCCTTGGAAAATACAACATCGGTCGCATGAATGAAAATGGGCAAAGGCTGCTGGAGCATTGCACCAGTAATGACCTATGTATTACAAACTCTTTTTTTAAACAAAAGAGATGCATAAGGTCACATGGAAACATCCAAGATCCGGCCATTGGCACCAGCTGGACTTCATCATCACACGGAGACAACATCTGAACCATATATCATTGACTCGTAGTTACCACAGTGCTGACTGTGATACGGATCATTCTTTGGTTGTTGCAAGGGTTAGACTGAGACCAAAGAGAATCTACACAGCTAAACACAAATCTAGCCCCAGGATTAATATTATTAACACTCATGATCCTGAAAAGTGCTTTCAGTTTCAACAGCAACTTGAAGACGCTTTCACTGATACACCAGAAAATTGTACAGTAAATGAAAAGTGGGGTCAAATTAAGGAAACTCTTTATAAAACTGCCGTAGGGGTTTACGGCACCGTGGATCATAAGAGGCAGGACTGGTTTGCGGCCAACAGCGAGACTCTGCAGCCCTTGATTGATAAGAAGAAGAAAGCTCTCTTAAGAAACAAGGAAAGACCAACGCGTAACACTCTGAGTGAGCTAAGGCAAGCTAGGAAGGATGTGCAAAAGGCTGCCAGGCAGTGTGCAAATGATTATTGGATCAAGTTATGTGAGTCCATTCAAATCGCAAGTGATAAGGGAGACATAAGAAGCATGTATGAAGGAATAAAGAAAGCCTGTGGTCCAGTGATCAAAAGAAGTGCACCATTGAAAACCTTGACTGGAGAAATCATCACTGACAAGAAACGGCAGATGGACAGATGGGTAGAGCACTATTTGGAGCTTTACTCAAGTGAGACCAAACTAGCGGATGATGCCCTCAACGCCATAGAGGCTCTACCAACTCTTGACCACCTGGACACACTTCCCACCATAACAGAAGTTAAGTGTGCTATAAATGAACTTGCATCTGGCAAGGCTCCAGGTAAGGATGGGATTCCAATAGAGGTTATCAGGAGTGGGCAAGACACACTCACTATACAGATCCACCAGCTAATAGAGCTATGCTGGCGTGAAGGACAAGTCCCACAGGATTTCAAAGATTCAAGCATCATAACACTGTACAAGAACAAGGGCGATCGGAGCGACTGCAACAACTATAGGGGTATCTCACTTCTGTGTATTGTTGGAAAAGTATTTGCCAGAATTGTTCTGCGCAGACTTCAAGTCCTAGGAGATCAAGTCTACCCCGAATCACAGTGTGGCTTTCGACAGAACCGGTCTACCACTGATATGATATTCTCATTGCGACAAATGCAAGAAAAATGCCGTGAACAGAATCAACCACTGTTTATTGCCTTCATCGACCTCACAAAGGCATTTGATTTGGTCAGTCGTGAGGGTCTGTTCAAGGCACTAAAGAAGATTGGCTGCCCACCAACTCTTCTGTCCATTGTGGAATCGTTCCACACAGGCATGAAGGGTATAATCAAGTTTGATGGTGCAACTTCTGAAGAATTTGAAATCAAGAGTGGAGTTAAGCAAGGTTGTGTACTAGCTCCCACCCTCTTTGGAATATACTTTTCACTTCTACTGAAATATGCATTTCGTGATCAGGATGGTGGTATATACATTCACTCACGCTCAGATGGCGGCCTCTACAATGCTCAGAGATTGAAGGCTAAGACCAAAATTAGGAGGGTATTGATCAGAGAGTTGCTTTTTGCAGATGATGCTGCAGTTACGACCCACTCTGAGGAAGAATTGCTAATGTCTACTATCTGCATTCTCCAATGCTTGTTCTGAACTTGGTTTAACAATTAGCAAAAAGAAGACACAGATTATGTCACAAGGTGCACATGGGGTACCATCAATCTTTATTGACGACGCCGAACTAGAGATAGTAGACCATTTTACATATCTAGGATCAGTGGTAAATAGCAAATTATCCCTAGATCAGGAAATCAACATCCGGATTGGTAAGGCAGCAACAACAATGAACAGGTTAAGAAAAAGAGTCTGGGAGAACAGGAAGCTTACTGCCAAAACAAAAGTCCTTGTCTATCAAGCCTGTGTCCTTAGTACTCTTCTCTATGGCAGTGAAACCTGGACAACTTACTCACACCAAGAGAAACGTTTAAACAGCTTTCATATGCGGTGTCTGCGAAGAATTCTTGGTATTAAGTGGCAAGACAAAATCACAAATACTGAAGTATTGGAAAGATCAGGTTGTGTGACAGTTTATTCCATGCTCAGTCTTCGTAGACTTAGATGGATAGGACATCTTAGGAGGATGGATGATGGTAGAATACCAAAGGATATCTTTTTTGGTGAATTACAGATGGGTAAGAGATCTCAGGGTCGGCCTCTACTACGATACAAAGATGTGTGTAAGCGGGACATGATTGATACAGGCATTGATAATGCACATTGGGAGCAAGTCGCCGCTGAACGTGTTGCATGGAGGGCAAATATCAGAAATGGAATAAAGTCAAAGGAGAAAATTATTGCAGAAAAGTCACACACCAAGCGTTTGAGACGTAAGATGGTGCATGATGGTGGAAATGACCACGTGTTCAGTTGCACCCACTGTGAACGGACATTTACAGCGCAAATTGGCGTTATCAGTCACACTCGCTACCGCCATAGTTAAAAGTTATTATGCCTTTTTAAAGCACAAACTATCGTCTGTCAAGACGGCAAGGTGCCAATGATTTATAGTTGGGATTCTTGTCACACATTTCATATTGTCCGTGTAACAGTGTACAATAGTTGCCCGTCGGTATTGGTCCTTTAGATTTACTTCTGTATGTGAAGGGTTTCGATCTATTAACAGTGGCAGCAGCTACTATGATAGTTTCGTTGGAATTTACCGTAAAAATGTCTCGATTTGCTGTAAAGAAAGCTAACTCTTTTCGTTCAATCTGTTCAAGATTCTGGTAGTCACTTTCCTGAAGAAACTTTGCAAACAGTATAGGTAAAGAGGTTAAAATCTTATTCCTTGTAATTAAATCCGTATGTAGGTCAAAACCTTTGTCAACTTTGGCTGCATTTAACCACTTAGGAAAACTATCTTGGACCTCTGAGAAGTAGGCCTGGAACGTTTGGTTTGACTGAGGGAAACTGCACTTCCACAATGGGTTTATAAACAACAAACCCTGCAAAGTCCTTCGTGATTCGGGTTCAACTCTAACAGGTGTAAGCAAAGCATTCATAAATAAAAGTGATTATACCGGTAAATTTATAACATGCCGCACTTTTCAGACAGCATTGAAAAATACCCTTCGGACAAAGCACATATTGATACACCATTCCGCACAGGAAAGATCATCTGTGCAGTATTGAATCAATTTTGTTGTGATTTAATTATAGGTAATCTGCCAGAAGTAAGAAACTGCTCCGAAGAAGAAATCAAAGCCTGGGAATAAAATCATCCAAAGGCTAATGCAATTACAAGATCAACTGCGAGAAAACAGCAGGACGACTACCAAACTTAGTCTCTGCAAATAGTTTCCCCTAGTGGCACTATCTATAGCAAGGCCACGGAAGACCTTATTCAGGCGCAACGCGCAGATCCAGCTTTGTCTTACTATTTTAAGCTGATACATTCTAAACCGAAGCAGACAAAAACGCTTCGTGGTATTTTACACTTAAGAATGGGATCTTAACAAGGTTCTATTGCAGAAACAACACCGTGGTACAACAAACTGTGCTACCAAAGCAGTATCACCAGAAAGTTTTACAGCTCGCCCATGACTCACCATTCGCTGGGTATATGGCTTATGTCGAAACTAGGGCCAGAATTTTGACACAGTTTTACTGGCCGAAATTTTGCAATGAAATAATAAAAATACTGCCAGTCATGTACGATCTGCCAAAAATTAGTTAAGAAAGGAAAGCACCCTGTGGCAGAGGTCCAGCCTCCTCAAGTAGCCTCAAAACCATTCCAAAAGGTTATTGTTGATATAATGGGATTTCTAAGCCATATGTCAAGCAGTGGCAACAGATTTAGCCTTACGATGGTAGATGGCTGGAAGCCGTGCCTTTAAAAACCATAACTTCCAAATATGTAACTGGTGTATATTTTTCATATTTTTGCACGTATTGGTTTTCTTGACACTATTTTATCTGACAGAGGAACGCAATTTATAGCGGCCTCGACTCAAGCAGTGACAAAACTATTAGGTATTAGACAGTGTTTCACCGCTCCGTATCGAGCCCCGTCACATGGGATTTGTAAAAAAAAATTAACGGCGACTTGAAACATATGCTCGCCAAAATAACAACAGAAAATTCAGCAGACTGGGACACATTATTTCTTGCTGTGTTATTCGCTTATAGAGAGGTACCACAAGCCGGCACGGACATCTCTCCCTTTGAGTTAGTTTACGGTGCTAATCCATGAGGACCACTGACCATTTATAACGAATTAGTGACAGGTACCGTCAATGAACAAGTACCAACTTAAGCCTATACTATGGTCACAAACACCCGTGACAAAATCATGAAAGCGTGTACCATTGCCAAATCGGCGTTACAGGAAAGCGGTCGCACATATACCAGTAAGCAAATAAGGGTAATAAAACATTGCTACTACAACCAGGACACGATGTCATACTTTTACTACCAGACAAAAGAAATCTTTTGTTTACATCTAAGCAAGGTCCATTCAAAATTATTAGGCATATATGAAATGTTGATTATGAAATTTTTTTGAACGGAAAACATAAGATTTTCCACATCAACATGCTAAAGCCATATTACTGCAGAAACGAAGACGATACAATCGACGGGACAGCCGCAACAACTGTCATTAACCAACTAGGCACAGACCAAATCGAACTACCTGTTCCGACAGTTGACAACTTTGGAACGACGACCGACATTAAGATCTGCCCCGAACTGACTGAGACACAAAGACAAGAAATCACAGACTTACTGAAAGAGTTCAATACTATCTTTTCCAACTCACCGGGAAAAACTGACAGAATTCAACATCGAATTACTCTGACAGATGAGACACCTAATAAGTGCAAACCTTACTCTATCCCTCTGCACTATCGAGACGGACTAGACAATGAAATTCTTGACTTGAAAAGACATGGTATAATTAGAAAATCTTAATCAGAATATTCTTCACCTATTGTTCTTGTCGAAAAGAAAGATTCTACAATTCGCCTCTGTATCGACTACAGAGCATTTAACGCTGTCACAAAATTAGACGCCGAACCTATTCCAAACTGTGACGATTTAATTATCCACATGGCAAAGTCGACGATTTTTTCCAGATTAGATCTGACGAAAGGCTATTGGCAAATTCCAATGCACAAAGACTAAATCCACATGACAGCCTTCTCAACGCCATTAGGCTTCTATGAGTGACGATTTCTTTCATTTGGACATGTTAACTCTCCCGCCACTTTTGTTAGACTAACCAGACTAATCGTACACTGTCTACCGAACATACAGACCTATATTGACGATATCTACATTCATACTGAAGACATGACTACCCACGTAATTACACTAAGACAAATATTCGACAAAGTCAAACAGTTCGGACTCACTATAAGGCCTAGAAAAGTCGAGATTGCTTTTAGTGAAATAGACTTCTTCTGTCACAAAATTTCCAACGGCCAAATTAAAACTGATGACAAAATTGAATCTACGATTTTGAACTTGACTGTACCAACAACCAATAAGCAAGTCAGAAGTCTATTAGGACTGGTTAACTATTATGGGAAATTTATTGCCAATTTAACTGAATTGACAAATGTTTTTTCCAACTTGTTGTTGAAGTCACAACCAACTGCCATTGTTAAAAGTGCCTGTTTAGAGGAATTCTTAAAAAGATAAAATTCATTTTGTCTAATCCACCAATTCCTCAAATTGCTTGACACAAGACTTCCTTTTATTCTAAGAACAAGCTCTAGCGGCACTTCCATTGCCTCCGTCCTACTGTAGCACCACAACGGGATAGATCACCCAGTTATTTATGTCAGCAGGAAGTTGACACCAGCAGAGAGAAAATACAGCACTGCCGAATTAGAATGCCTATCTGTTTTGTACGACGTTACTAAGTTAAGTAAATGTCTTCAGGGCACGCATTTCATCATCAAAAGTGACAACTCTCCACTGCTTGTCATACAACAAGGCATGCCGAGAAACAACAGAATTGCTCGTTGAGCCCTTCTCCTCCAAGACTACTCTTTTACAATACGTCATATTAAAGGCAGAGACAACGAGCTACCAGACTTTCTGACGAGGATCCCAGACACGGAAGCTAACTGATTAACCAGCCGCCTCCTCATTTTAGCGAAAGTGATATTTTATACAGTCGCACAAGGAGGAACAGAGACATCGTTAGTTAAGTTTTGTACAACATCGACATATTTACAGCAGTGTTAGCTAGAAACAGTTTTGGGACGACAAATATAAGACAGAAAACCCTGCGCTTTATACTTTATTACTCGTTTATTTTTGCGAACTCAACACCAGTGTGTAAAGTGAACTATGCGCTTGATCTGAATATAAGTGTTAATTGACCTATTACTTATGAACTCAACAACGTTGCGCGAACGGAACTATCATTTTCTAAACCGTATATATAGTTAGAACACTAAATTAGTTAAATAGTTGTTAAACGTTAAACTTTTTTTTCCGATCCAGTGTTTGTGTTAAATAGACACACCTTGTTTTGAATAATAGTTGCGAAAATTCAAATCGTTTAAGAATATTAGTTATGCGTTAATAGCTATTACCTTAACTTTAAATAACATTTTTAACAAGATAATACAGATTAAATGCAAGAGTGAGAGATGAACGAAAGACAGTATATATGGATTATGTGTATGAAAGAAAATGTGCATGGTACTTTGCACATTGGACTCAATGTTGTATATTGTATTCGTCATCTGCAACACGTGTGATTTGTGCCATTTTGTGTGTGAGTGTTACCAGTTCCAGTTCCAGTTCCAATTGTCGAGAAAAAAAATCTTTCCACATAGACAGGTTTCTAAGAATCATTGTTCGGTAGCTGGTCTCATGAATTATGAATATTTCATCTTTCACGAATCGCTGAAGACCAAGCAAATGACACTTAGAGAATAGTATTACATAAATTATAAACAGACACACACGCTTTATAATTACCATACACATTATTACAATAGTGTATACATACACAGCACACAAACAAGTAAAGCAAACATCCACTATAATAGGGGAAAAGGGGAACTATCCTAGTGCAATACATAAACAAGAAAAAGAGGGAGAAATTCAACACCGATACTAATATAAGGAACATAAGTAGCTCTAAAGGGACAACACTACATACAAACCTTGCCAACGAGCGGCAGCTAAAAAGATGTATCAATTTATGCAGTCTTCTTAGACCATATGGGTTGAATATTGCCATTTTACGGGAACCTGGGGAAATTACATTTCCCTTGATGAGTTTCTATACGGGAAACCATTGTCCGTGGCACGGATGTGTCTGAAAGGGTTGCAGTTATAGGGTTGGCTCTTGATAACATAAGTCAACGAACCTTAGAGAGGTACAGTTCCTAGTAGTGAAATGAGCTAAAGAATTATATTCTGTATGTCAACTAGGCGGGAAACTACTATTGAACAAACTTCAGATGGTAAATGTTTGACAGTAGATTAGACCCTGATAAGCTACATTTTCCACCCCAACTGACAGTAACCATGACCATTTAGAAACTTCCATAGGCCTCTGACGAATTAGTTCAAACTAATTAGATAGACACACAACAACGTGTCACTTATTAGTATAGCATAAGTGACACAGAGGAGAGCAAGGGGAGGGTGTCAAGAGTTCCATTCGACCTGATATGGAGGACATGGGAATAGAAGACAGGACGGGTGAACAGCAGACAGGATAATATGCCCTTGAACAGACAGGACAGTATACCCTTGGACTGGACTACGTGAGACAGCAGTCGTCAACAGACGGACTGACCCTGGGTTCACCAACAGGACACGGCCCAGTACAGCAACGCAGTACTGACCACTTGTGGCATTAGGCGACACAAGAGTAAAGACCACGTGATAGGTAACCAAGAGAGGAAGCTTTGGGAGACAAGACTGGGCTTTTGGATGAGGAAGGACGTGTCTGGATGTTTGCTGATGTCCCAAGCCTCACGATAGATGGTAGAAGCGTCAACAGAGAGAACAAACTGAAGTATCTGGGAATCACATTTGACAGGAGCCTGTCCTTCAAGGACCATGTGGAGACGGTTGTGACAAGGTCTCAAAAGGGACTCAATGCACTTAAAACTATGGCTGCAATGGACACAGAGCAGAGAATGCTTTTCACACTATACCAGCACTTGATCCTCTCAGTGATTGATTATGGACTAGGACTGCTCACTGTCTCAAAGAGTCAGCTGGTGAAATTAGAGTGCATACAGAACGAAGCGATGCGAGTCATTCTGGGAGGCACCAGAGACACCCCAGTTGTGTGAATGCGTTACATCCTTGGTAATGCTGGTATACTCAAGGTTATGCAGGCGAAGGCATACCTCAGAGTAGCTGCAGACACAGATCACCCGTTGCATGAGGCGATGGACGCCGTTAAGGGTCAGCGACTGATAAGAGGGAAATCATGGATGGCTCAGGCGGAGGATACGATCAGGCAGGTGTGCCCCTTGGAGAACATTAGGAGAGGAGAAGAGTGGGTCAGAGTGTCAGCGGAGCAGTCAGACTTGTGCAGAGTTATAATCACATTGAGCCGGGAGTGCAGGGAGTGGCCAGCAGGGGCTACGGAAGTGGAAATCCAGCAACTAATTCAGGATAATGCTCGCTCAGGTGATGTGATTATCTACACAGATGGGTCGGTGTTGAGAGGTAGGAGAAGTGCCTGGGGGTTCTTAGCTAAAGCCAATGGTCGACGTTTGGTGCAGGAGAGTCTGGCATATGATACCACAACATCTAGCTTAAGAATGGAGGTGGAGGCGGTCAGTGCAGCTTTCCGCTGGATGGAGAATACGATATACACACACACATCGTAATTGTAACTGACTCAGAAAGCATGCTGAGGAAGGTGAGGACAGGCAAGCTTCGTGCAGAGTGTCTTGCTTAGCTTCGGAAGTCACGGGTGACAAGCATCGTCTGGATCTTTTCTCCGGGGCATTCTGGTGTGCTGGGGAATGAACAGGCGGACAGATTGGCTGGCTCGGCAAAACTTGGTGGAGTATTGATGCATGACAAAGCTGATGTGGTTGCTACCTTGTGGGAGCATGTGTACACCTCGGATGAGCAAATGGATCACCATGGTCTGGCAAGAATGCGACAGCGAGGGGTGACGAGGGGATCTTGCCGACGATCAACGCTCAGAGGAAAGGCGAGACGGACATATAATCAGATTGCTACTGGTACTATTAGTGTTGGAACTCTTCGTTGGCTGCTGAGGATGGGGACGGAGCGCTTATGGGAATGCCCCGAATGCTGTGATATCGGTTCCTAAATTTATCAATCAATCAATCAATCAATCATGGATGTTTGCTTGCGAGAGTGACTTGTATAACCGATTCGAGTGTTTACTAGTACTGCGGTGTATTTGAGATCCGACTGTTGGTGTGTGCTCATTGTGTGAGCAAAGAGAGTGTTATCTGATGAGTGCAATGCTGAGCGATACGCTGTGATACTGTATATTTCGATTGTTTATTATTAAACATATTTATTGACCATGTTTATCTAACTTGACTGACTTTGTGTGTACATGTCATCTACCTGTAGAATTATAGACAAACGAGCGACATAAGATACTGACATTCGTCTTCCCATGGAGTTTGCTCTGGAATAGTTGTTAGGGGGATACAATCTGTGGTCAGATCGATGATTTCTCTGCAGAGTCGTTTGGCCTGGTGGATAAAACTACTTCGCTTCAACCACCCCATAGCTAGGTTTACAAATCAGTTCTTCATAAGGTGGCCTGGCAAGCTGAGGAACTTTCCTGCTTGTATTAGCGTTTTCGTATCTCTGCGCTCTCTCAGTGCTTGTGTCCTCCCCATCTTCTCCATATCAACTATAAGGGTTGATCTCATCCCTCCTGTGGTGACTCTAAGTGCTTGATTTTGCACCTTGTCCAGCTCTTGTAGTGTGGTTTTTGATGCCGAACACCACGCAGTTGACCCGTATTCCAGGTTTGGTCGTATGCTCTGTTAATAAACTTTACTAAGTATTTTCCCACTGGCTTCCGATGTGGTCCCACTTAGCTTTCTCGCGATGGCTATTTTCCTTCTGGCTTTTGCTACTGCTTTGTTGATGTGCTTTCTCCATGTCAGCCTGCCATCAAATGTTACTCCAAGGTATGTTGGTTCTTTATCTTCTCTTAGGGGTGTTCCATTTATTTGGATGGTCCCTGCCTTTTGTTTTGGAGAGAGGGTAAATAGGGTGGTGCTGCACTTGTCAGTGTTTATGCTGATACACCATCTATTTGCCCATGCAACAAATGTATCTACAGCTCTTTGTAGCAATCTGGTGGCCACTGATGCATGTTCATTTGTGCTCCATAGAACCAGGTCATCGGCGTACATTGCCGCTTTAATTCAATGCGGTAGATTAGCAACGAGATCATTGATGAAGATTAGAAAAAGTGTGGGGGACAAGACTCCGCCCTGGGGAACACCATGACGCAGTAGTACTTTCTTGCTCTTTAGTCCGTCTATCTATACTCGGGCTCTTCTGTTGTGCAAGTATGCTTTCACCCATTTGTACATTCTTCCATTGACTTTGCAGTTTCTCAGTTTCTTCATCAGACCTTCTTTCCAGACTTTGTCAAAGGCTTTCTTCAAATCTATCCATGCCGCAAGCACCAGCTTCTTCTCTTGGAATGCATCCTCAATTTCTTGGGAGAGGTAGGTTGTCTGATCTTCCATAGAGTAGCACTGCCTAAAGCCAGCCTGCTGTGGCACAATGATGTTTTTACTTTCAATGTACCACTGCAGTCTGTGATTGATGATGCGCTCCAGTGTTTTGCAGAGACAGCTAGTGAAGCTAATTGGTCTGTAGCTAGAGGCAATGGAACTATCTTTCCCTGATTTTAGGAGGGGTATCATGATTCCTTCTCTCCAGGCTTGTGGAACACTGCCTAAGGTCCAACTGTTATTGAAGATCTGCAACAGCTTTGCTTTGGCCTCTGTTCCTAGGTTCCTGATCATTTCATTGGAGATACTGTAGCAGAATAGGCATGATTGGGTGGGCAAAGCTACAGCACGCTTGAGCATCAGGATGGAATGGGAAGAAGGATGCTCAAGTCGTGACGTAGTTTGTTGTTAGGAGGCAGTCAACATCTGGGTCTAGGAAAGAGAAGTCGCCATCGGTACGGAATTGTGACAATATCATGTAGTGGCCATCAATATGAAATAAAGCTTGTTTATATTCAACCAACAGATCTCGTTAGTCCTGCTTTGTTATAAAGGATGAAATGGTGCCCATGACGCAGGATCGGAACCTGGAGTGTCGAGGAATCTCAATGCGCCGTCCATATAAAACAAACATCGCAAACATCGAAGTAAATACCACGTTTTGAAGATCCTTAGTTCTGCTTGCATCAATTTCCCAGAGACAGGATTACGGCACGGTTCTATACTTCTATTGAACGTCAAAACGAAGTTGATAAATGTGATAAATGGCCACTATGTTGTCTGTGAGAGTTACAGCAGCCAAAAGCCCGGCTAGGGGTGGTTGTCTGTAAATATTTTTCAGAAACCTCGCTGTAAGGACCTCTTGTCAAGAATCCTCGCTGTACAGGCAGTCGTTATCACCTGAGATATGAAAACCAGCTTGCCAGGACGGGTTGCTGTACAATAGTTATCGTCTTGCTGAGCAAAAGAGCGAGAAAAACCAGCACGTTTTTTCTGGATCCTTTGAAATAAGAGACGTTAGAAAAAGAAACTTCAAGACAAATCGAATTAATAGCAGTAGCATCAAGATTGTCTGGAGCGAACTGAAAACCGTTAAATCGTGACCTTGAGAGTTTGAAGAAACAGGTCAATCACTCATTTGAAGAATAAAAAGAAATGAGAAGGTCATCAACAGCAGCGATATCGTCAGGGGACTCTCGGAAGTGGGAGGGGCAGACTGGGCTGCCGACCTACTGAAGAGGGGACCCAAATTATCTCTTTTGTGAAGTTCTCAAGACGTCGCTTTGATGTGCCCTGTATAGGGTGAAAAGAAGCCAGAAGTCTGGTAGGGACCCAACCAGGGGTTGAAGTTACTGAGACGTTGGAAGAAGAACTCCCTAACTACCTGAGGTGCGTGATCGGTTGGAAGAGCATTTCGGCTGGCGCAGACTCCGGGCGTATGAATTCTACCTGACAGCGAACATAGAGGAATCCGTCTTTCGTGAATCAGGAACAGAGATTAGGGTAAAGTGTAAACCTTAAATATCATTTTAAGTACTATTGACTGATTGAACAATTCTTACTGTGTAAAGTAACAACGGTCATGTCTTTAAATTAGATAGTTATAAATGTGAAATTGATTTTATTGCTATATATAGAAATATTTCAGCATGACGGAACAAGATTCATTGGCACAAGTTTTGACGGGGGTAGGAGCAGTGATAGGTAGACTTAATACGGTCATAAAACAACAGGGAATGGCAACTGAAATTGTCAAGTTTAGTGGACAGGCCAGAGATTTTAAAAAGTGGGTAACTTCTATAGAGAAATATGCATATTTGGTGTCAGCATCAGATGAAGAGAAGATGAGACTTGCTTATCAGGCAGCGACAGAACCGGTTTCAGATCATATCCGAAGAAAGTTAGAGGCTAGAGTAGATGAGACATGGGAGCAGTTCAAAGACGACCTAGCCCATAAATACGCGGAAATAACGGACCCACAACATGCGTTTTCGGTGTTGAGACAGTCTAAACAAAACACTGGAGAGACGGTACAATTGTTCAGCGATAGGTTGATTAACCTAGCTGAAGAAGCATTCTTAGGACAGAATGTACGAGGAGAAGAGGTGGAGAGGATGTTAGTCGGGATTTTTGTAGATGGCATAAAATCCGATGGACTGAAGTTTAAGCTGATGAGAGAAAACCCCGAGAGGTACAAGAAGAAAATTTGAGACGTAGATTTAGATTGAGAACAGGACGAGAAATAGGAACTAGTCGAGAAGACAGGATTGAGGAGCCTATGGAAATAGGACAAACAAGGTTCGGATGGAATAGGAGAGGAGGTATACAGACGTTACAAGGTAGAAATAGAAATGCTTATGATGAAAGAAGACATATGAGGTACCCTACAAGTGAGACAGTAGGTAACACAAATAACACAAATATAGTCTGTTGGTTTTGTGGTCAACGCGGACATGTTTCTCGTTTTTGTGATAACAGGCGTATCCAGTCGAATACACAAAGTAGAAATGGAAATAGCAGGTTGAATAGGAATGTTGAAGATAGACACAGAAATTTTACAGGTACAAGAACGCAGGAAAACCGGCGCCCTACCTATTAAATAGGACCTGTAGTAGGAGGGAAAATAATAAGGTCCCAAGATTTAAAGAATATGTTAATAACAGGCATAGTAGGACGAGTAGGGAATACTTTCAACTAGATGAAATCAAACAGTTTACAGAAAATAAAACAGATCATAGCTCATGTATAATAGAAATAGGAAAATATAGAGTTCGTACATTAATTGATTCAGGAGCTCAGGTCAGTGTAATTAAAGAAAGTTTTTTATATAAAATAATGAGAAATTGTAGAATATTTAAGAGTCATAATAATCTTCACTCTGTTACAGGACAGAATTTACAAGTAATTGGACAAACAATGATCAATTTTAAATTAGGAGGGATCAACGTAAGACATCTTTTTCAGGTAGTGAAAGATTTAAATAGAAACATGCTTATAGGAAGAGATTTTTTAATAAAAAACGGAGTAAGACTTTTCTTTGATTTACACAAATTAAAATTCAAGGACGTATATGTAGATATGGAAGAAGACATGCATATATCAGCACTAGTTAGAGTTAAAATGTCTACGACGTTAAAACCACAGTCGGTTAATTTGATACAAGCAAAGGTAAAGAGAAACCCATATTATGTGGCAGGACACACAGTTAGAATCACTGAATTGCAAAAGGAAGTAATTGATGAGCCTGGTCTAGAAGTTCCAGATGGAATAGTATCATTAGATAAACACTTAACTTTTCCAGTAATGATTATTAACAACACAGGTAGAGAAATTAGACTATACAGAGGATGTGTAATAGCCAAAGTAGAACATAACGTTAATGATGTATTGGCAACGGATAGAGTAGAAATGCCGGGAACAAATTATTCAGAAACTTCTAGTGAAAGAATTAATAACAGACGCGGACGCGGAAGAAGAGGGAACGTACAAAAGGATGAATTGATCCATCCATTCAGAAGAAATACAGCCCAAATATATTCACTAGACAAAATGACAAGGGAACAAGAATTGTTGGCACAGTTAAAAGCTCCACCAGAAAATAAGAAAGTATTAGAACAACTTATAAAAGAAAATCAGGATGTATTTGCAATTAATGATTTAGAATTGGGAAGGACAAAAACAGTTACAATGGAAATAGATACGGGAGACCATCCACCAATTAGTTTAAAACCGTATAGAACTCCCTTAAGAAATAGAGAAATTGTTGAAAAGGCAATAGAAGAGATGTTGAAAGCAGGAATAATAACAAGATCGAAGTCAGAATGGTCATCTCCGATCGTCATCGTGACCAAACCTGATGGTTCACATCGATTCTGCTGTGACTACAGGGCGTTGAACAAAATCACTAAGAATGTAGCGTACCCACTGCCGGTGATTGATGATATTTTGGGGTTGCTTAATGGCTCTACATTCTTCACGACGCTAGACGCAAGATCAGGATTCTGGTGTATACCGATGTCGGAAGACGCTCAAAAGAAAAGTGCTTTCTGTACTCATATGGGTTCTTACGAATTCTTACGAATGCCATTCGGGGTTCGAACGGCCCCATCTCACTACATGCTGTTAATAAATGAGGTATTAGAGGGTATGCAAAAGTTTGCATTGGCATACATAGACGACATTCTAATCTATACAGCAGGGGATGTGGATGATCACTTAAAACATGTTCAGATTGGTATTCGACAGATTAAGAGTACATGATGTTAAATTGAAGCTTAGTAAATGCGAGTTTTTAAAAACAGAAACAAAATATTTGGGGTATATTATTAATAGAGACGGAATTAAACCAGACCAAGACAAAATAAAGGTTATTAAAGAGTTACCTCCTCCAACTAACGTAAAAGAAGTGCGTGCTTTTATTGGAACCTGTGGGTATTATAGGCGCTTTATCCCAGGGTTTTCTAAAATAGCAGAACCTATTACTAATTTAACGGGCAAATACGCTAGATTTAAGTGGGATGATGAGTGTCAAAAAGCGTTCGAGTTTTTAAAAAATAGCTTAACAGTGGTACCACTATTGACGCATCCAGATTTGAATAAACAGTTAATACTATATACAGATGCTTCAGATAATGCTATAGGAGCGTGTTTGGTTCAACCATATGAAGGAAAAGAATCTGGAATACCAGGGGTTAAAAATGAAAGGCCAATTTATTTCTTGTCTCATAAACTTAGCAGGTCTCAACGGAAATGGCCTACTATTGAGAAGGAGGCTTATGCTATACACTATGCTCTCCAAAAACTAAATTACTACTTACATAACGCAAATTTTGTTATTAGAACTGACCATATGCCTTTAAAATCTCTGTTAGAAGCTCCAGTGCAGAACAGGAAGATACAGACGTGGGCATTGAATCTACAGGGATACAATACAAAAATTGAATACATACCAGGTAGGATTAACACATGTGCTGATTTATTGTCTAGGATCCCGTATCCACAGTCATCAGGAGACACAGAAGATGAAGGTGAACCAGAGATCGACGACCGAAACTGGCAAGTAAATATATTAGATTCTGCCATAATAAATAGAGAAGAGTTTGAGAGTTTACCATCGGATCAAGAGTCTGAACCTAGAGCAGAAGACCCACATTTAGCACAATTTAATATGAAAGAAGAACAAGAATTAGATCCAAAAGTCTTACAAATAAAACAGAAATTAAAAGAAACGGAGGAGAATAAATATAAGAAGAATTATTTAATTTTGCAAGAGGATGAACAGTTATATTATATGAGTGAAAGGAACGAACAGCTAAGGAAATATATTCCAAAACATTTGGAAAATGAAGTGTTAAAAGCATATCATGATGAGAATGGTCATCTCGGTCGTGATAAATTGGTAAAAGCACTTACAAGTAAATATTATTGGCCGAACTTATTTAAATCTGCTTGTAAATATGTAGATACGTGTGAAAGATGCAGATTAAGGAATATGAAAACAATTAAGTGTCCCTTACAAGATACAGATATTCCTCAGTTTCCTATGCAAAAAATTAGTTTAGATATATCGGGTCCTCACCCTAGAACATTGTCAGGGAACGTGTATTTAATTCATATAGTAGACGTCTACAGTCTTTGGCCGGAAGTTTATGCAATCCCAGATAAGAGCGCAGATACTGTCATTAATATTTTTTTTACAAGAATTCGTACCAAGATTTAGTTGCCCACAAAGTATACTTACGGATAATGGCAAAGAATTTGTAAATAAAAAATTCGAAAAGTTATTAAAAGATTTGAATATAAAACATATAAAGACCTCATACTATAGACCTTCTTCAAATGCTAAGAACGAACGACAACATAGGACATTATACGATATTATAGCAAAGATTGTTGATGAACATGAAAAAGATTGGGATCTATTCTTGGGACCTGCGCTTAGTGCTATTCGCACAAATCAAAATGAGAGCACGGGGTTTTCACCATTCTATTTAATACACGGGAGAGAACCAGTACTACCTATAGATAATCTGTTAAAACCAAGACGGAAATATATGGGGGAAGACTTTCAAGAGACCATCATACAAGAAATGCATAAAGCACACGTAAGATTAAAGAATAATATAATTAAAGCTAGAGAAAGACAGAAAAAGTACAAAAACGTGAATACAAAATTACAGGAGTTTAAAGTAGGTGATAGAGTTTATTACAAGAAGCATAGAAGGAACTCTAAGTTTGATGCTCGTTGGATCCCAGGTTATTACGTTTTGGAAAAGCTAGGAAATGTATCGTATAGTATCAAGAACCAGATCACGGGACATGTGGCAAGGGCGCACGTGGAACACTTAAGAAGAGATGAGGATGAGAGGGGAAATAATAATTATAATAATTATTATTATTCAGACACTGGATACTTAGATGAACAAGTCGTCAGGGGAGCTACAATAACCCCAGGTTTTGGAAAAGATCCAGCACAAAATCAGTTAATAACAACTCCAGTTTACGATGATACTCAAGAACAGACAATACCGAAAACGATAGAAGAAGAAGGTGCGAATGTGAGTCATTATGATAGTATAGAATCTATGGAAGAGGAAATAGGTGCTCCATTTAAGAATACTAGACAAGCAACGAAAAGAAGAATGGATAAACAAAGAGAAAGAGAAGTAAAAAGACAGAGAAGAATTAGAGATTATTCAACAAGCGGTGAAGATATGCCTCTACTAGAAAGGTCCTTAAGAAAGAATGATAGACAAATTAGATGGGATATTGAACGGAAGAAATTAGCGGCTGCTAGCGATAGACATACAGATGAAGAAGAGGAAATGGATGAAAAGTCAGAATCAAATAGTAGTATGGAAGAAACTAATAAGTTATACGAAGAAGAAGATATTGATGTGGAGATAGCACTTATTCAAAGAAACTTGGAGTTATTGAAGAAGTGGAAACGTAAGAAGTAAATGGATAGAAAATACTGCAGATAGCAAGATGTAAGTTTCATGATTTAAAAAGGAAAGAGATACTTGATGAAGTATATGAGACAGTGGAAATGGAAAAGGCTTCTATTGATACTTTTCATAAATGGTCTTGAGGAGTAGTTAAGCATTAAGATAACTAATATAGAAGTAAATTCGAGTGAGGTATATATGTTTTTTTTTCTCTCTGTGATGGAATTGATGGTCGATTTTATGTGTCAACTTTTTGAGTTTTCTTAGATAGATAAGTTAGTCAATGGTACAGCAGGTAGATATACTCTATAATAAATAGACAAGTTTTTATTGGTGCTAGAAATACCGTGGTTAATGGTAATGATTAAGAAGTTGCTACAAATGAAGGAGAAACAATTGCTGTGTCGAACCACAGGTTCTATTGATAGATAGTACGCTCATTGTTAGCTAAAGACTTTTATGGAATGAACAGATATTGTTTTAACTTAGGAATTGGTCTGTGGTAACAGATATATATACTTGGCAGTGAGTTGTTTTGTTTTCACGGTTATAAAAATAGTGGAATGACTTGTAGGAATAGATATGTGTTACATTGGTTCGTATAGGAGGCCAATGTTGATGGGTCACTGTACGTAGTTAATTTTAAGTGAATTATATTTTTTTGAAAACCTTCTCTTTAGCGAGAAGACACTTGTTTTATTGAATCTGAGTTTTTAATGCCTCATATATAATATGTTTTTTTGCTTGATTTGGTCCTGTAAAATGATTGTTATTAATTGATTTTAAAATAGGATTATTGTGTTCTTAGACTTTTACGTACAAACTATTGGTCCGTAAAAGAGACCAGTAGTGTTAGGTAGTACTAGAATATTTTCTTCTAATTTGATAAGATGCATGTTATATTATTTTAAAATGTGTTTTTCTTTGAATGAGTTGATATCTTTAATTAATATGAGGGGAAACATAAATTTGTGTAAAAAAATACTTGGGGGGTATGATGTCCTGTTTTGATTTTATTTCGCTTCACTCATAATTTAAATAAGTTGTTTAGTGTATTAGGTTACCTTATTAGTAAATATGTTACAAATTTAGTTAAGTAAGTTTAATTTTTAAATAGTTATGGTGTTGGCTAGAATAAAGAAAATACATGGGGCTTTATTTAAGACCCTTCGTTCAGAAAAGAGTTACTAAAACTACTGAGGGCTAATAGAGAGACACATTCTCTTGGTGAATATTATGTGGTTGTCATAATCGGCATGAGGAGGTTCTTATGGATATAAAATATTAGAAGCATAGATCGGGGATGGCTATGAGAAAGTAAAATAGGAGCTGCATTAAGGTCAGCATTATATGAAGATATAAGGTTGGGTATATGAAGAAAAAAAAAAGAAGAAGAAGAGAAGGGGGGAAAGACTGTGAAGGGCAGCATATAAGCTGGGGTATATATAGGTAGACAAGGAAGCAGATCATGGGATGTGAGGGGGCAAGATATAGGAGCTGTGAAAAATCAGCGTTAATTAAAATAAAAATGTTCATGGAATATGAACATTGGCTCGTGGTCAAAGATGAGATAACGGAAATATAGACAAGATTGTGGATGGCAATATAAATGTTGAATATATAAATGTTGAGAAAACTTATATCAACTTGATTGGGTACAAGGATGTATTTCATAAGATGTATTTTTTTAAAAAATTTTACAAAAAATTTTTTTTGTTGGCAAGAGAGGTAAATGTGATTGTGTTGACTATTCATTCCTTTATGTAAATGTGATTGTGTTGACTATTCATTCCTTTATGCTTTTCACTGGGTGCGCACCCCTTCTTTACTTTTTCTAACTACTCTACATTGTTTTCTGTGTTGTGAAAGAGTGAGAAATCTCATAATGTCAAGTGTACGATAACGATTATACGAGCTGTTCTTATGATATATATATTTTGTACAGGAACACTTTTGAAGAGCCAAAAACGAACAAGAAATGTATAGTGGTTTACTATATGGCAGGGGAAAGAGTTACGAATAGATTGTTGTACTTAAAATAAAGTTGGTTTGGGGAAGATTAGAGGAGTTATGGGAAGTAAGGAAAGAGAGGGAATAGAATAGGGGGATTGGGAGTAAAGACTTTTTAAAGGGAAAAAGTCTTTCTGAAACATAGGAAGGTGTAGCAGAATAGGTGCAGAATAGGTATGATTAGGTGGGCAAAGCTACAGCACGCTTGAGCATCAGGATGGAATGGGAAGAAGGATGCTCAAGTCGTGACGTAGTTTGTTGTTAGGAGGCAGTCAACATCTGGGTCTAGGAAAGAGAAGTCGCCATCGGTACGGAAATGTGACAATACCATGTAGTGGCCATCAATATGAAATAAAGCTTGTTTATATTCAACCAACAGATCTCGTTAGTCCTGCTTTGTTATAATACCATCAGCTCCTGGTGACTTTTTTCCTTTCCTGTTACCAATGGAGTGAAGCAAGGATGTGTCCTGGCACCAACACTGTTCAGCCTCATGTTTTCAGCTATGTTGACGAATGCCTTCGAGAACAACGACATTGGAATAGACATCAACTACCGTATGGATGGAAAGTTATTCCAATCTCAGAAGGCTGAAAGCTAAAACCAAAATTGACAGCGACAGCTCCTGTTTGCTGATGATTGCGCTCTATATGCCAACTCAGAGGTGGACATGCAACATAATGTTTTAGCTTTCTCACATGCCTGTGCCAACTTTGGGCTTTATCTCAATATCAATTTGGAGAAGACTGTAGATATGTACCAGCCAGCTCCAGGGAATAATCACACTGTGCCGAATATCAAAGTGAATGGTCATAGTCTAAGTGTTTTGGACAAATTCACCTATCTTGGCAGCATTGTGTCACAAGCTGCCACAATTGATGATGAAGTGAATGCGAGAATCTCCAAGGCCAGTGCGGCCTTTGGCAGACTGTACAGAATGTATGGGACAGAACTGGAATAAGCCTGCAAACAAAGCTAAAAGTCTACAAAGCAGTTGTATTATCCACACTGCTATATGCTTGTGAACCTGGACTGTTTATCAGTTAGTTTGTTAGTTAGTTAGCCGACAGATCATCCTCATTGCACATCGAACCATTCAGTCCATAGGTGCTCGGATCCCCTCCTCAGCAAATCCCGCAGCTCGTAGTGGCTAACGACGCCAGTTCTGTGTTGGTTTATCAATCTTCTTGGACTGTTTATCAGCGACACGCTAGGAAATTAAACCACTTCCACACAGTCTGCCTTAGGAAGTTACTGAAGATTAAATGGCAAGACAAGGTCCCAGACACTGAAGTCCTAGAAAGAGCGTCTATGCCCAGTATCCACACTCTACTAATGAAGAATCAGATTTGCTGGGCTGGTCACTTGACTCGCATGCCAGATCACAGGCTCCCTAAACAAATTTTTTACAGCGAGTTGCATTGTGGTAAACGTTCCCAGGGCAACCAGAGGAAACGCTTTAAAGGCACTCTGACAATCTCACTGAATGCTTTTGGAATTCATCATGACACCTGGGAGACTGCAGCCAGAGACCGAAATTCGTGGCGTACATCATTACGCAAGGGTGCAGTCACTTGTGAGGCAACCAGGACTTCAAGAGCTGTGAAGCAAAGACAGAACAGAAAAACCACTGCAGAAAATCCTCCTCCAGAAACGTCAAGCATTCTTTGTCCACATTGTCAAAGAACATTTCGAGCCAAAATAGGCCTTATCAGCCATCTTAGAACTCACGGCTCCATACTTTCAACCCCACTGGATGAAATGAATGGTCATCATCATTCTTGATGGACAAACAACATAGGTGACTTTTTTATTTTCAGTTTTGATATGGCTAGCTGCAGTTCGCTGATAGTGATTGTGATGGGTGCCATCAGAACCTAGTGTACTCTTTCCTTCTGTCCTGTATATTGCCGTTTCTCTCGAATCTCTTGTTGTTTCTCTGGACTAATTTTGATATTGTAATCTTATGCGAATGAGTCCGCAAAATGGTCAGCTGCTTTCTTTCTTGTTAAGATGCACTACATCTGTAGATCCTTCTGACTTGCTGCTGTCAAGACGGTGACAGCACATAATATAAGTTATGTTCACCAACCAAGATCCTTGGCATATTTTCTGTAGATCTCGTTATATCTTCACTGTACAATGTGAACACATCAGGAGACATTACACATCCTTTTCTGATGCCCTTCCAGAAATATTCCTAAAAGGTTGTTGAATCTTATGGTTGCTGTTTGCTGCCAATAGATGTTTATTATTCGCAGATTGTTGCCGTCAATGTTCAGCTGCCCTAGTAGTTTGATTATTTCCCCATGTTTTATATTGTCAAACGCTTTTTGTTGTTGTTGTTGTTGTTGTTGTTGTCTATGAAGCACAAGTGCAGATCTGATTTTACTTCTACAGCTTCTTCTCACGGTGTCCTGAGAATAAGCGAGGAAAAGTCATTAAGTAACATTAACTGTATTATAAAGTGCACGGAAGACTACAGACAACGGAAAATCTTATTTTATTAAGCAACTATCTGACCCGGCCCGGCTTCGCCCAGTTCCTGTCGGGGATCTATCTACCTATCTATCTGTCTGCCTGCCCCCCCCCTCTCTCTCTATCTCTATATGTCTGTCGACCCGGCCCGGCTGTCTATCTATCTATCCATCCATCCATAGGACCCGGCCCGGCTTCGCCCAGCCCCTGGCGGGGATCTATCTATCTATCTATCTATCTATCTATCTATCTATCTATCTATCTATCTATCTATCTATCTATCTATCTATCTATCTATCTATCTATCTATCTATCTATCTATCTATCTATCTATCTATCTGTCTGTCTGTATAAGTGGGGGATCTGTAGTTGAGAGGTGGCGGATATTGGGTGGGTGAGTGGATGTAGGTTGGCTGATGTGTGTGTGGGTGGGTGGGGAAAATTGTGAGGGTGCGGGATGTGTGTGGATAGGTGCGGGATGTGTGGGTTGACGGGTGTGTGTGTGTGTGGTTTTATGATGCGTTTTGCTGGGTGGTTGCGGGTGTGTGGTGGAGAATATGTGGGTAGGTGTGTGTGTGTGTCGGTTATGGGATCGGTGGGGGATGTATGTGTGGGTGGGGAAATGTGTGTGGGTGGGTGGCGGCATGTATTTTTGCCTGAGTCTGTGTGAGTGCGTGGAGGTATGTGTGGGTGGGTGGGAGATGTGTGGGTGGCTGCGGGATGTGTGGGTGGCTGCGGGGTGTGAGGTGGATGGGGAATGTGTCTCACAACATTGCAATATGCACTGTTTATGTTTACAACTTTCATTTGACAAAGTTTTTTTTTTCACCATGTGAATGTACCATGCGTATTATGCATCATTTATGCTTACAAAATCTATTTGACAATTTTTTTTCCCTATGTAAATGTAACATGCATATTTGATGAATGAAAGATGAGTGATCGAAAGGGCCGAATGTAAGACCGGCCTGCGTGCCCAATTTGTTACCCTTTTAAAATAAAGTTCGTTCGATCGGTCTGTCTGTCTGTCTGTCTGTCTGTCTGTCTGTCTGTCTGTCTGTCCTGTCTGTCTGTCTGTCTGTCTGTCTGTCTGTCTGTCTGTCTGTCTGTCTGTCTGTCTGTCTGTGTTCGGCCCGTTCCCGTTAAAAATATAGATAGAATAGAAGAATAGATAGATTGATAGTAGAAAATATGATAGGAAGAGATCTATCTACAGTAAACTTACCAAGATATCACGAACATCCAATAAATGGTGGGCGGTGGGTTGACTGCAGAGACTTGCAAAGGATATGCAACTAACTTTCTCTAAAAAAAATTACTTTTTTTTTTTTTAAACGAACGAAAATCTTTATTTTCAAAGGGTTAAGAATTGGGCACGCAGGCCCGTCCTACATTCTGCCCTTCTTCTCTATTTCTTTGCAATTCTTTGACAACAAAAGAACAATAAGCATTAAAACGCATGAAAAGTATCTCGTTGAGGCAATGTTTAACATGGGCATCATAAATACCTAACGTGGATGTAATGCGCCATACATATGAGAATGTTTAAAACAAAATTAAATGTGCTGTTGAAGAAAAATAAAAAGACGAGTTAGAAAATTTTCACTATTTAAATAGATGCATTATTTTTATGAAAACTTTGAAAATGCCTTAAAGATTTTATCATTATATATTATAATGCTTATGCTTGTAGATAAATGTAGAGAAAAGGTCCACCTATTTGAGAAATATGCAAACAATCATTTTAATTTTTACATATATAGCGATGCTATTAAAAGTTATGTCCCTTGATATAATTTTTCTTAAGTTAAGTCCCCTCGCTATATATAAATTATAATGTAATTACAAAATTAAATTTTATTACGTCAATAACTGTTTGTAAACTAACAAACTATGCCAGTTGGCAGCACCGGAATGAGAAGAAGACGTGTAGAAAATTTCATCTCAATCAGATGGACCGTTCGCGAACGCATAAATAACATACATACATACATACATACATACATACATACATACATACATACATACATACATACATACATACAGACAGACAGACAGACAGACAGACAGACATAGCATTTTATATACATAGATACCCTATTTAGGAGTCGTAATGATCGAGCAGTTTGCGCATGTGCAATAGCGATTACAAAATGGCTACCATTTATCCCTTTGCATCATAGAAGATCGACGAGGCGTTATTCATGTTTTGTGGTCACGGGGTGTGAAACCTTGTTAAATCTACACAACAATGATGGTTCAGTATGGAGTTAAGTTGTTTGAGTCAGGGAAGAATGTATGAATGGGTAGATAGATGCATTGGAAACACCCGTTGCCTATTTTGATGTATTTCCGCGACAGGAGTGAAACTGTGACTAGTGCTCGATATAGTGCATATTAGTGAAAAACTTAAGCCTGCGATACAATCTAAACACCAAAGACTTGTCTTAAACGGAGTATTGTCGCTGCACGACAACGCCCGCCTACGTACGGCTGCGAATACATTGGAATACACTACATGCTTTGAAACATGAATACAGTCTATATTTGGCGCCATGGGTATTTCACTTGTTTGGATCCTTGAATGAACATTTGCGGATGACAACCAGATAATGGGGGTGGTGCAAAACTGGTTTAAGGCCACACCCAAAATGTTTTCCCTAGAAGGCATCAACAAGCATGGGCGGGTGGACCAAGTGTGTTGCTAGGCAGGGGGGACTATAAGGAGAACACACACGCAATTTCTGGTTCGCACTATTGTAAACAAAAGTTGTTGGTAACTTTCCTGTTACTTTAATAACTCCCCCTCGTATGTGATATTGTTTGTGTTCTTTCTCTCTTCAAATCCACATAGTTCACCACTAATTTCTGGTTTAATCTTATTTTTAAAAATATTTTTCCTCTTTTATTTATTCTCAATAACAGTTTCGTCTTGTGGTCCCATAAGATGTACAAAGCGATGGTCTTTGCATTCTGTGGCCAGTGATTTTTTTGGCAGAGCTATAAAGATTGTAATAGGTCATTAGGAATATACCCATTATTATAGGTGTCATTTAGACAATATCTCCTGGGACCTCAGTAATGCTGTCTGGACTGGTCTCCCTAGCCTAGTGGTTAGCGACTTTCTCCATAATCCCGTAATTCCTAAATCAATCAATCAATCAATCCGTAATCCCGTTTACCCACATGAGCAAACGCAGCGGCGCGAGAATTGGTAGCAGTTCTCGCTGCGCCCATTACTTACAGCGATATGTGAGCGATATGTGCTCAGAAAGCAATGGAAACTACTGAGTGTAATCTTGCCAAGACATCAACAACAGCGGTAAAATGCTGGTGTTGACAGCCATGTCCTGTAATAGGATATGCTAAAATAAAATAAAATGCTGTCTGGACCGGGTGCGCTTCCTGTCTTCATGTGATGTAGTGCAACTTCTGCAGCAAGTATAGGTGGACCTTGGCCATTGTCTTGCATATACATCCGGTCTCCTATCATCATGCTACATTTCTAGATATTGTGCCAGTTTATTAACGATATCATCTGATACCATTAATACATGACCACGCCGCCTCGATGTTAAACATACAGTGCTCACAGAAGTAGGTGTAAGAATGAGAGACTAGACAACATACAAATTGAAAGCTATAGCTACAGACCGGGATTCGAACCTGTCACCTCCAAAGGACGACAGCGCCTCGCTGTAGGAACAAGTGTGCTTCAACGCAGGACCAACAACAGGAATGTCTAGTTGATCATGCATTGAAGTACACTTCATGTACATACCTACACTCCATGTCAAACCTACCACATATCCTACACTCCATGTTAGATCTAACATATATCTACACTCCATGTTAGATCTAACATATATATACACTCCATGTTAGACCTAACAAATATCTACACTCCATATTAGACCTAACATATATCTACACTCCATGTCAGACCTACCACATACCTTCACTCCATGTCAGACCTAACATATATCTATACTCCATGTTAGACCTACCACATACCTTCACTCCATGTCAGACCTAACATATATCTATACTCCATGTTAGACCTACCACATACCTTCACTCCATGTCAGACCTATCATATATCTACACTACATGTTAGACCAACCACATACCTACACTCCATGTCAGACCTAACATATATCTACACTCCATGTCAGACCTAACATATATCTACACTCCATGTTAGACCTAACATATATCTACACTCCATGTCAGACCTAACATATATCTACACTCCATGTCAGACCTAACATATATCTACACTCCATGTCAGACCTAACACATATCTACACTCCATATCAGACCTAACATATATCTACACTCCATGTTAGACCTAACATATATCTACACTCCATGTCAGACCTAACATATATCTACACTCCATGTCAGACCTAACATATATCTACACCCCATGTCAGACCTAACATATATCTACACTCCATGTCAGACCTAACATATATCTACACTACATGTTAGACCAACCACATACCTACACTCCATGTTAGACCTAACATGTATCTACAGTCTGTGTTAAATCTAACATAAATCTACACCCCAGGACAAACTAAACAAGACACGGTGCATCTACACTTCTCATCAGGAGATGAGAGACTAAACAAAATCAAAGGTAAGTGTACAAGCCATATTAACATGAAAGACCAAAGTTGACCAACAAGCGTCTAAAAAGTCGACTTCATTGCACAGGGTTTTATCCCATATGGCTCGGTCTCTTTCCGCAGCATGGAAAGTGTCACTCAAAGCACGAACTCCGTAGCTCTAGCGACAACCCACAGGAGTCTCCGAAAAATGTCACTCGTGAACTGAAGGGCGTGGCCCGGAATCGAACCCAAAACCTCCGGAGCCTGAGTCAAACGGCTTGACAACTTCGCCACGGACAAGCGTCTACACTACATAAAAGAAGATGAACGATCATACACGACATCAGAAACATCTACACCACATAGAAGAAGATGAAAGATCATACAATACCTAGATACATCTTCTGCCATGACCGCAGTACTAAGTTAGCCACTCCAGTTCTATGACTAAACAAGACTTAAGAATCATCTACACTTCATATTTAAAGATGACAAACTAAGCAAGACCAAAGATACATCTAGACTAGTTATAAGAATTATAAACAAACACCTATGATATACCTGCATTCCATGTTTGAAGATGGACGACTAGATCAGATCAAAGCTCCAGGATAGAAGAAGAAAGACAAAGCAAGAACATGGAACAACCTGTGAGAATCAAGTCCAATAAGCACAAGTTATGTGCCAATATTCAATGAAGTTCTGGATATAGAGCTAGAAGAAGTTCAACCCTCAGATGGCTAGATTCTGTCAAGAGTATACTACTGAAACACAAACTGCACATTGTAGAGGCAACTTATTTAGCTTAAGACTGACGAGAAATTCCCAGCTGCATTCTTTCAGACATTCTGTTTGAAAACATCTACGAGTATTTCAGGCATCATTATCGTGGTGTGTAGAGCGCACTCATTTGACAGATTAGGGCTCTTTTCATCACTTCTCCCGTCTCCTGAACTTCCATGACCAGGCTGTCATTCTACCAGGTCCATTACTGTTCTATTTAACCATACACATGTCTAGCCTTCATTCTACCAGGTCCATTACTGTTCTATTTAACCATACACATGTCTAGCCTTCATTCTACCAGTCCCATTATTGTTCTCTTTAACCATACACATGTCTAGCCTATCATTCTACCAGTTCCATTATTGTTCTCTTTAACCATACACATGTCTAGCCATCATTCTACCAGTCCCATTATTGTTCTCTTTAACCATACACATGTCTAGCTGTCATTCTACCAGTTCCATTATTGTTCTCTTTAACCATACACATGTCTAGCTGTCATTCTACCAGTTCCATTATTGTTCTCTTTAACCATACACATGTCTAGCTGTCATTCTACCAGTTCCATTATTGTTCTCTTTAACCATACACATGTCTAGCTGTCATTCTACCAGTTCCATTATTGTTCTCTTTAACCATACACATGTCTAGCTGTCATTCTACCAGTTCCATTATTGTTCTCTTTAACCATACACATGTCTAGCTGTCATTCTACCAGTTCCATTATTGTTCTCTTTAACCATACACATATCTAGCTGCCATTCTACCAGTTCCACTCATCTGTATCTCCTATCTTTTGTGTATTAAACATGTGGTATTTCAACTTGTTCTATTCTGCTCATTTTTACCAAGTGCCATGTCTCCCCCTACTACGATTATGTCCGGATAATAAAGCATACATCCCGAGTCACTCAACATAATCTCAGTCTTCACAAATTACACGAGAGCAACCACTAGTGCAATCAAGGGAGACAAGAAGCAGTGTGTAATGAGTTTTGTTTGTCTTTTATTGGCAAGTATACGTTCAGTAGTTTGCCATTGCTTTCTAAACGTCTAGCACTCATACCATTGTATGAAAACCAGCACCAGGTTTCCTGCTTCCAAATTTCTAATGAGTACTTGTAATAAAATAGAGCATGTCCAGTTGCAAGGGGAAACCACTTTAAGAGAATACAACAATCCAACACCAACTGTAATGCTGTGTTCAGAGACGGTGGAAAGAACGCAGGCAATGAATTACCTGGGGATACGGTTTGATCGAAGCCTTGCTTATAATGTGCACATAGACCAGGTGATAACAAAGGCCAAGCGGGGCTTGGCAGCGATGCGGGTAATGGCGGCAGCAAACTGTGAGCAGCGCCATCTATGTCTTCTGTACGAGGGGCTGGTCATGTCTGTTTTGGAGTATGCAATGGCAATCCTGACTCTCAGCCATAAGCAGATAGAAAGGATGGAAAGGATACAGAATGAAGCTATGCGCATTATTCTTGGATGTACAAGAGATACAGCATGCAGGGCGATGCGCTACCTTCTTGATTTTCCAACCATTGAAGAGAGAATGCAAGTTTGCAGGGCACGCGCCTACCTCAGAATTAACGCAAACACACAGCATCCACTGCATAGTGAAATTAGGAAGGTGAAGGGCAGCAGGTTAAAAAGAGGACGGTCGTGGATGGGTCAAGCCGAAGACATTCTTCAACAGGTGTGTTCACTTGAGGACTTAGAACCTGGCGAGGAGTGGGTGCAAGTGCCAACAGACTTCTGCACATCCTTTTCAGTTTGCATCCAACTAGATAGAAAATGCAGACAAGAAAATCCGGCTGCTGTGGAGGCTGAAGTACAGGCGTTGATTTTCGAGAATTCGCTAGACAGTGACGCGGTCATCTACACAGATGGGTCGGTCGTCCGACATGTGAGAAGCTCATGGGCCTTTACAGCTCGGGCCGGAGGGAGAATTGTGAAGGAGGACTCTGGTGCTTTCACTGAAACCACAAGTAGCCTGACCATGGAAGTCATGGCAGTAAGTAAAGCAATAACATGGCTCGAGACACAGACATTCACTAGGGCTTGTTTCCTTAGCGACTCAATGAACATGATCAAGAGGATAGAGGAGGGGTCGATCCGAAGAGAATGGTTGCTGCCTCTGGAGCGGTCTCGGCTGGCAAAGATTAGTTTCATCTTCGTGCCAGGTCATGCGGGAGTACAAGGAAATGAGCGGGCTGACAAGCTCGCAGGTGAGGCTACTGTGGAGGGCGGACGCGCCATGGACCAGGCTGACATTCTGAATGCTCTACGAGAAGTGAGACTTTTGCAAGAACCAAGTGATGACTGTGAATCTACAACAATGGCCAGACTGCGAGAGCAGCAAATTAAAAGAGGGGTGGCCAAACAAGAACACTACGCAGGAAGCCAAAGAAGATTGGTAAACCAACACAGAACTGGCGTCGTTAGCCGCTACACGCTGCGGGATTTGCTGAGGAGGGGATCCGAGCACTTATGGACTGAATGGTTCGATGTGCAATGAGGATGATCTGTCGACTAACTAACTAACTAACTAACGTATACTAAGAGATACCACATTATCACACTTAACTTACATTGTCACAATAACAACACAGCAATAGTTGCAAGTTACATTAAGATACAGAACATAACAATTCATACTTTTATTTACCAATTGTTCATAAAATGTGAATCTACGCTGAAGGCATAAAACAATTGTAAAATGAACGAGTGAAGGAAAACATGAAGAATTATTCAATTGTTAAGACTTTGGTCCGAACATTCTGTCCTTCTTTGCTGTCTGTGTTCATACATGACTTCATTTACACATCACTTATTAGCTGAACCTTCATCAACAATTATATAAGCAGTGTAAACACATAGGGATATGCACAACTAATTGACGGCCCGGCACCTTGCTGTCTTGATGGATGATAGCTTGTAAAATGGAGTTATACCTCTCCATAGCACAAAGCCTAGGCTGAATTTAGAGACCACGTGTAGCCCATGCAGCATCATCCCTCTCTCAGCCGGCTTAATTTACTCCAGAGGAAAGGTAACACCAATACGTCTGGAAGGAGACGAGCTGCAGAAGCTGCCGGATCAGCAAAGCAATACTATAACTGTCCGCCTGTCGGAGCTTCCATCCTAGACCAGTTACTGACTAAGGCTTAGGACTTTGTCTGCCCTGCCATGACATTTTGTCTATAGGTAGCATTTCCTCGCGCTTTGGTAATGCTTGTACCCTCCCCATTGCACTCCTCCACCTGAAGCTGTTGGCACAATGTGGCATGTCGGGTTTGGTGAGCGCTGCCCAACATTCGGCACTAACATAAAGCAGGCGGTACCGTCTACTGCCATACAGTAGTTCAGTCATATGATATCTACTAAGACCTGACACACACACATCTAATTAACAATTTACTAAGTAAACCTAATCATTATTTGTCTGTCAGGGCTGAATGTTGGGCGGAGCTTACCACACTTTGTGCCAACAGTTTGGGTGGAGGAGTGAAATTGGGAGGGTACAAGCCTTATACTAGAGTGAGAAAATAAAATGTCATAGCAGGGCAGACAACTGAAGATGACGTTATGGTGCAAATGGCGGCACCCATGAATTGAGTATCTTTTCAGTAACACCGATAGTTTTCGAGATGAAGGGATGATTTGCCAACGTAAAAATTTTCAATTTCTGATACATCAATATGTGTATGTTTCCGTTTGGGATCTGGAATGTGTATAATCGGCTTGACTGGCCGGTTCTCTTGATCAGATGTGTGTATCGATATTGTGTTGCAATCGAGGATAGCCTGTTTACGTCACATTACAAATGGCTGCACCCATCAATTTCCAAGTAAAGTTTATAGTTCCACAATTCTAATGAATGGAAAATACTTTATGATACTATGACGTGGCCATCAGAGGGGAAGAGGGATCTGCAGACATTACATTCCTGTCTCATAACTCTCTTGATAGGCCGATATTGCCATACATTGTTTGTCGAGTAAGACCACCGTCTACTCTAGCAAAGGAAAGGTGCTGAAGACGGAGGCAGCCAGCCAGGAGGCATACCACAGAAATCAGGCTGCCACACAATCTCGCTAAGAAATATGCCGACAACTGATAAAGACTTAAAATAATGCACTGGAATGCAGAGGGTGTCAACAAAAAAAAAGAATAGAACTAGAAAACATCTTGGCCCAAGAAAATGTAAGCATTTGTTGCCTGCAAGAAACTCACCTCAACGAAAATATAGCCTTCAAAATCAGAGGCTACCAGTGTTACCGATCTGACCGAAAAGACAGGCGAAAGGGTGGGATACTTACCCTTGTTAAAAATAGCATCGCTGCTTCCCAGATTGAAGTTTACCTGGAAGGGGCTGAGTATCAGACACTTAAACTTATGACAGGCAATACAAATCTTCACCTGATCAATTACTACTGTCCAAAATGACTGCCCACAGGCACTGGACACACTACCCTTAAAAGAAAAAAAATTACTGTGTGTGGCGATTTTAACAGTCACTCACAGAGCTGGGGCTATGATCACATGGACCAGAGAGGAGAGAGACTGGAAGACTGGCAGGATGAGAATAGATTCATCTTGATTAATAAGCCGCCTGATCCACATACCTTCTACTCGAGATCACGGCACACTACAACTACACATGACCTGGCTTTTCATACACCAGACCTGGAGTGCAACATTAAATAAATTGTTCGGAAACAGCTGGGTGACAGTGACCATCGGCCAGTCTTTCTAATTGTAGAAAATGGGCTTGTAAATGAAAGCAGCACTCTCTCAAGGTGGAACTACAAGAAAGCAGGCTGGTCAATGTACAAAACAGCATACTGGCTAGACACCTGAACACTGAGAAGGACATAAATAAAGTAGTTGAAGAGTTTGGGAAATGCATACTACAGGCAGCACGAGAAACAGTACCAAGAGGAGCCTGTACACATTATAAACCCTACTGGAGAAGTGAACTGGAACAGTTGCATAATGATGTGGAAGTGTGTAGACGGCAAGCAGAGGCCAACCCCTGCCAAAAGCACCACAATAAATACCAGCACGCAAAAGCCAAATTTCAAAGGGCCCAGCTGCAGGCTAGACGGAAAAGCTGGCATGAGAAAACACTGAGTCACTGAACTTTAGAAAAGACACAAAGAAGTTGTGGAAGCTAATAAAACAACTGAAACGATGAGGGCACAGAGAGAAACCCAACAATTGCAATACATAAAGACGGAAACATCTTAACAGGAAAGCATGCAGCTGACGATTTTGCGGACTCATTCGCACAATATTACAATATCGACATTAGTCCAGAGAAATAACAAGAGATTCGAGAGAAATGGCAACATACAGGACAGAATGACATACTACATGAGGTCATGGAGGCACCTATCACTTACAGTGAACTGAAGCTAACCATGTCAAAACTGAAAATAAAAATGTCACCAGGAGCTGATGGTATCTCCAATGAAATGATCAGGAACCTACGAACAGAGGCCAAAGCAAAGCTATTGCAGATCTTCAATAACACCTGGACCTTAGGAAGTGTTCCACAAGCCTGGAGAGAAGCAATCATGATACCCCTCCTAAAATCAGGGAAAGATAGTTCCCTTGCCTCTAGCTACAAACCAATTAGCCTCACCAGCTGTCTCTGCAAAACACTGGAGCGCATCATCAATCAGACTGCAGTGGTACATTGAAAGTAAAAACATCATTGTGCCACAGCAGGCTGGCTTTAGGCAGTGCTACTCTACGGAAGATCAGACAACCTACCTGTGACGAAACGACTGCAGATAGTCTGGTATCTGAGTTATATCCCTTTGATGGGATGGCGAAGGGTTAGTCTCCCTGGAATTAGTAACAATAAATAGGGGGTTTCCCGTCGAAAGTAGTGCGTGACGTCACTATTCTGGTTATTTCTAGAGAAATCTAGAATGTCCCCCAGTAAGTGCGTACGTGGTCAAGATCACGCTAGACTCACAATTGCCTCATGGATCACGGGATTGTGGAACTATCCGTGATGCAGGACTTTTCCGTGGCTCATGGAATTCACTCGGCCCGTGAAGGCATTGTGAGGATGCACTTAGTTGGTCGTGATCAGTCGCCAGTCGGACCTCAGCGTAGACAGATCGCAGAAATGTGCTGCTGAAAGTTGATGTCAGTGTTCGCAGCCAGAGCGGGACATCAGCAGTCAAGATTGTGATTTCAGAATCACAGGTCAGTTGACAACTTTGTCTATTGTTTAACTGTTGTCCTTATACCGCGCCTACCTTCCCGAGAGAATGATTTGACGACCGAGATCGTCTTCGCGAAGCGCATAAATTTACCGCCGGCCGTCTGCATTTTTAATTAGCGATTATCGATCGGCTAGGTAATGTGTTGACAGACGGGGCCAGCAATGCAGAACAGCGGGGAGTGTGTATACACAATAGGCCGGAACGTGTGTTCTTTCTAGTACTGGTGTAAAACCTTTGTTTGTAGATTGATAGAATTATAAACTGTTTGTTTACAAATGATTTGCATGGTTAGTGATATGTATGCTATTATCACTGCTTTGTGCAAGGAAGATTCCGGTACTTTACCAAGTGTGTAGCAGTTACTTGTTTGGTTTAGTAAGTACACACGCAAGGCAGGTTGTTTGTCATTCATTACAGTAGAAATGCTAGATGCTGTTAATAATGATTAGTTAGGGCTTGTTATTATTATAGATGTATAATTTGCTTCGTTAGATTAGGATTGTAACTTAGATGTTAGATCAGTGGTGGTTATTATTCTTGGAATCAAGGTGTGATTCATGGGAAAGATCGGCAGGTAAGAATTTGTGGTGTAATGGTACCAGTGTTATTCCACGTAGGAAGGATGGTGTTACATTTATTGGATAACAGTTGATAGGAGGTATTTATGAGACCTATTTTCACTGCTGGTTTACATGTCCGTCCGCTAGAGTGACCGTGCGTGTTCAATCTTGCGTATGTCTAGTCAACCGACTGGGAAGTAGGCCGGTCCGCCCGACCCGTTAGGTTGCAGGTCCGACCCAAATCGATAGTGCTTATCCGATGGTTGAACATACCCGACCGAAAGTGATGCGGCGCTCTGTAATTCGAGGCCGTTGCGTCTAGGTAGATCCAAGATAGGAACCGAACTGGATCTGTCTCTATTATTCTACTCTTCCAGAAACCTGACTCTGTTCATGGAGTACTTGAGGTGCTGCCGTGAAGTAGGAGTAGTATGTTAGGGGAATGAACCCCCAAAAATTAGGAGCTGAGTTTTGGTAGAGGAGAGGCTGGAGGCCTTGCTACATTGGATGACGTGACCTAAGTCGTCACGGGACAAGATGCACGGGACCCACAGTAGCTGTGGGAAAGTGTGTTGGTGGAAGGCCACCAAAGCTGTGCTCGACCGGCACAGAGATGACCGACCTGAAATGGAAGGTCAGTTAATAAAAGGCAACTCAGGTTCTGGGACAGGGATCCCAGGACGGAGCGATGGCTGTGATATGAGTTTGTTATTTAAGTTTAACAATTCATGAGTTATCCTTAGTTAATACTATAGTAATGAATTATAAGGAGTATAATTTATTATAGTCATATAGTTATTAATGTGTGTAGTTGATCAATCCATGGGTGAAGGGATTGGTTAATTGGTGAGTATGTGTGGAAGGAGGATCTGTCCAGCTGGGCACCTCCTAGATAAAGTAATCACTACACTGAAAGGGAAGTAGGTGTATTTGTTGATTGATGATGGACGATGAAACAGGAGTGGACTAGCACCAGGCGAAGGATGCTTTGACAGAGTCATACAGTCGACTCTGGTGCTAGGGGGCTATCTGTAGCCCAGACGAGTTACTTGACTATGCACAGGTGTACTATTGCTTTCTCTTACATCATCATGCCTATACAGTATAGTTAAGAGTGGATCTATGATGTGATGATCTCATACATATAACTTTATTGTATTATGTATAACTGAGAGGCAGGTGTAATGGTGGAGATGCAGTTAGTTCTTGTTGTAGTTGAGTACTCACACCAACCCCTCCGTGTTTCAGGATTTGTTATTGCTATACCTAAGGAGATTCCAGAGTTTAACCATGAGCTCTAAGGGACCGGCTCATTCCAGTGCCAATCAAGATGATGGTTAAGGCATTACTGGGAGCGGTCATTGGAATCTGCCGAGATCAACGATTGAAAAGTCTGAGTACAGAATTAGTCGCTAGGTCTATGCTATGACCGCCGCAGAGAGTCCGACGAGTGTCAACAGATCCGGGTAGGATCCAAGACTGAAACGTCTCTTGATTCTAGCCAGTAGAGCATTGGTGGAATTCGAACTCAGTGAGAACCTTGATGATTGCAAGGTAGTGAATTTCAAAGTTGATAGGAGTGATCTCTGTTACCAGTCACCATGGCCTGTTTGTTATGCTTCCGACCCGGCTGGGTCGTCATGGGACACCTTGTATAGTATCATGCTTGAGTGGTGTGTACCTACAATGGTTTACCTTAATGAAGCCTAAACTTGGTCCAGTGACCGAAGACATTGATTTACTTATTGGTGTGAACATCGGAGTGACATGCTTGCTAGGGTAGGGATCTACCCCATTCCGAGGTGTTGAAAATTGACAGTGTATGTGAGGATGTGATTGATACCCTTCGACCAGGGTAGTTACTTGTGAATTTGTGAAGATCTATTATTCCAAGAGACATGGGAATAGGTGAAGTGTTGTATTCACCGGTTAGACTTTGCAAGTGACATTGTGTTTATGTGGAATAGGTGAAGTGTTGGATTCACCTGTTAGACTTTGCAAGTGACATTGTGTTTATGTGGAGCGAACGCTTATGTTATAGGTGACTTTTCAGTGTGTCAGTCACTTACGAGACAGAAGAGCATCCAGGCTCTTGAACATTAGGGTACGGTGATACACGTACTGTAACAGTATTGGGTATTATTAGGATCTAGTGGGAAACACAGATACAGCACGATTGAGCATTGAGACTGAAAGGGGTGGGAGATGCTCAATCGTGACGTATTGGGTTGGTATGGGCAGTTAGGACCCGGCTTTAGTAGCGAATGGAGGTGTACATCGAAGCTTTGTCAAATTAAGCCAATAAACGTTTTATCAACAAGCAAACGACAGGCCTTCGTCTTCTTACACACTGTTATAAAAGGCGAAATGGAGCCACTTGACCAGGATACGAACCTGAGGATGAGAAAAACAATGCAAAGCCAGGATTGAATAACGTCGCGGAAAGGTTCAAGAACTAAACAATCAAACAAAATACTAGCGGCACGTTAAAGAACAATTACTGAACCTGATAACAGGCGCACCAAAAGATGGCCAGTAAGTTGTAAATAGTAGTAATATCTGAATACAGAGGCCAAAAGCTCGCCCAGGAGTGGTCCTTTGTAAGTCTTTTTTAAGACTTCAGATAACGGTCAAAGTAGTAATAAGAAGTTTGTTATACCAGCCGTTTTGCAGAGTTCACAGTGAAGGAAGTGGTATGGCCGCCCTTCTGCAGTTTGATTGTTAGCAACAGGCTTAACATGGACTGAAATTTTGCGTTGCAAGAGCCATCAAAGCCACTGCCTTACATCGTTCTGATTGACCAGGAGTGATCCTATCCTGAGAGTTGGGCAAACCAGCAATTTAAGTTGCTCAAAGTTAAAGAGCTAATCAGGAGTTGTCAGGACAGCATGATCGTTGATCGGGCCATAAGTTCTTAAAACACTCAATTATCGCTAGGCCTTGGCTGATCCTGATAATTTTTTGGGGCCTCGTTATTACTAAGACCCTATCAAGACATCGATGATGTACCCCACCCGGGGTGAAGACAAAGACAAACAAGCTGGTCGGGACCCAACCAGGGGTTGAAGATTTTCTGGCAGCCCATGAGAAGTGACCTGAGAGGAAGAGACAGGCTACCTAAAATCCGCTACCTAAATTCAGATACCCGAATTCCGCAACTGATGGACAGCTGATGCAGGCTCCGAGTGTTCAAATATGACGGCGAGTCGAAGAAAGTGATTCCTTGAACAACGAAACAGATTCAGGGTAAAGTTTCTGTATTGTATAAACATAGTAATTAACTGAACAATTTTACAAAATAAGGAAATTGTGTTTCGTGCTATATTTTAGAATATTTCAGAATGGCAGAACAAGACTCCTGGTGTATTTTGACCGATAACGAGCATAGGTACAATTGACTAATTAAGCACTGCTCTTGTCTGAAGCATATAGTTGGTTTAGATAAATACGCCTGTGAAATTGATTTAGTGATTTCAGTATAACAGTTCCATCACAGCACAGTGGAGAAACAGACATAAAATTCAGCTGAGTATAAGAATATACAGAAGAAGAAGCAGAAGGATTGTTTCAGCTTAATAGATGAATATGAATTACCTGAATTAATTGTTTTCCAAAACAATAGGTCATCTTCCTTAAATTGGAAAATTTAAATTGTGTGGTTTTTTTGCTTGCTTTGTTTTAGTATTTTTCAGCATAGCGGAACAGGACACCCCAGCACATCTTCTTTAAATTAGGAAATTGAAATTGTGTGGTTTTTTTTTTGCTTGCTTTGTTTCAGTATTTTTTTCAGCATGGCGGAACAGGACACTTTGGCACAGGTTTTGTCAGGCGTCGGGACAGCAGTAGGCCGACTTAATATGGTGATTAAACAACAAGGGATGACAACAGAAATTGTAAAGTTTAGTGGACAGGCCAGAGATTATAAGAAATGGGTCACTTCTATAGAAAAATATGCCTATTTGATCTCAGCAACAGATGAAGAAAAAATGAGACTGGCTTATCAGACGGCAACGGAACCAGTTTCGGATCATATCAGAAGAAAATTAGAGGCTAGAGTAGATGAGACGTGGGAACAGTTCAAAGAGGACCTAGCAAGGAAATATGCAGAAATAACGGATCCACAACATGCGTTTTCGGTGTTGAGGCAGGCTAAACAAAATAACGGAGAGACGGTACAGTTGTTTAGCGATAGATTGATTAACTTGGCTGAAGAAGCATTCTTAGGACAGAATGTGCGAGGGGAGGAGGTGGAAAGGATGTTAGTAGGGATTTTTGTGGATGGCATCAAATCTGATGGTTTAAAACTTAAGCTGATGAGGGAAAACCCTGAGAGGTTATCACAAGCGGTGGATATCGCGGTACAAGAGGAAAATTTGAGACGAAGGTTTAGATTAAGAACAGGACGAGAAGTGGGAAGTAATCGAGACGACAGAGTTGAGGAACCCATGGAAATAGGACAAACAAGATTCGGATGGAATAGGAGAGGCGGTATACAAACCTTACAAGGTAGAAATAGGAGCGATTATGTTGAAAGAAGAAATGTGAGATACCCTACAAGTGAGTCAGTAAGAAACACAAATAACACAAACATTGTCTGTTGGGTTTGTGGTCAACGGGGACATGTTTCTCGTTTTTGTAATAACAGGCGGGTACAGTCGAATACACAGGGTAGACATGATAATAATAGGGTGAGTAGGGAATGTTGTTGATGGACACAGGAACTTTACAGGTACAAGAACACAGGAAAATCGGCGCCCTACCTATTAGACAGGACCTATGATAGGAGGGTAAATAATAGGGTCCCAAGTGTTAGAGAGTATGTTAATAACAAGTATAATAGGTCGAACAGAGAATATTTTCAACTGGATGAAGTCAAGAAATTTATAGAAGATAAAACAGATTATAGCTCGTGTATATTAGAAATAGGGAAGTATAGAGTTCGTACATTAATAGATTCGGGAGCTCAAGTTAGTGTAGTAAAAGAAAGTTTTTTATACAAAATAGTAAGAAATTGTAGAGTATTTAAGTGTAGTAATAATTTACACTCTGTTACTGGACAGAATTTACAAGTAGTTGGACAAACAATGATCAATTTTAAGTTAGGAGGGATCAACATAAGACACCTTTTTCATGTAGTGAGGGGTTTAAATAGAAATATGTTGATAGGGAGAGATTTTTTGATAAAGAATGGAATAAGACTTTTTTATGATTTACATAAGTTAAAATTCAGAGACGTATATATAGATATGGAAGAGGATATGCATATAGCAGCACTAGTTAGGGTTAAAATGACAACGACGTTAAAACCACAGTCGGTTAATTTGATACAAGCGAAGCTGAAGAGAAACCCATATTATGTGGAAGGAAACACAGTCAGAATCACTGAGTTACAAGAGGAAATAATTGATGAGCCTGGTTTGGAGGTTCCAGATGGAGTAATGGAGTTGGATAAACACTTAACCTTTCCAGTAATGGTTATCAACAACACAGGGAGAGAAATCAAGTTATACAGAGGATGTGTGATAGCCAAATTAGATCATAACATTAGTGAAATATTGGCAACGAATAGAACAGAAGTGTCGGGAACAAGTTATTTGGAAACTTCTAGTGAAAGGAGAAGTGACAGACGCGGATGCGGAAGAAGAGGGAAAATCGGAATGGATGAATTGATCCATCCATCTAGAAGAAATAAAGCCCATATATGTTCACTAGACAAAATAACAAGGGAACAAGAATTGCTGTCACAGTTAAAAGCTTCGCCGGAAAATAAGGAAGTGTTAGAACAATTTATAAAGCAAAATCAGGATGTGTTTGCGGTTAATGATTTAGAATTGGGTAAGACGCGGACAGTTACAATGGAAATAGACACGGGAGATCATCCACCAATAAGTTTAAAACCATATAGAACTCCATTAAGAAACAGAGAAATAATGGAAAAGGCAATAGAGGAGATGCTGAAAGCAGGAATAATAAAAAGGTCGAAGTCAGAATGGTCATCTCCGGTGGTAATAGTGGCCAAGCCTGATGGTTCGAGTCGCTTCTGCTGCGACTACAGGGCGTTGAACAAAATCACCAAGAATGTAGCATACCCACTGCCGGTAATTGATGATATTTTGGGGCTACTTAATGGCTCTACATATTTCACAACGTTAGACGCAAGGTCAGGGTTTTGGTGTATTCCGATGTCAGAAGACGCGCAACGGAAAAGTGCCTTTTGTACCCACATGGGCTCGTACGAATTCTTACGAATGCCTTTTGGTGTCAAGACGGCGCCCTCTCACTATATGTTCTTAATAAATGAAGTTCTAGAGGGTATGCAAAGGTTCGCTCTTGCTTATATTGATGATATATTGGTCTATACAAAGGGAGATGTGGAGGATCATTTGAAACATATTAGACTAGTGTTTGACAGGTTAAGAAAGCATGATGTGAATTTGAAGCTTAGTAAGTGCCAATTTTTAAAAACAGAAACAAAATATTTGGGGTATATTATAAATAGAGAGGGTATTAAACCAGACCAGGACAAAATAAAGATTATTAAAGAGTTACCTGCTCCAACAAACGTTAAGGAAGTACGTGCTTTTATAGGAACATGTGCGTATTATAGGCGGTTTATTCCAGCATTTTCAAGGATAGCTGAACCAATTACAAATTTAACAGCCAAGTACGCCAGGTTTAAGTGGGATGATGAGTGTCAAAAAGCCTTCGACTATTTAAAAAACAGCTTAACACTGGTACCACTGTTGACGCATCCAGACTTAAACAAACAGTTGATACTATACACAGATGCTTCGGACAATGCAGTAGGAGCATGTTTGGTACAACCATATGAAGGAAAAGAATCTGGAATACCAGGGGTTAAAAATGAAAGGACCTATCTACTTCTTGTCACATAAACTTAGTAAATCACAAAAAAATGGACTACTATCGAGAAGGAGGCTTACGCGATTCATTACGCTCTACAGAAACTAAATTACTACTTACATAACGCAAGTTTTGTCATTAGAACTGATCCACATGCCTTTAAAGTCTTTTCTAGAAGCTCCAGTGCAGAACAGGAAAATACAGACATGGGCATTGAATCTACAGGGGTACGACGCGAAAATTGAGTTCATACCAGGTAGGATAAACACATGCGCTGATCTATTGTCTAGAATTCCATATCCACAGTCATCAGAAGATACAGAAGAGGAGGCAGCCGAACCAGAGATAGACGATAGAAATTGGCAAGTAAATATTCTAGATTCTGCTATAATAAATAGGGAAGAATTTGATAGTCTACCATCAGATCAAGAGTCTGAACATAGAGAAGAAGATCTACAGTTAGCACAATTCAATATGAAAGAAGAGCAGGATTTGGACCCAAGAATCATACAAATAAAGGAAAAATTACGAGAAACAGAAGATAACAAATATAAAAGGAATTATTTGCTCTTACAAGAGGATGGACAGTTATATTATATGTGTGAAAAGAACGAACAACTAAGGAAATATATTCCAAAGCATTTGGAAAATGAACTTTTAAAAGCATATCACGATGAAAATGGACATCTCGGTAGAGACAAACTAGTGAAAGCACTTACAAGTAAATATTATTGGCCAAACTTATTTAAATCTGCATGCAAATATGTAGATACGTGTGAAAAGTGCAGATTAAGGAACATGAAAACAATAAAGTCTCCATTACAGGACACAGATATTCCTCACTTCCCAATGCAAAAGATTAGTTTAGACATATCGGGTCCACACCCCAGAACATTGTCAGGAAATGTATATTTAATTCATATAGTAGACATCTACAGTCTTTGGCCAGAGGTTTATGCAATTCCAGATAAGAGCGCGGATACTGTCATTAATATTTTTTTACAGGAGTTCGTACCAAGGTTTAGTTGCCCACAAAGTATACTTACAGATAATGGTAGAGAATTTATAAATAAAAAATTCGAAAAGTTATTAAAAGATTTAAACATAAGACATATAAAGACCTCATTTTATAGACCTTCGTCAAATGCGAAGAACGAGCGTCAACATCGGACGTTATACAACATTGTGGCAAAGATTATTGATGAACATGAAAAAGATTGGGATCTATTTTTGGGACCTGCTCTTAGCGCTATTCGTACAAATCAAAATGAGAGCACGGGTTTTTCGCCATTTTATTTAATACACGGGAGAGAACCAATATTACCTATAGATAATTTATTAAAACCTAGACGGAAATATATGGGTGAAGATTTTCAAGAGATCATAATACAAGAAATGCATAAAGCACATATGAGGTTAAGGAATAATATAATAAAAGCTAGGGAAAGACAGAAAAAGTACAAAAATGTAAATACAAAATTACAGGAGTTTAAGGTAGGTGATAGAGTTTATTACAAGAAGCATAGAAGAAACTCTAAGTTTGATTCTCGTTGGATTCCAGGTTATTACGTTTTGGAAAAACTAGGTAATGTATCGTATATTATAAAGAACCAGGTCACAGCACACATAGCAAGGGCACATCTTGAACACTTAAGAAGAGATGAAGATGAGATAGAAAATAATAATTATAATAATAATTGTTATTCGGATGCAAAATTTTTAGATGAACAGGTTGTTGGAGGAGCTACAGTAACCCCAGATCTTAGAGGAGCTACAGTAACCCCAGATCTTAGAAAAGCTACAGTAACCCCAGATCTTAGAAAAGAACCAGAACAAAATCAGTTGCTAGCAAATCCAAGTTACGAAGAACAAGAACAGACAATTCCGAAAAGAATGGAAGAAGAAGGGACAAATGAAACTCATTATGATAGTATGGAGGAAGACACAGGTGCTCCATTTAAAAATACTAGGCAAGCAACGAAAAGAAGAATGGACAGTCAAAGAGATAAAGAAGTGAAAAGACAGAGGAGAATTAGAGATTGTTCAACAAGCGGAGACGATATACCTATACTGGAAAGATCCTTAAGAAAGAGTGATCGACAAATTAGGTGGGATGTTGAACGGAAGAGATTAGCGGCAGCTAAAGAGAGACATACAGACGAAGAAGAAGAAATGGATGAAAAGTCAGAGTCAAGTAGTGGTATGGAGGAGACTAGTAGGTTGTACGAAGAAGAAGATGTTGATATAGAGTTAGCACTTATTCAGAGAAACTTGGAGTTGTTGAGGAAGTGGAAACGTAAGAGATAGATAAATTGAAAGTACTGCAGATAGCAAGTTATAAGTTTCAAGATTTAAAATTGTAAGTGATGTTTGAAGAAGTATACGAAACGGTGGAAAAAGTGGTCTTGAGATATTAGTACAGTGGGTGAATGTATTTTTTTATTGGTATTAGAAATGCCGTGTTTAAAGATAGGGGTTAACAAGTTATAGTAATAATAGACAGGACAGATCACAAGTACGTTGATAAGTAGAGGATGGCTACTACATTGAGTTAATGTTGGATATAGGTTACAGTGCTTACTTAAGAGCTTATTCAGGATGTTATGTGCTGTTAAGAGATAATAAATAGATAATTCTGGATTACTGATTTGTTTATGTAGATAGAACAGATATGTTCATAATTGATCTGTAGTTAACAGATATACAGATGGAATGTTTAGTTTTTTCGGTCATATAAATACTGGATATGCGTTATTTTACTTAGTATGAGAGTCCTAATGCTGGTAGGCCAATGTACGTAGTAATTTTAAGAGAGTTAAAATTGTGTTGAAAACGGTGTTTATGAAATCTAAGTTTTATGAGTTATGAGTCATATAGGAAATGTTTTTATGCTTGAGTTGCTACTGGAAAATGAGGGATATTGTTTGGTTGTTTTATTGAGCCATTTTGTTTTCGTGATTTGGTCTTGAAAAATGATTGTTATTGTTTGATTAATTGGTTTAGAGTAGGGTGATTGTGTTCCTAGCGGTTGAGTTGATAAGAACTATTGGTCCGTAAAAGTGTCCAATAGTGATAGGTAGAATAGAATATTTTATTCTGATTTGATAACATGCATGTTATGTCATTTTAAAAATGTGTTTTTTTTTCTTCTAGATTAATTTGGAGGTTGTGTTCATTTTATTTCGATTACATGAGTGGTTTGGTATATTGAGTTACATGCTTGTAAAGTTAGTTAAGTAAGTTTAAGTTTCAAATGAATAAGGTTTTGCTAAAGGTTTTTCGTTCAGAAAAGAGTTGATAAAAACTAATTTGTCCACTGATATAAGGTAGGGGGAAACTTAAGAGTAAATAGTTAAGGAATGCTATGCATCCATTAACTAGTGGGAAACCATAGTTGCTGAACGTGTGTACACGAATGGATAGACGTATCCAGGGCCTGCACACACGTCACTGTATTTATAAAATAGCAGGATGGGATGTACGGGGGCAAGATATAGGTGCTGTGAAATACCAGCTTTAATTATATTAAAGGTGTTCATAAAATATGAACATGGGCTCATGGTAAAAGGTGAAATAACGAAAGTGGAACAGAATTGTGGTTGGCAATGTCAATGTGAAATATAGAAGGTTTATGAAAACTTATGCCAAATTGTTTTATAACGAACAATAATATATTTCTTAAGGTGTTTTAAAAAAAAATTATTTTACAAAATTTTTTTTTATTGGCAAGGGAGGTAAAGGGTGAATGTCTTAAATGTACATTTACTGTATGTCCATGTGGTCATGTCGTGTATTCATTCTTTATGTTCTTTATTTGGTGCGCACCACTTCCTTACTTTTTCTAACTACATTGTTTTTGTACGTCCTGGGGTTTGAAAGAATGAGAAATTGTATAAGGTCAAAATTTTCGACAAAGAATTTATGAGCTGTTCTTATAATGTGTATATTTGATACAGGAAACTAGATGAGCCAAGAAAGAACCAGAATAGTAAAGAATGAGAAATTTTATGAGCTCAAAGATTTCGATAAAGAATTTATGAGCTGTTCTTATAATATGTATATTTGATATAGGTAACCAGAAAGAACCAGAAATGAAGAATTATGTAGTAGTTGACTATAAAATGTTGGGGAAATAAAAAGGAAAGAAGGACTGGTTGGATTAACCGTGGTATTATATAAATAAAAGGCGAAGAAGAAGTATATGGGGAGGTTGTTGGCAGACCATATCACTGGGAGAAGAGTAAAAGATGTATTGTTTACTCAAACTTGGTTTTAGCGAAGGTTAGAAGACAAAGAGGGAATGGAGTATGGGGATTTAGAGTAAAGATTTTTCCTTTATAAGGAAAATTCTTTATTAAACATGGGGAGGTGTAACAGTATTGGGTATTATTAGGATCTAGTGGGAAACACAGATACAGCACGATTGAGCATTGAGACTGAAAGGGGTGGGAGATGCTCAATCGTGACGTATTGGGTTGGTATGGGCAGTTAGGACCCGGCTTTAGTAGCGAATGGAGGTGTACATCGAAGCTTTGTCAAATTAAGCCAATAAACGTTTTATCAACAAGCAAACGACAGGCCTTCGTCTTATTACACACTGTTATAGTACTTGTCTGCAGTTAGGAGACAGCTAGTATTCTAGGGTCGGCCCAGACTTCATCCGTAGAGTGTGACGGTGATATAGTACGACATCAAGGGAGGATCCTTGATCACCGGTGCAGTGTCGGTCAGGAAGTGGTACTACGCTTGATCAGCCCGAGATTTGGATCACTGTAAGAAGAGGGAACTTTGGAGAGATATCAGACCTTGGAGTTCCTGTCCACTGGAGGTGCTTGGGTGAGTCGTAACCACGACAGGACGACCGCACGAACTATAGTCACAGTCTCTATGATGAAGGAGAATCATCTGTAGATCTGCTCTTGTACATAGTGTCTTATAGTCTGGCTTTCAGCCATCCTTCTCTGTATTGCAGTTGACGTAGTTATGAATTAAATTTTGTTCTGTTAGCTATGACTTTGTGCTGCGGTATGACTTGTGTTTTGTCCGAGCCCCCTTGGGGTAGGAAACCCTAGGTAGGGGAGGGGAGGTTCAGCTGTCCCGGCTTGTGTGGGGCCTGGTAGATGTGAAGTGCTAGTGAGGTGGTTGGAGCAAAGGCTGGGGATATTATCTATAGTAACAAACCAGTCCAAGCCCCGGCGGTCTTGTTACACTACCTCTCTCAAGAAATTGAGGATGCATTCCAAGAGACGAATCTGGTGCTTGCGGCGTGGATAGATCTGAAGAAAGCCTTTGACAAAGTCTGGAAAGAAGGTCTGATGAAGAAACTGAGAAACTGCAAAGTCAATGGAAGAATGTACAAATGGGTGGAGGTATACTTGCACAACAAGACGGACTCATTAGCAAGAAAGTACTATTGCGTCACAGTGTTCCCCAGGGTGGAGTCCTACCACACTTTGTCTACCCGCTGCATAGAAAAGCGTGCCCTGTTCCCATTTACTGGCTATCCCACAGAACTGCGTGACTTACTTATTGACTCGCCCTCGTAACGTTTTCTAACCAGCTATGCACCACTTTACGGGACAAACATTTGTCAGCATAAACACTGAAATCCCACCTTGGGGGGAGACATTTCGCCAATGACGCAGAAGTTGAATGTGGTTTAGAAAACAGGGCATGCAGTTCTATGCAGCCGGTTTGGGAGAACTGATAAAATGATGGGATAAGTGCATCAATGTTGGTGGAAATTATGTTGGGAAATAAAGGGACAATGTATGTATAGAAATAAACTGGTTTCAAGTTGTTATCATAGTTAGTTATTTTACTACAGCCATTTGTGGCTTTCTTATTGACTTCTCCTCGTAAAAGAAATGACTGTTAGATCCATACAAGAGACAACACTGCAGTTATTATAGATATATTTCAAGCGGGCAAAAGAAGAAGAACATAGCAGGACAGACCAGGTCTTGGTCGGCAGCTAGTCTAGGATCAAAGCTCCGACAGGTGGACAGTTAGAGCATTGTTTGCTGATCTGAACGTGCCTTGTTCCAGGTATTCACCTCGGTAGGAAACTAGGCAGGTCAAAGCCAGGGATCATACAGCATGGGCAACACGTGGTCTTTGAAATTTAGCTCAGGCTTTGTGCTATAGACAGGTATAACGCCACCCATGGTCCACATCATGGGATGTAGTTATTATGGCTTTTTTAAGCACAATATAATAAACTATCGTCTGTCATGATGGCAAGGTGCCAGTAGCAAGTAATACGATTGAGGGAAAATACCATAGAACAAGAACGCTGAATATTTTAGAATATCATTTGTTATTCTTCAGGTGCACGCTGTCTTTCCTGAGGCGGTGTTTCAATAGCCAGAGATTGTATGTGCAGGGGTTGGTGGTGTCGTGTATTTCTTGCGGACGATCGTTCCACATTTGAGCTGCGGAGTACGCTAAGCTTGTTTTGTATAGTTAAACATACACGTACTCTTTGAGACATTAAGTTGCTCCAAGTATTTACAACAGTGGTTCCCAAACCTGTGTGAGAACCTCGTTATGTTGAGCAACCACATTCTCTCTGTGAGTTCACAACAATCACATTCTCTCTGTGAGTTCCAGTCAATCATATTCTCTCTGGCAGTTCACGACAATCACATGTTCTCTGTGAGTTCCAGATGATCACATGTTCTCTGTGATTTCTAGGAAGCCTGTACAATCACATGCTCTCTGTGAGTTCCAGACCACATGCTCTTAATGAGTTCCAGATAATCACAGCCAGACGCGAGAGGTACATCGGGAAAACAAAGCGCCTCGTCAACCAACACAGAACTGGCACTATTAGCCACCGGACGCTGATGAATATGCTGGGGGGAGGATCTGAGCACCTATGGACATGTCCGGAGTGCAACGAAGATACCCCAACTGATAACTGATAACTGATAACATGTTTTCTATAAGTCCCATGCCTGTACAATCTCGTGTTCTCTGTAAATCCACGGTGGAACAACTCGTAAAACCACAGCCATGTTTCCAGAGTTAGCTTCACCTTTTTAATTTGGCAGTCTTTAAGAAAACCAGTTGAAAGTGTTACTTTTAATGTAATGTTTATTGTACTCAAGATTTCATCATTAGATCTCACTGGCTTAGCCGCCTGACTGGCTTTCTGGGCATGTCACACATTTCTGTCTCGCTACAGTCTTTTTCCCTTAGAACTATTGTGTCACTGACGTTAACTCTTTGTATGTCGTCTTTCCCAGCATAGTTACTCTCTCTGGACCGTCAAAATCATCATGATGTAGAACACGGAATAGAGTGTACCCATCTAACAGAGTGTGGCACTTTGTCTCAATTCTCCTGTATTGTGTACCCATCTAACAGAGTGTGGCACTTTGTCTCAATTCTCCTGTATTGTGTACCCATCTAACAGAGTGTGGCACTTTGTCTCAATTCTCCTGTATTGTGTACCCATCTAACAGAGTGTGGCACTTTGTCTCAATTCTCCTGTATTGTGTACCCATCTAACAGAGTGTGGCACTTTGTCTCAATTCTCCTGTATTGTGTACCCATCTAACAGAGTGTGGCACTTTGTCTCAATTCTCCTGTATTGTGTACCCATCTAACAGAGTGTGGCACTTTGTCTCAATTCTCCTGTATTGTGTACCCATCTAACAGAGTGTGGCACTTTGTCTCAATTCTCCTGTATTGTGAAAGTGCATGCCCAGCTTGTCTTTTATGTCCTGTGTTCACCGCCATGTGGATCAATACCAGCTTCTTCCTTCAGGAACCATGTGGTATTTTACTGTTTTTGTAAACTATTGTGAGTTTCTTTTGAACAAAGTATTTCACTTTCCGAGACATAATACTGTTTATGAGGATCTTCTCTTCTCTGTTTATACATTGTTGAAACGTATTTTTAAAACTACTTAAATGTAATAATCTGTAAAATACAAATCATAGATACAAAAGAAATATACATTTTGAAAATCATTACTGTAAAATTAACAAAAAGAATAGAAATCACGAAAATTGTTTAGTTTTACATTTACAACTAATTTCTCCCACATAGTCCCACATGCACTGGCCACCCAAGTCACCCCCAACCTTTAGCCATGACTCCACACTGCGCACCGGCTGAGACCTGTGTTAGACGGTGTGTAATGTTTTACTGATCGAATGTTCCCAACAGATGCACACTGGTGCATGAGACATAAGTCAACACTGACACATCCGACAAAGCTATCCTGATGTTTGTTAAGTTAATGTCATGGTTGCGGTGTCTGGAAATTATACTCTGCTGTTTATCAAATTAATTTCTTGTTCCACAAATACATATTCACTGGCAACATCAGCTAGAGCTGAGATGGAACATTACTTTAATATAACAGACGGTGGAGTAGAAAACATCGGGACACTAGGCGTATTTCTGGGGTGTTCACCTTGTTCGTGAAAATCAGAATGATGACCCGAATGCCACATTCACTATCACTGAAACAGGCTCGATTTGTGTTTCCCAAGTACTCTAATGGTTGGTCTTATCTGACTCGATTTGTTTGTCCAAAGTACTATAATGGTTGGTCTTATCTGACCTGATCTGTTTGTCCCAAGTTCTCTAATGGTTATCTTATCTGAGGTGTCTGGAATACACTGAATGTTCAATCTTAAATGATAACTTCCATGGAGACTATAGTACTCTTGGTCACTGCAATGTAATTCAGCAAACACACTAACGGTAAAATCAAAGCTAATGGTGTATAGTATTACTCAGTATGTCAAATAGTACTAACGTCGCTGTATCTGTTTTGAATTGTTACACAACTTTCAACAAAAGCAAGGAGAGATAACTTCCAAACACTCAGTCTCACAAAGTCCATGTAGAAGTTCAGTGACCACCTCTATCTCCATTCCCTTTCTGAAAGCCCCATTGGTTTATACTCCACCATGTGATCTCGTGTACATATTTGCATTCACTGTCTGCTGAAGGTAGCGACATGACACAAGTTACCCATAGATGGCATCACGATTCTTGTGAAATATCTTCAAACATTCACGATTGACACAATCAAATCCACAAGGTGGATACATCTGAGGCTTATATTAACACCCATAGTAAGCGTCATCAGAATCTGAGCTGTTGGATGCATAGCAGTCACCATCATCATCATCATCATCTTCATCAGAATCTGAGCTGTTGGATGCATAGCAGTCACCATCATCATCATCTTCATCATAATCTGAGCTGTTGGGTGCATAGCAGTCACCATCATCATCATCATCATCTTCATCATAATCTGAGCTGTTGGGTGCATAGCAGTCACCATCATCATCATCATCATCTTCATCATAATCTGGGTGATTGTACCCCATGTCCACATGGTCTCTCAACAAACTGACAGGACTAGTGTTAAATTCTGCAGCTGCTCTTGGCAGCAGGAGATGTTTATTATCCTCTGACTTAAACAGAAGTTTGTTTTTCATCATCTGTGGTAGAGGTAGTGAATCGACTCTTGCCTCACGTCCAGGAGATGGGCCTACAGCTGATGACACTGCCACCAGAGACAGCTGGACCAGGGACATGGGCTGGGAGGATAGTTCTTGCAGCAAGTTCAATGATTTCTCTTGATTTCTTTGTTTCAGTAGACACTCCATTGCCTTGTTACATGCAAACATGGACAGGTCAGAGCTTGTCAGAAACAGAATGTCCACAAAATATCTGGCTAGTGATATCTGCCCATACAACAAAGCAACACAGAGCAGAGACACGGTCGATGATCTATTAGATGTGTCTCTGCAGCAAACCATTTTGTTTGCCTCAAAGTCTGCAGGTCCTAAACCACATTCAATGAGTTTAGGGAATATATTAATTTTGTGCTGAATCAATCTGTGCAGACATTCATGGCTGAGATAAGAAGATCTGGCGCCTCTATCCAGCAATGCTTCAATGCACAATATCGTGTCACTGCTAAGATATCTCGTGTCCGGCACATATGAAAGTGCGGTTTGTGAACGGTTATTCTTGCTGACAGCGTTGACATCGGCTCCAGCGTCAAGCAATGACGTCATCAAAGGTGCTCTAGACCACCTAGCGGCCAGCATTAAGGGAGATAAACAAAAACTGGTCTGACAGTTGACATCGCTACCAGCTTTCAGCAGACATGCCAACATGTCTTCACAGTGCCTGGGATCGGCAATCACTAGATGATGCAAGGCTGAGTATTCACAGTTGTATTTCATGTTCACATCAGCACCCCCGTCTATTAACACTTTCATAATTTGAATATTTCCTTTCTTGGCACACACCATAAGAGGTGTTAATCCATCATTGTTGTGAACATTGATAACCCTTTTCTTGTCTCTGGATTTGTCTATCAAACAACAGACGTTCTCAAAATATTTCGGCCGGATAGCATGGATGAGTGGAGTATCGCCATTGTTGTCCTTGTCATTAACTTCAGCACCATTGTCCAACAACATCTGTAGCATGCTCACACAATCACCTCGGAAGGCTGCCATCATTAATGGTGTTTTACCTTCTTCATTTCTACAGTTGACCGATGCTCCATGGTCTATCAAAACCTGACACAACTCAACTGTGGAAGTATCCGCACATTTTCTGTGTTCAATCATGTGACTCAGCGGCGTCTTAATGCCACAGCTGCATGCTGTTGCCTGATTGACATTAGCTCCTCTCTGGATCAGAAACTGAGCAACCTCTCCACTCAGTGATGCCTTTAGTGGTGTCTGTCCATACGAATCCACTTCATTGACACCAACACCAGCATCCAGAATCTGACCAATGATTTCACAATTCCCTTTCTCTATGGCAGAAATTAGCAACTTTCTAGCAATGTCAGTTGATTTTGAGAAATAATCCATAATTTCAAGTTGATAATTTTCAAACAGGAAGTGCATGTAGTCTGCCACCTGATGATCTACAGCAGACATCAAGGCACATATGAGATCCATCTTAGCTCCACGTTGGATGAGCAGCTTGGCACACTCAATATGGTAATTTCTGAGGGCAAGGTCAAGAGCCGAGTCAGGAAAATCAAACCTGTTGATGTCATCTTCATATTTCAGCAAGAGTTCAATGAGGTCTTGACGACCGTTTTTTGCAGCTATACGCAACGGATCATGATTTCTGTTACGAGCACCATATTCACACAGAAGCTCGACCAATTCAAAGTCTCCTAACTCTACAGCACGAGAAAGTAGTTCGGGCCCAAGACCCTGGGTAACATTTGCCCCATATTGCAGTAGCCTCTGGATGATTGTCTTGTCAGTTGAATCAATCCTTTGTACACTCAATTGCCGGGAATTCGTAAACGTGTACATTAGGGCACTATCAATGAAATTTTTTTTGTCTGAACTGTAGGAAAACTTGACAATCTAGGAACTTATTCAGGGATATGATGTCACCAGCCTTAATGGCCAGTTCTAGCGGTGATGCCCCAGTTCTAGCATGTTCTTTAAGAATTGCATACACACCTGAAAGTCCAACTCTGGCAGCAATAACCTCCTGCTCAATCTCAGCAGATCTCCTATTGGTGACATAGCATCAGTCTCATATTCAAACTCATATTGTCCAAGTATCCAGAGTGAGTATTTCTTCTGCTTTTCTGTAATAATAATCTCATGGTATCCACATCCATGAAATGTGTAGCTCTGTGAAGAGCCGTGTGTCCATGTTGGTTCTGGTGATGTATGTCAACATCTCGCTGCCCTAGAAGGAACCTGGTCAGGTCTGTAGAACCGGCTGAACGTATGGAGAGAATCAAGGCTGTATTGCCTACAGAATTAACAGCCCTGACGTTTGCCTGTTTGGACACCAGAAACCGGACAATGTTTGTGAAACCATTCTCAGCACAAATCAACAATGGTGTGTTTCCATTTTCATCCAGGTGCTCGATGTTTGCCCCAACCTGGACAAGTGTCTGAACAAGTTGTTTATGTCCCCGTCTACAGGCAGAGATCAGAGCTTGGTTGAGCCCATCCTGTGTGACAGTATTGCGTCTTGTAAGTATTAACACAGCTTCAGATGAAGATTCAGAATTTATGGCACCCAATAAATCTTCATCTGCTGCATGACACGGCAGTTCATCAGAAGAGGCATCGCTGATTACATCTGCCATGTTGGACTTTTCGTTATTTTCAGCATCATCCAAAAATCTTTGTTCCGAAGGATTCCCCATCTCAGATGACAATGTCCCGAATGACAATATCCCATACGTCAATGTCCCAGATGGAATACGAGCTGATAGGTTAGTTACCTTCATTAAAACAATGGCTTCGGTTATGGTAGCTGTTGATTCGCTAGAACTGTGATCGTGTCGGGCATGGATTGGAGTAGCTATTGGCTTGCCATAGGTGTGAACGACTTGGTCATGGTTTGAGAAAACTGTCAACTCACCAGAACTGTCAACGATTGGGCCATGGTCTGGAGAAGCTGTCAACTCACCAGAACTGTCAATGACTCGGCCATGGTCTGTGGAAGCTGTTAACTCACCAGAACTGTCATCGAGTGGGCCATGTGATAAACTTGTGTTCACATCCACACTGTGGTGTGCATGTGCTGAAGCAGACAACCGACGCCTCTTGTTCTTCCTGCTTCCAATACTGCCTGGCATTGTCCAGCCGCTGTGGCAATATATAAATGTGATGGTAATCAAATACTTACAAGTGACATGCAGTATATAAATGTGATGGTAATGAATTACTTACATGTGACATGCAGTAAATAAATGTGTAAAATCAAAGCTGGGAAAGGTAAAATTACAAACCACATCCATATTGGGTGGAAGTAAGACTACAGACAATACTAAATTCTAAAAATAGAATGTGATGGTGGTAATACAAAAGGTAAATAGTTCTCTATAATTCACAGGAAATTATTATACCACAAAGTGTATAACAAGACATACCTAGCTCTCTATTTCTCTCTTACGTATGTGTGGGTGGGTGGGGGATGTGACTCATAACATGGTAATATGCAGTGTTTATGTTTACAACATTCATTCATTTATGTGAATGTATCATGCACTATTGATGAACGAAAGATGAGTGATTGGAAGGGCCGAATGTAAGTCGGACCTACGTGCCCAATTTGTTACCCTTAATGTTTGTTCTGTCTGTCTGTGTGTGTCAGCTTGTATATGTGTGTGTGTGTGTGTGTACGTATGGATGTATGTACATATGTATGTATGTGTGTGTAGATACGAGAAGTGAAATGTACATACACTAAGTGTTCAGATACAACAATTGTCATGTACATACACTCTAAGTGTTTAGATACACGGCTGAACACAACAGTTAAAGTAAACAATAATTCAGAGAAGAAAGTAACTCAGAAGCTCCACCTGTTCTACCATATGAAGTCTCTGATGCTGTCAAACATGAAGAAGGACAATGAGTCAGATCACTTGGAATCACGGTAGAAGAATTACAAGTACTGGGAGAATTTGGAGTAGAGATATTAACTGAAATGTTGAATGATGTTGACAAAAGTGGATATTTACCTAGTGATATGCTGAAATATGTATTTATAGCTATACCACAAAGACAAGGAACAAGTGAATGTGAAAAATTGTGTACAATCAATCTCTTAAAACATTCAGGTTGACATTTAAAGGTGCATGAAGAAGTATTTAGACTGCCACACTTTATACCACAGGCATGTTGATTGCACAAGCCTCCCAGAGGCATGAAATGGAATATTGCTTGGATAGCAAATCCATTACGTGGAAAGTCTGAATCAAAAGCTCACTGTGTGGGCTTCATAAAAGTGTCCTAGTGGCACGAAATGGAATATTGCTTGGATAGCAAATCCTTGATGTGGAAAGTCCGAATCGAAAGCTCACTATGTGGATGTCATCTGCAGACTGCATTCTTCTGGCTTCCGGAAGAACGGCCTATGGTGAACGGAAGACCCAATATACAGAAGTGAGGCTAAGCAGCCATGTGCAGGATGTGATGATTCCTTGGGTAAGCCCAGTACCAGAGCACTGTGTGTTGGCTCTGCAATTATGGAAGCCTCCTTGGATGGCGGGGAATGCCCATGGTCTGCCCCTGCCTTCCCTTGATGGTTGACCAGGATGCCTTTCGCTGTTCTATATGGGCCAGCTGGGATGGGGGATAACACCACAACAGTGAGAGTCAAACGTCCTAAGAAACCCCCGGGAAGGTTAACCCGGTCAACAAATGCCCACACAAGTCGGATGTGTCGGCCTAACGGCGCAAGAACGCAGCTCTTCTGTAAACAGGCACAACGCAATCACGTCCGGAAAAAAAACTCCTGATGAACGCAGAAGAAGAATCTCTTAAAACATGTATGATAACTTCAAATCAGAACAATACTGGGAAGAACAAGAAAGAAAATAAACATGGAAATTTGTGAACAGTGTGGATTTGTGGAACGAAAAGGTACAAACAATGCAATACATATGTTACAAACACTAATAGAGAGATCAACAGACACAGAAAGACATATATTTGTGCTTTAAAGAGTATACCAAGGCATTTGATGAAGTGAAACATGATGGTCAGAGAAGTCATAAAGAATAAGCAGCAGGAATTAGTGGAATAACCGAAGCAATAATTGCAAGCGGAGAAATAGGAGTGACATGGTTACTTCATATTTTTTAAAGGGTATGGGAAGAAAGAACTGTCTCAGCGGACTGGCCATTATAAGAAAAAGGGAAATAAACAAGATTGTGGCACCTACAGAGCATTTCCCTCCTCAGTCATGTGGTGTGAAAAGAGGGCGGCCATAAGGAATGGCAGAGGGTGCAGAGAGCAACCAATTCAGTTAACACAGAATTGGAGAAGGCTGAAAGGTATTAAAAAAAAGTAAAGGTGCAGGATGTTAAACTCCAGGCAGCAGAGGCAAAAAGGACAAAGTGGGAACAGTTTATAAATGAAGTTGGTGGGGATGTGACATTGGGTAAATTCTGGAGGCTGCACTGGCAGATGAAGAGACAGGCGATGCCTGGTACACATGGTACCCTTTATGATGATAACTACTGAGCTATTACAACTGACCAGGACAAAGGGGAGGCTTTTCTTGTACAATTTTCAAAATAGACGGATCAGCAGTATAAGGCTATTAGAGATATGATCTGAGAAGCCTTGTCACCGGTCAGTAGAAAAGAGGACTGTAAGGTTACGGTGGAGGACATTAGATGGGTACTAAAGAGGATTAAAGACACAGCACCAGGCCCAGATGGGGTGAGGTACACGCATATGAGTAACATGAATGATGGGTACTTGGAGGAGATGGCTCATTGTTACAACCTAAGCATCAATACGATGGAAATACCCCACGATTGGCTGCATAGCTACCTAGTCTCACTCCCAAAGTCAGGTAAGGATCACTCCAGACTTGATACTGAATCAAAACCCTGCAAAACATGTATGGCAAAGTCTTCGAAAAGATAGTTGCATGCAGGCTCCAGCGACATTTGGATAGTCGTAATCTGCTTCCCAAAGGGCTCGGGAGTTACCGGCCTGGGAAGGGACACCTGGGCCAATGCGGCATCTTATGCATTTGATGTCTACGAGGGCTTCCAGGATAAACAAGAGATAGTGGCGGTAGCTCTTGACCTAGAGGATCTGTATAACAGGGTCAGGTATGATCAGTTGATATACACACTGTTAGGCATGGAGGTCTGCCCTTGCCTTGTCAAATGGGTTGTGGCAGTCCTCTATGAGCGTAAAGTTGCACTGTGCATGGGTTCCTGGACTTTTGACCCCTGTACTATTACACCTGGGTTGCCTCAGGGATCTGCCATGTCCCCAGTGCTCTTTAATGTCTACACCAGCAAAATCACAGCTATCGAGACACCAGGTGTGGGTAGAATCTTGACATTTGCAGATGATTTGATGGTGTACAGTCAGGGCAGAGACAGGGCAAGTTAGGCTGAAGACTTACAAGTGGCAGAAAACAGGGTGGCAGAGTGGTACAGGGACGCAGGGACCGTTATAAACCCAGACAAAGCATCGGTTGTGTGGTACTCCCTGGATAACCAGATCGTCAAGGCAGATGTCCTAGTTATTATATTGAATGGATGTCCTCTTAGTAGAGTGAGTAAACTAAAGTACTTGGTGTGACATTATGGATCAGTCACACACATTCCCAGTCCATCACATCCATAATAATACTTTTAATCTTGAACGGAGACCATCCAGATAGTAGGGTTATTAATAGAATAGAACCTTCCAGAACACGGTGGGGAAGGGCAAAGGCGCACGCACACATTTTCATTGGCTAATACGTGGTAGACCACGCTATCCCCTAGGCCAAATTAAAAAATCTAGTAGTTTGAGCTCGGATTCCACCTGGAGCAGTCGCTATCTGTGATGTGGTGATCATAATGCCCTAAAGTTTCCGTAATATATTGTTCTCTGGAATAACATGTACCACTTCAAAACATATTTAAATGTGTGGTTATGCCTAGTGAACGAAAGAGAAAAATATAAGAGTATTTTATGAAGTAAATGTGAAAGTGAAAAACAGAACTTCATTGTGAAAGTATTCTGAATACTGCTTCTTCAACCTGTCAGGTCTTCCACGCTGTATAATACTCCAAGTGCATATCATTCCCCTGTTGTGACTGGTTGCGTATGCTTGATGATTGTAAATTACACTCAATGCAGATTCGCAAACCTTTTGTGCATTCTAAATGCTTATCATGACCCATTCTTAACCAAACTGTACACTGCTCTAGTGAGTTAACATTTGGCAGTTTTGGATCAGAATGTGTGATGTAACATGTACAAGTTCCTTTGTAAATGCTGAGAATGTTGGAGTGAGTGAGTTGGTGATTTTATAAGTAGCCTCTTACATTTGTGGAAGGATAGATGCTTCAGTATCCATATGTAGGCAGGACGTGTATGGCACGCCAGAATTGCAAAGTTCCTGTGATGCCTGGTGGCTTGATTACGCTCAGGAGAATTAATATAATTTCTCTCTGAAGTATTACACTGGTACCTCCACTGTTGGTGGGTTCATATGAACTAGTTCCTAAAAGGCCAATATGTGTTCAAACCTGTGTCTTAGTTGGCTGAATATAATGTCTGGCTCATGCAAATTTACAAGGAAAAAAACATGTTTTTCCCATATGTGCTTTGGTGCATATGTGAACAATTGCTTATGCAATTTGGCTTCCTTTACCTACTGTAGTAGATATGGACCTTACTCAGTGGGGAAAGAGCACATGATGATGGTGATGATGTACTTGTGAGCCAAGTCTGGTCTGAGAGGGGTGAGGTCTGGCATTGTTGTATGAGTGTGTATGGAGAAGGACATCCATGTAACAAAAGTACCACCCGTTGGTTTTGTTACTGTTTAATTTGCGGTTGTCAAATTATGTTGCATATTACATATTGCAGTTGTAAATATGCCTATCTTCCTTCTGCCTCACAATGCCTGTCTCATGTTGCTATTTCACAATGCTTACTCATGCTGCTTGCCTTACAGTGACTGCTTTACTGTGTCTGTTTCTCATTGTGCCCAGGTCTTACTGTGGTTTAAACATTGTAAGAACTTAGACATATAAAATGCTTGTAATTGTGTTAAGCTACCCCTGTCTCAGCATATAGGCTTGTGGCTACCACAAACAGGGGTGAATAATGAAAGCATATCACCCACAGTCCATCAGAGTGGAATACACACCATCACCAACAAGGAGAGGTGTGTTTGGTCAACACCCCTCCCTCACCTCCCCATTTCCATCTGTGTATGTTGATGTTTGATAACATTATCTTTGAACAAATGTAAAGAAATGTTGTACCATTTTATGTATCAACAGAGAACAAAGGATGGTGGAGAGGCTTCTTATTTTCTCTGGGACAACCAAACAGGAGTCCCAGACTCAGAACTAACTCCCTATAGGTGAAATGCAGGGATAACCACAGAAGTACACAGGCTGATTTGCGAGCCTTTATCTTCATGATACTAAATGAAACTAAAATCACTGTTATAAACGGGACGCAGGGGTGTTTCCAAGGCACCACGGCGGGGTTATATACTGGCTAAGACCTACTGACGCGTCCTCGTCGAGCGTCCTGGGCAACAGGTCCCTTCGGGGTCCGGCTAAAGTCAGTAGGATCGCCGATTCCTCCAAAGTCGGAGAGTGTCTGCCTGTACGGCGAGGAGCCACCAGTCTGCACACCAATAAGCCAGACATGGGACAACGGATACTCACGCAAACCTCAGGTCCTGTATGACATCACACTGATGTTGGACAACAGGGTGCCTTCATCCGACATACAGGACTTCGCGTTGGAGCTCAAGCCAACGAACACAAGCAAGCAAGCAACTGTTATAAACAGAAATCAGGATTGGTCTACATTGAAAATTCTGTCTTGGAGTACAGTAAAACAATGCTTTATTAAAGATGACCCCTGTCTACAGTTTGTCTTGGTCAAGCTCATGGAAAGTAATCCTGTGCCCCTTGGAACACCTACCATTCTCCTAGTATCCGACATGCCGGAATTTGTCGGAGAGTTTTACCTCAGCTCTCTAACCGCTGAAAGTCAATGGGAGAACAACAGTTCTGAGTGATTCTATTCCATTATCTGGATTATTGTGGTCATTATAGTGATCAGTACTGTGATCATTGACTATATCATTATCATCTGAGACTTGACAACTGGGTGAAGTTGGACTCGCTAGGTGAGATGCTGCATTATATTGGATTTTGTTCCTACCTCTGGGTGTCTTCAACACGTATTGTCAGGAGAGTGATATCCTCAACCATTTGAAGTACCCCAGTTGTCAGCTTCACAGGCAGTCTGGTCAACAGTAAGATTCAGTGCCATATCATCACCCCAAATTCTGTTCTCAAGAGGAAATTATCTTGCATGGGACTTATTACAGGAAGTCTGCTACCTGGAGCTTTCCCAATATCAATTTCTGATGATAACAGGATGCTAATGATCCAGAACAGTAGTGCTTTCCTTAGGTTTTCCCATAACAAGGATTCTATAATTTTCTCCAATGACAGTGAATGGATGATAAGTACTAGCGCGTTCCATCGTACCATTACCCGAAGTAAAAACAAAAGTCATGTACAGAGTCGTCCCGCCATTGAAAATGTAGTCCCGGAAAACGCTGTCTAATTTACCATGCATTATTTCGACGTCATTCATTCATTAAAATCTCACGTGACAATAACACACGTCATCCGGGGTTTTCCAGGAAAGGTATGCCTAATATTCCGCGCACAGCGATTGGTTGAAATCATCGTTACCTTTTATATAAATAACATTATATTTCATACTTACCATAATTAATTGTTTTTTTGGTGTTCTAAGTCGAAGTAAATCAATTATAGATGTATTTTTAAATTCTGCATACAATTTAAAATATATCTGGAAAGTTTCATTGCTTTATAATCACCGCCGGGTGATGTAAACAACATTGCTGCGACGATGTGTTTTTTGCTCTTTGCGCATATATATCGGAGTGGCATGTGCACTTTGTAACACTATTCTGGTGTTCCATATAGGAGTAATTCAATTATAGAAGTATTTTTGAATTCTGCATATAATTTTAAATATATCTGGAAAGTTTCATCGCTGGTGTAGCTTCAGCTGTGGATGATAAAGAACATTTTCGGCGAAGCGTGTTTTTGTGAATGGGTAAACGCATGGCCATGGGCCATGGCGACTGCGCATGCTCGTATCGATCGCTATGGCATGTTACACTTTCACTTGTCAACACTCAAAATGTGCAATTTGAACTACTAAAGTTAAAGAGAACACAAGTTTAATGATTACTAATAACTTATTTGTATACTTGTGCTATCTTTTAATCATTTAACATGACGGAACATACTTTTGAAGTCAGTTTTCATAATTCGTCTATGATCCGTGTTGGTTGAGACCAACCTCGCACGCGGAGAAAAATGAAAACGGCAAGCTGAACCATAAATAATGTTTTTCTGGCGCTTTCAATAGAAAACCATCAATTGTAGATGGATCTTCGAATTCTGCATCAGATTTTTCAGAAATTTGGAAAGGTTCATCGCTAACTTGCTTTAATTGTGGTTGAAAAATCAGGCGAAAATGTTATGATCATAAAACCCAAACGGGCGGCTTATATATATATATAAATATGTCTCAAATATTCACTAACGTTCCATTAGAGGAGACAGTGAAAATAATAAGAGAACGCATTGAAGACAAACAACTAAAATTAGGCATACCAACACCTATTCTGGAGAGGCTACTACTACTATGTACCGCCAACATCCAATTCAATTTTCTAACTAAGTCATACCGCCAAATTGACGGAGTGGCCATGGGGAGTCCTCTTGGTCCTATTCTAGCGGACATCTTCATGGCACACTTAGAAGAAAAGAGATCCTCAGACATCAACAACTTGGCCTTTTACCGGCGTTATGTGGACGATATACTAATTATCACCACAGACGAGCTACAAGCAACATCGTTTCAGGCCACAATGAACAAGACGCATAAAAACATCTCTCTATCTATGGAACACGAACACAACGAAGCGTTACCATTCCTAGATATTCTAATGAGACGTAGAGCAGACGGCACAATTCAAAGATCGGTGTATCGCAAAGAAACATGGACTGGCCAATACCTAAATTTTCAGAGCTTCACACCTGTCCAGTACAAACGGGGCTTAGTACGGACCTTGTTTGACCGTGCTAGAAAGATATGCACCCAGGACACACTGACAGAGGAATTTGAAACTCTGAAGAATGTCTTAAACCTGAATGGGTACTCCACAGGATTTATAAAGCGCCCTTGCCAACAGCCCAAACCCAAAGCAGACGTAACTACAGTCCCTAAACTCAAGGTATTCATCCAGCTAACCTTTCGAGGGGATGACGTAATGCAACGTCTACAAGACCGGCTTACTACAGCAGTAGGTCGAACATTCTGTGCGGCAACTCCAGTCATTAGATGTAAAACCGTACCCATTCCTACACCAACAGTCAAAGAGCCTGTTCCTCTGTACGCCACAAACAATTGTATTTACCAATTCACATGTAGATGCCAGGCCGTTTACATTGGTCGAACGGAGAGACAGCTTAACAAACGGGTGTCAGAACACATACCTCAATGGGTCAACAAGATACAACACACAGGAGATGCTAGCCGCGAGGAGCCGACACACCGGAAGCTCCCGGCGTCTTCAATCGGCAGGCACATTGTCGCCAGTGGCCATGTTGTGTCCAGAGACACTGCATTTCGCGTGTTGTTTAGAACACAAAATACTCGCTTGTTAAAATTTGCAGAAGCAATTATGATCTATCAACGCAAGCCAGAATTGTGCAAACAGAAAGACATGTTAGTCAGCTTAAAATTACCGTGGTAGACTAATCGACATTACTGTGCGAAATTGTGTATATTTCGACTTGAAGGATTTATCTAGTTAATTTCACGTAAGTTGTGTGATTTCTGCAGTATGTACCTGACGAGATGCAGCGAAATATGCCAGGCAATAAATCGTGCAATCTATTGTTTGTGTCTTCGTTATTCATATATAAATATCTTTGGAAAATAAGCACTGTCTACTCGCTAGTGTAAGTCGTAAGCAGTCCGCCTGTCACGCGGGAGATCGGGGTTCTGTTCCCGGCTCGGCATATTTTTATTTTTAATTTTTTTTATTTTTCACTAAAATTATTAGGTGATATAATAGAAACTAGTCAACATTACGAACTAAAATATTATATAGAACTAAGAAACTGGAAGTTTGTGAATAAAGTGTGCTCTGTGGATCTGTGCAAGCTGTCGACTGCCGGGGAGCAAGCAGCGGAATTATCACGTATCGGAATCGATGAATCCAATTAGATGTCTTTGTTTAATGTGAATTTTAATTGCCATATAAAATATCGCCCTTGAATCAGCAAAGTTTCATCGCTAAACTTGCTCGAATTGTGGTTGAAAAACAGATTTTCTGCGAAGATGTGACTTTGTGAATCGGAAACCCACGGGTCATGACAGCCGTGCATATCGATTGCGCTACACTTTTCAACACATAAAACGTGCGATTTGACCTACTAAAGTTAAATAGAACACAAGTTTAAAGATTATTAATAATTTATTTGTATACTTGTACTATTTTGTAATCATTTAACATGACGGAACATATTTTTGAAGTCAGTTTTCATATGACCGTTTGAGACAATCTCGCACACATAGACGCGCAGACACCAGCGGGTGTCGCTGGTTGGAGGAAAGGGACACACTAGAGAGTTCTCATTACGGATGAAAAATCGCAACTCGTCTCACCTTCACAAAGATGTGAATATCTTCACTTAGAAGTGACATACAGGCATCATTGAGGTACCATTAGATTGTGAATTTCAAGGCCTATCTACTGTGGCAGTCTCATTTGTAAGTACTCAAAATTAAATTGATGATAGGGCTCACTATAAGTACAGTGAATCAGTGGTGTAGAAAGAGATTAGAGCAGAGAAGGAGGAGGAGAGTATATTGAGATCTGCTGGTGGATTACTTAGGAGTTGTTGTACCATGTTTTATCTGCATGCATGTTCTGCATATTTGTACATTATGTACCTTTTGAAGTGTAGAGATGACAAATGATGAACTATTGGTCTTCACTCAACATCACCAGTAACTCAATAAATAGTATTATTGAACCAGTGTTTTAAGTACATGTCTCAGGTGAATGTCTTGTACAGTTGCTGTCAAGTGTTGTTCCTGGTGAATGTCTTAAGTTACTGTGGTTGGTTACTGATTTTGTGAAAAGTCATGTATAGAAGTTGTCAAGTATATCTCATGATGTATGTCTTGTACAATTGTTGGTGTAAACATTTCCTTGTGAATGTATGTCCCACTTTTGTCAAGAACCTGTCATGTAGATGTCTTGTTCAACAGATGTTAAGTACAGTATTGTTAAAGTTTGTCTGCTACTATTGAGTTCTAAAGTCCTAAAGTCTAATTGGACAACTGACATAGGTCACTTTGACACAAATACAATAAGGGAAGATCTAATCTGGCGGACTGATAGCACACTGACAACATTATGATGAGTGAATGGAATCCTCAGTTGTACAGGGGCGAATAGTCCAGATCTTCTTTTGGCCTGTGAGGGGACCTTTTTCTTCTTTTTTAAATTTCTGTGAGATACTTACGAATCTCACAGTGGGGGTTCTGAGTCAGGAAAAATGGTTCTCCAAAAGGGCTATGCGAGAATGATTATCTATCTCATTTGAGAGACCACTAGACAAAAACGTGCAAAATCATATCCTTTATCTTGTCTACCTATTATACAAGATATATTTCCAGAGAACACTACTAATTAGGTCCTCTGTCTACTCCTATAATGTCACACTTGGATATCACCTTTGAGAGGTGTTTGTCTTTTAAGGATCATGTGGAGGCTTTGGTGGTGAAGGCTGGTAGGGGCTTAATGCAATGAGGGCGATGGCAGCAACTGGGGTAGAGCACAGGCTCTTTCAGCAGTTATTAATTTCTGTCACTGAGTATAGTTTAGGGCTGCTGACAGTATGAAAGAGCCAGCTTGAGAGGTTGAAGCGCATACAAAATGCTGCAATGTGGGTAATCCTGAGGTGCACAAAGGACACACCAATTATATGCATGAGGCACCTGGCACTACCAACAATGATGGATGGGCACAGGGTCCTTCAGGCCAAGAGTTGCTGCAGATACGGATGACCTCCTGCATGAAGCCATAGATATGGTCATAAACTAAGACGAGGGAGGTCCTGGATGGCACAGGCAGAACTTTCTATACGTCAGGTGTGTGATCTAGAGACCATCAATCGTGAAAAAGAGTGGGTTGAAGTTCTGGAAGACAGGACGGACTGGCACAATGTAATAGTAACACTGGGTCGTGAGTGCAGAGATTGGGCAATGGACCACATTGAGTTTGAAGTGCAACAACTGATCCAGAGTAACACACACCAAGGTGACATAGTCATCAATACTGATGGGTCAGTGGTGAGAAGCAGACATAGTGGTTGGGGTTTCATTGCAAAGGCTAATGGAAGAGTCTTGAAAAGGGAGAGTCTGGCATGTGAGACTACGACCTCCAGTATGAGAATGGAGGTGGAAGCAGTACACAGCGGCATTCCGTTGATTAGAGAAGACTACTGCAACATACATTGTGTTCATTACGGATTCAAAGAGTATGCTTAGTAAGGTGGAGAAAAGAATGTTTCGTGTGGAATGGCTACTGTCACTTCAGAGATTGTGAGAATTGTATGGATATTTTGCCCTGTCCATGTGGGGGTGTGGGGGAATGAACAGGCCTATAGGCTGGCAGGGAATGCACCACTTGGTGGTAGATTGCCTATGGACATGGGGGAGGTGGTCGTGCGCTTGTGGAACTGGGTGGAGAGGGTGGGGGAACAGACTAAGAACCTGTATGTAGAAAGAATGAGATTGCTGGGAATCGGCAGGGGTTCTGGAAGAATCTCAAAACAAAGTAAAGACCAGGAGAACTTTAAATCAGATAGCGGTGGGAATGATTAGTAGCATGACTCTTCGCTGGCTGTTGAACAAGGGGATGGAGCACGTATGGGAATGTCCTGAGTACAGTGATGTCGGTTCTTAACTGAACTCAACTCAATATACACATACAGCTCTATGTCTACAGGATTGCAGTAGTCAACAACTGTAGGAACACATCCATTTACATAAGTAAAGTTCTTTCAGTTTTGGCAAGAAGATGCAATCATTGACTAAATCTTCATTAAAATTACTGCTGTCTTCTTTTATGAATAAGTTTTGTCAACCTGCTGAAATAAATGTGTTATGAAGTAATCAAGTTTAATAGCAATTAATACTGAAAATATGCTGATTTTCTACAGAAAATACATTGGGGTCCTGTTGGACCACACTGGTAACAAGTGTAAAAACGTATCATGATATTTTCATGCAATTTAAAAAAAAGTATTTTAGCATATTTTGGGGTAATATATGGTAGCCTACTTCAATTTTAATTCACCGCAACAAAGAAGAATCCCTTCGAGCCTCATTTGCATCGGTCCGGCAATCATTTTCCAGTTTAGTGTTCGGTGGACTGCTAGACCGATCGATGGATGTTTTTTTAGTTTTGGGCCCGTAGGGCCCTCCCTGTCGTCGACAGTGAGGGCCCTACAGGCCCAAAAATTTAAATACATCCATCGATCGGTCTAGCAGTCCACCGAACTGTCTGTTTAAAAAAAAAAAAAAACCCAGTGATTTCAGTGTTTAGGCCAAACTTTGTGAAAGTGCTCAAATAATATTTTCCTCTTTGTTCATATCTTCTTCTTCTTCAGCGTTCCGAGCCATTGAGGTTCTTTGCTGCAAATACAATCCGTCTTCATTCGTCTCTCTGGTGGACCTTCTCTTGCCAGTCGTTGATTCCAAGTGCTTGTAGGTCTGTACATGTATTATCTCTCCACCGCCTTCTTGGTCTACCTCGGGGTCTATGGTCATTTATTTCCTGAGTGTAAGCGAGTTTTGTTTCCCTATTATCTTCCATTCTTTCTATATACCCCAGCCATTGTAGTCTATTAGCCTTCGTGATGCCAGTGATTAGCGGGGACTTAAACAGATCATAAATGTCTTTGTTACTTCTTCTTTTCCACTCTCCACTTTGTGTATCCCTAATGGGTCCAAAGATGCGTCTTAAAATTTTGTTCTCAAAGGTTTGTAACAAGGCTTCGTCTCCTTTCGTTGTACTCCAGGTTTCAGAGCCATACAGCACAACTGGTCTGATCAGTGTTTTGTATATTGTGATTTTGGTGTTACGAGATAGCGCCTTTGATTTTAGTAGATGTTGTAGTGCATAGTATATCTTATTTCCAGAGTTGATTCTAGTTTGTATTTCTTCCCTTATGATGTTGGAGCAGTTGAAGATTGTACAAAGGTATTTGTATGTGTCCGTTCTTTTAATGGTCATATTATCTATTTGTATGTGGCCAGAGTTTCTAGCCATTTCGTCTCTTGAAATTATTCAATATATTGTTCATATTCAATATATTGTTCATATACAATAATTAAATAATAAATTAACACACAAACATTGATAGTAATACCTTGGCTTAGGATTGACCTGCCTACAGCCTACAGACTTCAATAAGGCACCGTTGGGTTTGTTTTTTCAAAGACCCATACAACAATTTTTTTTAATGTTGCATATCCCTTACAGGACGTTGCAGTCAACACCAGCATTTCCCAGCTGCTGTTGGTGTACTAGGCAAGATTTACGCTCAGTAGTTTGCCATTGCTTTCTGAGCGACCGGCTCGCATACCCCGGTAAGTAACCAACGCGACGAGAAACACTACCGAATCTTGCGCAGCTGCGTTACTTACGAGAATATACGCGATTACGGAGAAAGACGTTAACCTCTTCGCCGGGGAGACCGGCTATCCAACTATGTAGTTGCATAAGTTAAACGCAATTTTGAAACTAAACTGTTACTAAAAAAGTATCTCTACTTTTAACAGTAAAATTTAACTTTAACACTATTAATTAATAACAGTTTACCTGATGATAGCACTTACGCAGACATAAAAATGGATTGATAACTCAATTATTACCTATATCCAATGATACTAGGATTTAAAAACAAACTACTAACCTCAATATGTAAACCAATGCAGCAGTTCTAATCAGCGACGGATCACATTCAAAACACACGTGCTTGAAACTAGAAGGTACGGCTCACATTACTGGCATGAAATTATCGCGCGGTTTTAGGAAATGGAACAAAATAATGAGCACATTCGGAATTGGGCCAAATCCCGGAGTCAGAAAAAGGGTTGTCGGGTCACATGATCTCTACCGCGAATTCCCGATCGCGACATCAGATCAAACTGTCACCTCTCTAATTCCTATCACCTGTCTCCTAGGTCATAACCACCGGTCACGTCACTCGCCTTTTCGTCGCCTACTTTTGCACTGACGTCACCGAATATGACTGCTATTTCAAAATGTTTGCTGTGGTCCAAAGTCTTGTCTAACTCATTATAACATACACTCTACAGCAGTGTTTCCCAACGTGGGGCCCACGCCCCACAGGGGGGCAATTCGATTGTTCAGGGGGGCAATTCGATTGTTCAGGGGGGCAATTCGATTGTTCAGGGGAGCAATTCGAAAATGGACTCGTCCAGAGTTTAAGTTAACCGTATGGCGACTCTCAGTCGTTACTCGAGCTGGGTAAACGTCCAGTATAAGTCAGATCTGCCCGCCATGTTAGTAGCCGTGATTTCATTGTTAAACGTTAGAGACGAACTACTGGTTATACTGGGCTGGCACTAAGCATTTTGCGCTATTTGTTCTGAATGGCGAGAAATGCTCAGTGCCGGGATCTCAGTTTCTGCAGTGTTTCGCAGTAACGCTCAGCATTCACCGTTGGTATTAATTTGAAGTAAGCGTCCGTTAAATTGTTGTAAAAGTCTCGTTGTTTTAAATATATATACATTGTATAAATATAAGTGATATATAAATGGTCATGTAAATTCAATTGGTAATTTTTATTAATTTCACTTTTAGAAGCATCATTTTCCAGAAAAAGTTGTCAAATGAAAAAAGTATGTTTTGTGTGTGTGTGTGTGTGTGTGTGTGTGTGTGTGTGTGTGTGTGTGTGTGTGTTGTGTGTGTGTGTGTGTGTTGTGTGCCATACATATTTAAATATGCATTTTTAGTCAACGTTTACTCCAGTTCATATTATATTTTTTTAGTTTTTAATTGATCTTATATTTATTTATTTCAGCCCATAGTGAAATGAGTGGTGCAAGCAAGAAAAAAATTTGTCAGTATTCGGAGGAATATTTAAAATTTAGTTTCATACACGCTGTCCACGATGAACGGTCACCTTTTTGTCTTTTATGCCAACAATGCTTGACTAACGAATCAATGAAACGAGGTCATCTTGAGGTATATTTGAAGGCAAAACATAATGCTCATATTAATTCAGATTTGAATTACTTTCAAACTTTAAAGAAAAATTTTGAAAAAAAGAGTAACATTAAAGTCTCTATATACTGCTCATAATGCAACTATCAATCGTAACCTTGAGGCTAATTATCAAATTTCATTACTCATCGCTAAAGCTGGGAAATGTCATACTATAGGGGAGAATTTAATCAAACCATCAACATCAGCATTTCTTAAAACGGTTCTGGACAAAGATGACAAAGACTTTAAAGCTATGCCACAAAGTAACAATAGTGTTAGCAGAAGAATAGACGAAATGAGTGAGGATATTGATATACAACTTGTTGAAAAGCTGAAAACAAGAAAATTCTCGGTGCAAATGGATTAATCAACTTTGAGAGACAGTGAGGTCGTACGTATAACTAACATAAGATGTATTGATAAAGGTGATTTTGCTGAAGAAATGATGTTCTGTAAATCATTAGAAAGCACCACTACCTCCAAAGATATATATATATATAGCTAAAAAAAATTACTTAGATGTCAATAATATCCATCCATCATGTGCCATGCCGGAAAGCGTGGGCAGTCATGACTCGCCATTTCACACGATCACCAGAGTCGTGGATCCGCTCATTGTTCCTGTCTCGACCATGTCATATGGCCAAGTGATCCAGGTATTTACTTCTCGGTCTTCCCCTTAGTCTGTTCCCTTCGATCTTACCAGTTGTCACCAAGTTCTTCAATTCATTTCTTCTCATAACATGTCTAAAACATTGCGACTGTCTACGTCTAATTCATCATCTCATCTCATCTCATCAAGTTCCTCTTATACCTTGCGGTGTCTAGGTGAAGTATAAACTTCGTGAGAGTGCTCGATTATGGGCTTCATATATTGATATTCCCATAGACTCTGCTATTCCCTCCGTCCAACGTTTACGTGGTCGGCCTCTTCCTCTGCTTCCCTCTGGTTTGTACATCATTGCTTGTTGTGGTATGCTGTTGACTGGTAACCTACTTGCATACTTGCATGGCCAAACCATTTGACTTGCTGCTTTCTGATAAAATCTAGTGCTGCTTTAACCCCCACTTTAGGTCTGATTTCTTCATTTCTGATCTTATCTCTTCTTGATACGTTGAGTATTCTTCTCAGGAACCTCATTTCTGTTGTTGTGATTTTTCTTTTCTCTTTTTCTGTCATTGTCCAGGTTTGGCATTGGTAGCATAGAGTTGGCAGGAAGATTGTGTTGTAAAGTGCTTTCTTAGTAGTTATTGATACATGTCTGTTCTTTAGTATTGGTGCCATTTGTCCAAGGAGTTGATTTGCCTTATTGCACCTATTTTCGATCTCTTCTTCTGATCTGCCATTTGATGATATTATACTTCCTAGGTACTTGAAACTCTTTACTTGTTTCAAGGGATGTTCGTTTATGTGCATCGTTGTTGGTTGTTCTTCTTTAGTTATAGTTATTACCTCTGATTTGCTTGTGCTAATTTTCATGTTATGTTCCCTACACATTTCGTTTAGACTATTCATGTGGTCTTGTAATTCAGCTTCTGATTTTGCTATTAGTGCTTGGTCATCCGCAAACTGGAGTTCTCTAATGGTTTAATTTCGAATTCCTCTAATCAATTTACGATTGTCATTTGTTTCCTGTAGTACTTGGTCATTAGTTTTTCTGTCTGTCCATGGTATTCTTTGCATTCTCCTCAGAAACCACATTTCTACAGCCGTCAGATGTTTTTCAGCTTGACTGGTCATTGTCCAATAATATACCAATGACTGCTCATTGTCCAATAATATATCAATGAAAAATATAACATCTTGTGCTGCAGATAGTGCTCCTAATATGATGGGGAAGTATGTCAAAAACTCAGTTATATAGGAATGAATACCACCCTGAAAGAGTGGTCTACCTCAAGTAGAATAGAGGTAACCCAGTGCCCCTACATGAGGGAGGGTAGGTGTAGGGAATAAATAAGAAGGGGAACTATTAAATAGTTCTCTCATGGGACACGGAGGTGTCAACCAGAGAGTAAGCACTCTGGTCACGGCATGATCACGCCAACGTGATAGACACGGAGAACTAAACTGAAACTCAAGAGAGGCCACTACTCTAGCGTGCTGAGTGATGCCGCACGCAAAAGCCGTAGTGCGCCCCAAGTCCTTCCGCGTACTGTGTAAACAGCACGGGAGGAATGATCAGACGGGACACAGACTTCGTAGTGAACGCATCGCTTAGCGTCGATGCTTATTTCGTTAGCCGAGTAGATAGATTAGCAGTAGGGTTAGGAAACGACTAGTGATAGGCAATTCTGTGCATTTATTCTTGTGTGATTTGTTAGCGACTGTTTGTTGTACATTGATGTGATGCAAAGAGCCAGTGGCAATAAAATGTGTAATCAATTCCTCTCTTACGACTAACAAGTCTTTTTGTGTGGTGCGAGAGAAGTTATCCCGGAATGCCTGTGACATCGGTTGATGACGGGCTAGGATAAAGTGGTGTCAGAAGTGTAGCTTGGACAATTGTTCAAGCTAAAACACTCACCCACGGCTCTAAAATAGTATTACGGCTAGATAATCACAGGGTTTAATTTATGTTAGTGATAATGGCGTGTGCAGACAGAACAAAGTGCGAGCTGTGCCCATCGTGACCAAGTTATGTTTATTTATGCTTATAGAATTGTTTTGTGCTTATGAACATGTTTTCTTCTGATTTGTAAGTATTATTATTATAGTTTTGTATCATTTATTTCTACAATTACTTATTTATTTACTAGTATTTGTCAAATATGATTCACGGCGGAGCAATACACAAAAATGAGCCGAGAACAAAAATCAATTTTTCCAGTCTAAAAATAGCGCTGCGCCTGTGACGTATCACGACTGACAAACAGCTGCGTTACGCCATTTGCAGTCAGCGACTGATTGTTTACAAATCGCAAAGCGGCTGCTCGCCTGAATCGTTTATATTAGTTATTTATTGAATATATTTATTTATTTGAACATTATTATTACCTTTATACTTATTTCAAAGCATTTATTTAATTATTTATATACTTTTTCTATTTCTTACCGTCGCGATGGCACTACTTTTGCTATGCAAATAAGACGCAGTCTGCACAACACTGCCATAAATTAAACAGCTAGAGTTAGGGAAGGCAGAAGACGTTAGAACGAAGACAGGACAGTGACATTTATTATTAATTAAACCACATTGTATTGTCCTGGGGCATGTAATTGTACAAAATTGTCTAGAGTTATATATCGTTTACAAGTGATTAATTGTTGATGCTCTTAATAATCAGGGAGAACAACAGCTGGTCATAAGCATAACGCAAGCTGTATGTGGTATTGCCAGACGATTGGACTTGAGGTGCCAAACGATTGTACATGATTGATCTGGAATGTTAAGATGAGTATACCCAAATGATTTTGCATGCAATATGATTAATAATGCATCTCTTTTTCAGCGTGTGATGTATTAGCATATTGTTTGTGATCTGTTTTTCAGGTTATAATCTAAGAGTATATTTTTTGTACTCAGGGACTTAAAAACCTAACATATCTAATATAAATAAGTGAGTAAATATTTGAGTGCCTATCAACTCTATCTAATTACCCAACAACATGGCAACTTTAGCTGATTTCATAAAAGCAGGCAAGGAATTAGAATACACAGGAAAGGGCTTAGAGCAATATGCTGATAAAAAATTTAGGTAAGCAAAAGATGCTGAGAGAGATGAACGTGCACGAGAAAGAGAACATGAGAAAGAGATTAAACAACAAGAAATAGAATTTAAGCAAAAACAATTAGATCATGATAAGGAAATTAAACAGAAGGAATTAGAGATTCAACAAAGAGAGATAGATGAAATGGCAAGAGTAAAAGAAAAACAAATACAAGTTGAATCAGAGACACAGTTAAAGATGAAAGGTATGGATGTAGATTCACACTTAGAGATCTCCGCTACAAAACTAAAAAGTCAGCAAGAAGAAAATAAATGTAATAAATACAAAAACATTATTAAGCCATTTTGTAAAGAAGATTCCATATCAGCCTGGACAGAAAATGTCGAGTATCAACTGAAATACCACCAAGTACCAATCGATATGTGGACCATGATCTACATGAAGAACCTCAGTGGGGAGCCCCTTAAAGTGATAGAATCAATACCAACTGATCTTAGATCTAACTATCAGTACATCCACGATAGGATAATGCAACATTTCTTACTTGATGCCCCTGGGTATCAAGTACAGTTTTCCAATTTAAAACCAAAGCCAAAGCGAGACCTTTATCGATTATGTCTCAAATGTCCAAAGCGTACTAAATAGATGGCTTAGTGCATCAAAAATAGGAAAGGATTTTGAAAAACTTAAAAATTTAATAGCCATGGATAAAGTCATATCCACAATACCATCTCCTTTCGCTAAATTCCTGCAGCAGTCAGACATTGAGACCATAGAACAATTTGAAAAGAAAGGCTCTGCATATTTTCCCCCAAATAGAGATATTTTTAAGACATCAAATAGCGACTCTGAAATAGTCTTTTTTGTTAAGGACCAACCTAAAAGCTATCAGAGCAATAAAAAACCATTTCATAGAGTCGACAAGAAAGATAAGAAAGTGTCGAAATGTGTCTATTGCCAACTTGTTCATGATACTTATGCTATGTGTGATAAATCACCAAACTATCCGACACATCTTGAGATGGTCATTAAGAAACAACAAAACAAAAGAACTGCATACAGGCGTGCAGTCAAATGCTTCTTCTGTTCAAGCTACGGGCACTATTCCAATAAGTGCCTAGGCCGCCAAAGAATGAAGGCCAACAATGCAATTTTGATTGATACATCCTCTGATAGTGGTAGTGAGACTGAGTGTGAGGTCGAGAATGAATTACCGTTTAATCAATCTGAAGATGTTTGTTGTGTAAACGATATTTTAAGCTTTGACAGTTGTGAGCGATGTCACCAATTTCATGCAGACGGCAAACTTACATGTGGACATATTATAACATCCTCCTTGGAGAATGCAAATGCAGCTGTAGCCTCCAGAGGCAATCTATTGTTTCACTCTGCAATGGTCAATGAGAAGCCATGCCGATGTTTGCTTGACAGTGGAAGCTCTATTATTGGTGTTAAAAAGGAACTTGTTAATCCAAAGGATGACTGGTGACTCTGTAAAATGCAGTACTTTTTCTGGTAATATAGAAACCTATCCTCTGGCAAGAGCCCGTATAAACACCCCGTTCCTTTCTGGTACCTTTACTTGTGCAATACTAGACAACCCTTGTACTGATTTAATTCTTGGGTGTCTACCCCAGCTAAGGCACTGCACAGATGAAGAAATATCCGCCTGGGAGGAGGAAAATGGACTAACTCCAGTGAACAGTGCAGATATCCTCAAACATCACAGCCCCAACAAAGGTGCTAAACCTATTAATCTTGAACCAGATCAAGACATACTGCTTTTACTTCCAGACAAACAGAATTTATTATTGACCTCATGGAAAGGGCCATTCAAAGTGGTACGAAAAATTTCAGATGTCGATTATGAAATATCGATAAACGGACACTTAAAGGTATTTCATATCAACATGTTGAAACCCTACTTTTCACGACAATAGACAGAATTAGAGACAGACGAACACAATGCACCCACACCTATGTATGAGACGACAGACGTACACAACGCAACTACACTAGTTAGCGAGACTGGCAAATCCGAAGAGATGCATACACTTAGTGAGCTTACAGAAAACGCACTTAGCACCACAACCGTACTGAATCAGGTAGACGACGGGATGGAACTACCTGTTCCAATTGTAGACAAGACTGCTACATTAGATTCTATACGATTAGAAACGGAACTGACAGAAGAGCAACGACGACAGATAATAGAATTAGTGACTGAATATAAGGACATATTTTCCGACATTCCAGGTAGGACGGACAGGATCGAGCACTCCATCCTTTTTTCGGACTCGAAGCCTATCAAATGCAGGCCGTACTCTATCCCACTTAGCTATAGAGAAAGTCTAAATAAGGAAATTCTTAATTTAGAAGCTAGTGGAATCATTCAAAAAAGTACTCCTTTCCAATCGTCCTGGTCAAGAAAAAAGACTCCACAATTCGTCTTTGTGTGGACTACAGAAAACTCAACAATGTCACTAAGATCGACGCAGAACCAATTCCTTCCTGCGAAGATCTTATTCTGGATATGTCCACCTCCAAAATCTTCTCTAAATTAGACCTTACTAAGGGATATTGGCAGGTCCCTATGCAGACTCAATCTATCCATCTTACCGCATTCTCAACACCTTTAGGTCTTTACGAGTGGTGATTCCTTCCTTTCGGACTTCGTAATGCTCCTGCCACTTTCGTACGCTTAACTAGAGATTTACTACATGGAGTGACGAATACAGTGACATATATAGATGATATTTGTGTCCATACAGATGACTGGACAACACACTTACTGAAACTCAGACATGTCTTCGATAGGTTGCGACTCTTCGGTCTCACTGTCAAACCGAGCAAAGTCGAATTGGGCCTACAAGAAATTGATCTTTTGGGTCATGTCATTTCACAAGGGCAACTGAAAACAGACAATAGAATTATTACAAAAATTATGAACCTGACCATGCCTACAACAAAGAAGCAGGTCAGGAGCCTTTTGGGTTTAGTAAATTATTATAGCAAGTTCATACCGAACTTAGCTGAAATTACAAGTGTATTTTCAAATGTTTTAAAAGCATCAGTAAAATTAGATGTCAAAGATGCATTATTAATTTCTGCATTGTCAAAATTGAAAATCCTATTTAATAATGTACCAATCCTCCGTTTGCATAATCCTAGGCTCGCTTATTATCTTAGGACAGATGCCAGCAGGATTTCCATTGCTGCAGTACTAGGCCAGTTTTATGATGGCATCTTCCATCCAATTTGCTACGTGAGCCGCAAGATCACACCGGCTGAGTCCAGATATTCCATATCAGAGTTGGAAGCCCTAAGCGTCATCTATTCGGTGAGGAAGTTGCATCGATTTCTGGCGGGTAATCACTTCGTAGTCCAGACTGACAACTCCCCAATCACGGTCATACAAAGTGGGGTACATCGCAATGACCGCATCTACAGGTGGTCATTAATATTACAGAATTATACTTTTAGTATAGAGCATATTAAGGGTAGGGACAACATTATTCCCCTTGACCAGTTTATGACATACATCACAAGATGTACAAAATATTTTAGTGTCTTGGTCGAACTTTGGCCAATAAAACTGTGTCAGGACAATTGCCCTGGTCATTTCGTATCCCATATGACCTCCAAAAGGGGAGTCATGGGCTATTTTTAGCGCTTTGTTTCGATGTGCTTGTGGTAAAACAATTTGCTGTATCGTGGTCTGCTTTGTTGTGTAAAATCTAGTTAAGATGTTGTTCTGTAGCCTAAATGTCCACGATGCGTTCTTAGTGACTTTTGGTTTAAGTCCTACTAATTTAAAGTATGGTGCAAGTGTTGTATCTGCTTTCTGTTCGTTACCAAAAGTGATGTTAGTTGAGTTTGGCGCTACTATTTCTAATGATTCCTGCAGTTGGTCGGTGTTGGTTTTGTGGGTTGTCTGTCGTGTTATTGCGTTTGTGTGTTGTGTGTTTTGTTGCACATTTACAGGTTCGGTACTTGGTAGTTTGGTAGCATCCTCAATTCGAGGTTTTAATTCGGTCGTATCGTTTCTAGATTCGACCGCCCCTGCATTGTACACTTCGGTAAATTCTTTCTGAATTACCTCAGTGGTTGTCTCCCTTGGTATTTTGGCAGCTTGAGACAAGCAAGAATGGTGTTTCTCTTTTGCGTCGCTATTCGTGTGGTGGATACCGTGTTTTTGCTCCCACCTTTTGATTTCTCTTTCAGAGCATGGATGTATGTTGGGTAAATTACCAAGTATAATATCCGCGACTGGATTTTCAAGGATAGCACACAATACTTGCCCAGATATGAACGGTGTTTGAATTTCGACCAAAGCAAGGGGGTATTTCTCTATCGTACCTGAGAATGTGCGACACGTCACATGTTTGTCTGTGTAGTCTTTAGCGTCTATTAATGTTTTCCTAACCCCACAGAGCGTTGCGCCGGAATCACGAATTAACGTGCACTTTTTGTTGTTAACAAACCCTGTAAAAAAAAACTAGCTTGCCTGTAGATGACAAAGCAGCGTTTGCTGATTCATTTGCAATTGGGACTATGTGACCACAATGTAGTGTTGTGTCAAGTTGGAACTTCGTACAGGTGTTGCACTTACTGTCTGTTATGGTGTTTATGATGTGTACAGCATTCCCAAGCTCGCTTTCATTGTCGTGTTGATTGTCACATTCATTCAGTGACTCAAGCTCTTCGTCAGACGACGTTTCTACTAATGCAGCATTGGCCTGTTTCAATAACTTTCGGCCTTCACAATTCTTATTATAGTGACCCCAGCTATTGCAGAAATAACATTTAATTGCTCTGTGGTAAGCCATGCGTTTAGCTGTTTGCTTCTCCACCATCTTTTTGAGGTGTTGAGGGTAGGTGGGTGCTTTGTCGCACATCCCGTAACTGTCGTGATGGTAATTGCAATATTGGCATTGTACTACTTTACCGACATTGGATCGTGGTTTAAATCTACTCTGTGATTGTTTGGAGTATTTGGTGTTCACTACTGCAGCTGCTGTATCATTGTGACTTATGTTGAGCTGAAAAATATCCCTATTTGCTGTGAAAAATGCATTCCCCTTTGCCTCTATTTCCTGAATGCTCTTACAGTCCATTTGTTTTAAGAACTTGGCAAAAGGTGTGGGGATGGTGCTAACTATTTTATCTATTATAATAAGCTCCTTAAGTTTATCATGGCTATTGTTGGTTTTAGCCGAGTTAATCCATTTTGTGCATATGTCTTGGACTGTACTGACATAATCTATAAAGGTTTGGTTTGGTTGTGGAGATAATTTGGCAAATTGTTGTTGGTAACCTGCAGTGTCTAAAGAAAAATGTTGGAGAATGCGTTGTTTTAGGTACTCATAGTCTTTTCGCATTTCCTGTGGTATTGTCTCTATTACTTTTAGTGGATCAAGAGCTAAGTTTCTCATTAGGATAAATGCCCAATCTGATTTAATGATTTTATGATGAGACATGAGACACTCAAAATTTTCTAAGTAGGCGGAGATGGAATCTCCTGAACAGAAAGCCTTCACGAGACCTTTATATTTATTATATTTTTGTTCTTCTTCTTTGCTTCTTAACTTATTTATTGATATTTCTGTGTTGGACTCCACTTCCATCTGTTTTAGTTTAATCTGTGTCTCGGCATTTAATTGGGCCTGTTTGGCGGCGGCCTCAAGTTCCATCTGTTTCTCCTGAGCCTGCAATTGTATTTTCTTCTCTTCAATTTGCAATTGCATTTTTTTTTCTTCTGCTTCAATTAGCATTTTCTTTTCTTCGGCTTCCATTTGCAATTTTTTTTCTTCGGCCTCCATCTGTAATTTCTTTTCATCTGCTTGTATTTGCATTTGCAATTTCTTTTCATCGGCCTCCATTTGTATTTTCTTTTCATCTGCTTGCATTTGCAATTGCAATTTCTTTTCTTCGGCTTCCATTTGCAGTTTCCTTTCTTCTCGTTCTATTGCTCTTTCTTCACGGGCAATGTTTTCTGCGTGCGTTTTCTGTGCCCATTCTGACAGTTGCTCTTCTTTATAACCTAACTTTATTCCTTGCTCAATGCATTTATCTAAACTAGACATTTTGTGTTTTAGTTGTTTGTTAAGTTTATAGAGTTAAATCCCTTAGAAAAATATGTTGTGTGGTCGAAAATTTGGTTAACTCTCCTAATTATTAATGTGTAATTCAAAATGCAAGGTTATGTTGGTGACAGGGTTATGAATATGCAAAGAAATCAATATGATACAAAATAATACATTGATGAAACATGAGAAGTACAGCTTAGAAGTACAATGAGTATGAGGTGAAACTTAGCTTTTAATTCAAGAACTCCTCGATGTTGTCTTGTACTCTCGTCACTGTTGGAAAGGTTTCATAGGTTGGACGCGGCACTTGTTGCGGAACAATCTGCTCGTGGAGCGAGAAAACATTAGCCACTATCACAAAAAAAATGTCAAAATAGTAACATGTCAAAAAAAAATTGTTTACAGAATCAAAATAATGAGGCACTGTGGAGGCAATGATGAGACATTGCCGAGGGACTCAGATTACTTCTATTTTATCGCTAGATAGCTACTAGTTTTATGTAAACTTGTCACGTTAACAATTTCTTTGATTTAAACAAATCAATGTGTTACCAAAATTCAATGTTTTACCAAAAATCAATGTGATATGATTAAATAATTAATTTTACATGGCATTTAACAGGTTTTTAAGAAAACATTCTATGCCAAAACCGGAAAACTAGCCCCCAAAAAGCCTGTCATCATCTTACTCTTATCTAAATAACGGTTCGGGTTCATACAGGCAACAATACACTGTTCGCTAGGATATAGAACATTTATTGTATAAAGTGTACAGTTGGCGCAGTGGGTAAACAGACCCGCGCTCTCTTATATTACATATCACAGATAGTTAAACATCAAACATATAGTTGTCATACAACAATCTAGCACACTATCTAGCCTAAGTATATCTATGAATATCTATGAGTCCCTCTCAGGCAGGCCTTGTTGTCTCTCTCCAGTCCGTTTGTCCTCTGCCGGTCTCCGCGTGTCCTAACTCGACACGGGCGGTAACTCTGTCCGAGTTCCTCGTGGACCCCGCATTAGGCGGGCCACATCAGTGTCCACGGAATCATGGACTTGGTGACCAGCTCTTTCGAGAAGGTTCTAGATTACTCGGGTCCTGCGCGACTCAATGGTATCCCTTGGGCTGGAGTTGCAGCCCTCTACTATATGTGAAAGTGAGGCGGTGACAATACCCTTAGTCGACCATCTGAGGTAGAAATACCTGATATTCCACATGAATAGGTAGTGTAAGAAATGTTAAGTTAGTACACTTAAAATATCCTGTATAGAATATACTATTGAATACATAGACATCAGAATAAGAACTGTGCGCCAAGAACAAGGGAATCACCGTGTGTACATAGACAACTCGTTACTTACTAGGCTCCATGTGTGTTCCGGTGAATCACCTGTGTTAATCACATAAGAACAGTGTCAGAACATTGTAAAATAACAGACACGAAGATACTTGTCTACGACACCAGCGGACTCGACGAGTGGAAGAATACCCATAAGACACAAGTATGACTGTGTAGTGTAGTTAGTATACCCAGGATAATTGTGTATATATAAACTATGCCAACGAAAGCAATTTCTATACGTTATGGCAACCACTAACCTGAGGTAAATAAATACCATGTGTATATATATATATATATATATATATATATATATATATATATATATATATATATATATATATATATATATATATATATATATATATTGTGATATGTAATATAACGGTTTTAAGATAGTGGTAAATTATAGTTAGGTTAGTTACTTTAATAAAGAGTTAGATTAGATTTAGGAAATATAATAGATTGATTTTTTTTTTTAGTTTAGATAAATCATTAATTTACCCACTTACTTAGCATAAAAGTAGATTAGGATAGTACTTTAAACTTAATAACAGCGAATTAAAGATTAGTATAAAAAGCTTAAGATAGGAACAACACCATGTAGTCATTTAATTCCATTTTATTTCATTCCATCTTTATGAACACTTTAACAACCTCATCATTTAGGACTAAAATTAGGTTATGCTTTATAGGATAAAAGGATTATACACTTGAACATACATCATTTATACCATGTAGATTAAAAATATCCATTATATTTTTGCATTTAAACATTAAAACCTTTATTTAGAATTTTTGTTACATTTCACATTACCCATTTCATAAAGATACATAACTCATCTCACATCATTTTCATTTTTGTAGATAGTTAGATTACTTCCCTTAAATTAGGTTAATTTTGTACAACAAAATAGAATATAGACAGTTACAGAATTAGTATTAGTATTTCAATAGAATATAGTGTTTAATAATATCAGGGTACAATCTATCAACCCTATTTCATCCATGTAAATATTTTGTAAATACATGACTCGTGCAGTAAGTTACGCACAGTCATGAAGCTCAACTCTTTTCAAACTGAGCCAAACTTGTACAGTGTCACTTCAAGGTCTTTAAATAATTGTGAGAATAAAAGATGTGTGACAGAAGTGTGAAAGTGAGAGAAAATGGTAAATATACAATGGAGAGTGAAGGCAGCCAGCGGATTTTTTTCTGCCGCTCAGCGCGACTTTTTATTATTTGTCTGCGTCAAGCGTTTGCTTTCAATGTTGAAATGTGCTGTCTCAAATGTATTGTGTGTAGTTTAGAGTAAACCTTAGAGAAAGTATTTTAAGTCTCATAAGACGGAAACGTAGTCACGAATTAGTGTTATACACTTGTTTGTGGCCACATTTAACCGAATTATGGCACTTGAAAACTAACTTACATACATATGGATAGACAGACACACATGTTAGAAGTTAAATTATATTAGTTAGATTCAAACACGCAAACAACCAGGAAAACACACATATAAAGCACAGACATTTTTTTAGAACAAAGGGATATAACTCCGGGTCAGGGGACACAATAGACAACGAAACACTAACTTAACAGTGGAAGATAACTTTACACGCGGAAGCGAGATAGGTAAAGCCTGTCGCACACAGCTTGTGCAAGGGTTGGTTAATATTATATGGGGGACATGAAGCAATTCATGTGTTGACCCTAAAAAAGTCAACTTTGTATGGGTAGTGAGTTAATTTACTATTTGAGGGCAGGTCTTATAAGACAATGGTCCGGTTCAGACAAACATCTAATTAATATAATATTGCGATTGAGAAGAGGGCTCACGCCAACCAGACAAGTTTGTGGCGATCACCAGTAGCCAAGTAAAGTGATACTACACTGTGACAATAGTCAGTAGAAGTCTATTGAGGTACCCAGAACCAAGTTATCAGTAGTCTTTGACAAAAATTAGATACACTAAATTTTAGAAACCTCTTGCGTCACAACTACGAGTCAAAGTTTGTAACGCAACACAGGAGGGGAGGGTGTGTGTCAAAGACTCAGTTATATAGGAATGAAGACCACCCTGAAAGAGTGGTCTACCTCAAGTAGAATAGAGGTAACCCAGTGCCCCTACATGAGGGCAGGGTAGGTGTAGGGAATAAATAAGAAGGGGAACTATTAAATAGTTCTCTCATGGGACACGGAGGTGTCAACCAGAGAGTAAGCACTCTGGTCACGGCATGATGTAATATAATAAAAACGTCCCTACCCTTTCCTAAGCATTGACTCCCTTAAAAATAAACAAACCCTTACAATTACTGGTTAAGTAACTTGCTTAGGTAGGAATAGAAAATAAAACAGCGATAGACTGACTGTGGCGAGCTAAATTTATTTGGCTTTATTTCTTTTACGTACCTGGCCAACAGTCGTTGACTGATTGTAAGACAAAGGCCCAGTGTAGCCATTTTTAGTTCAAGCTAAGAAAGTAAACAGACGTGCGTTCCCTTGTGGGATTTCTTTCCCCGTGTGGGGAAAAGGTATTGTTGCCTTTAAAAACATGATTCTCTTCAAGCTATTGGTATGTTATATCTATATTATTAAGATGGATTTATGTATTACATAGACCAGTATGTTTAATTAAGAATTAGTTACAATTCTCTTAAACCAGGCTGGATGATGTTTACCAAAGAAACACATGTGGGCGCCACACTGTAAATTTTCCTAGGTCTTACCATTTCAAATTCGTATGTTAATATCTTTTATAGGCATTATGAACTTATATCTAACTAAATAGTGTTTATAACCTATGAATAGTATGTGTACTGTAGTACACAGAGTATCAACTCTCATGTCAGAAACTCTTTTCAATTTAGGAAAGACTCCTGATTCATACTTCAGAGAAGAAAACTCGTTTCTGCCAATTTCATAGTCCTATGAAAAATAACTTCTATGCAATGGAACTATATATCCCTATCGATGCTTAGAAATCTGCAAATAATTTATGTACTGTAGAGATTGGACTTTAAAGAAACATTTTCTCAAGGTAGGAGCAGACTCTTGATTTCATACTGCACAAGTAGAGAACTGGTGTCTGCCACTTTCAAATATCCTATGTAGTGTAAATGCACTGGTAAGGATGTCTCTGAACTTGTTTTATCCATGCGGGGACATACAAATGATTACGCATATTTCTGACTCTTACTTAGTCAGGGGATAAAATATTTTGCCACATTATAATCTGTAACTTGGAAATATAGTGCTAAATTTTAGTACCATTCTTTTGTTAACAGATTAGTAACCACTCCATATGAGGGTGAACATATAATCATTTCATAAAATAGTGTTAGGGACAGGCCATGTTTGAATATAAATTCATGAACAATTAAACGCGTGATGTAAATGCATGTTCGGATAGGATTCACTCCGCATCACCTCACTGTAGTAGGAACAGAAGCGAAGATTGATGTGAATAAATTGCTTGAATAATAGCAGTCCTTGACAAAATATATCACAGCGACTACTATCCTCATCTGCTGTACGCAGTGGGGGAAAACAATGTATGTTTTAAGTTATGGATTAACCCCTGAAAAAACCCAAAAACAAAGGCTCACTGCATCAGCATTATGATTAATTATTATGTATGAGTATCATGTACTTAATATCAGAGAAATGTACATGTATGTTTTTTTCTGGTATGAGAATTTTCTTTGTTCTGATTGCTACTTTTTACTGTGGGAATATACATTTTAATGTTGCACCTTGGGATTAGAGGATGTTGATGTAAGAATACATATGTATGTCAGTACTTAAGAAGCCAATGGTGAATAGTCTTGACCTAGTGATGATTATAGTGCCGAAATGAAGACGCAGCATTAGAAACCACAGGGATTCTGTATAGACTATTCTCTTCAAGTAATGAGAGAGACAATATCAACATGTTGGATGGACAGAATGACTTCACCCATCCAATAGTCCCAGTAACAACAGAACAAAATATAAGTGAGAAAATACCTTACTCATTATGAAGAGTCAGAATGGCTCTACTCAGCAATGAGGGACAGTGGAACATGGACACCCACTCCTTTCCCCTTCTCCCCTTGGTGTTTTATACTTGTGTTTGTAATTGTGTTGTAAACCTTTTACCATAACACAGTAGGTTAATGCTAGTGTTGTATTCTTTGTTATCCTTTTTCTATAGAAGAGAAGCAGGTGGTGGTTGAATTTGGTGGGACTATATCACTAACACTGGATCCTGGGTCAACAGCCATAAAGTGAATGTCCAAACCATAGTCTGGATCTAGCAATACCTCAATGTTTACTGCGGCGCTCAATAGCTCCATAGCGAGCAACAGAAAAGTTGAAGATAACTGATTGGGTGAGTGATTAAGTCCTATTTTCGTAGGAAGATCCAGGATGGACTTCAATATCTAATAATCTACAAAGATGAAGATCAACAAAGTAACTGACAACAGTGACTCGTCAGTTATACGTTTGAGAAGTATCATCTATGGCCTCATCATTCAACAAAATCAGTGAAACTATGGGACAATCCTTCTACAAGTTATTAAAACTAACAACAGTGAGTAATCTTCAACTGTTGGTTGGATTACCAAGTTAATATCCACAATGGATAAGTGTTGACGTCTTACTTTGTCTAGGTAACTTAATGGGTTCACACAGGTGTTAATTAATACAAACAATAAATACGTTCGCTATGATATAGCCGATTTATTGTGGCAATCTACAGTTGGCGCAGTGGGTTAAACAGCCCGCGCTTTACATCATCATCATATCACAGATTATAGAACATCAAACATTTCATATAACAAACTAGCACACTATCTAGCCTATGTTCTATCTCTATACAAGAGCTAACGAGTCCCTCTCAGGCAGACACTTGTTGCCTGGTCTCAGTCCATTTGTCCTCTGATGGTTTTCCGCGTGTCGCTATTCGACGGGCGGTAACCCTGTTCGAGTTCCTCGTGGACCCCGCTTCAGGCGGGCCACATTAGTGTCCACGGACCCATGAACTCGAGGGTTGACCTTCGATAAGGTTCTGGACTTTTCTTAGTCTGAGCAACTCGGTTGTCTCTCTTGGGCTAGAGTTGCAGCCCTCTAATTCTATCTTTAGGTGAGGTGATGACAGGATTCCCCTCTCCCCTCCTGATCTGGCTTGTTATTGGTCAATTAGATTTAATCTAATTCTGTCATCGACTCATCTAAAGTTAGGGTTTGTAGTTTGGTGGACAGTAACTTGGTAAACTACCTAATGGCATTAGTAACTCATGTATTCTACCATACACTACTTCTCTGATTTGCTAAAGAGATCACTCTGTCTCCTGTGTCCTTAACAATGCTTATCAGACCGAAGTTACGTGGCGTTTTAATAGTTGTATTGACAACTCGCCCTTCTCACGCACCCTATTGGTGCCCAGACAATTAATCTCTGGTTAAAGAGAGTTAACAGGACCGAAGTCCTGGCTAGTTAAGTACACTTTCAAATCTTGATTCGTGAGTGTATTTTAATACACTTTTACTCTCGTATGTCATCCAATGCTAAATATGTAGTTACGATGTTCTCTTATCCCCCTCAGACTACATGTGTCCCTGTTGGCTTGTTAGTGTGTTTGACTAATGAGTTGATGTCTCTAATAAAATGATTGTATTTTAAATTGAAAGTGTTGAGTTTTCAGGTTTGTGTATGTGCTGACTGGATGGTGTATTTCCAAGCGTCACGAGTTGGGATAACCTCAATCATGAATACTTGCACTGTGTGCACTACATGATCCGGCATTCCAAGTAGTGATGCTTAGTTATATCCTAAATGCTAACCTAAGTATGTTAACTATTTACTAACTAAGCTAAATCCTAAACTAAGTTCTATACATGTATTCACAAATTAGACAAGTTATGTACTTTTACATCAAAAAACGCAGACAAATTACAATAAATACGTGTTGCGTACAATTTGTCCGCCAAGTGTATCGTTCTCTTATTTAATCCTTTCACACATTCATTCATTCGTCTTTCAAACACAATAGTATTCGATTAAAATATATAATTTAAGTTAAGGTAAATGTTATTGCCCTTGGAAACAATGGGCTAGGCGATATTCGCCCTTTAAGAAAAAACGTACTTTCTGTACGATGAAGGAAAAGTAGGTTATAATTTAAATAGAGACAATTGTATAGGACGGGTTTTCTTAGCCTCTGAATGGCACCGCCTGTAATATTAAAGTAGAATATGTACAAATTACAGGTTAACACAATTTATATACATCAATAATGGAAATATAATACATATTTAATTAAATTAACTAATTAATTAACTCCAACGATGATGTGCGTGTTGCCGTCCTGTTGTTCCTGTGTTTTGCTATAAATGTTAAAGTTCGTATAGCTGTCTCTTGCGTGTTGTAGTTGATGTCGTACTATTTCGGCTGTTTGCAACGTTTGTAGCAACAGTAAATTATGGGTTCTTTTCCATGTTTCGTATGAAATATTACAGTGTTCATGGTTTGTTCTGGTTGATCTTACTGGTTGAAATAAACACCGTTACTGTTTCTTGATGGTCTAGTAATAGAGTTTAGGCACTTGATGGTATAACTATTGAAGTACCGTGTTCATGGGTGTTGTAATAAACTAATCACTAAGAGAACTTAGGCGGTGTATAGGTACACTTATATGAAACGGTATAAAAGTATCACAGTATATAATATGGCTAGTGGTTGACTGAGTAGTGTCAATCTACTGGCGCATTTGACTGGCGTGATAAAATGTCGGCCAGAATATTATCGGTGCCCTTGATATGGCGTATTTCAAAATCATAATCTTCCAGCAATAAACGCCATCTTTGTAACCTGTGGTTCTTGGGCGACCCTTGGTTAAGGACTAATAATGGTGAACTGTCGGTGAGAACCAGGAAGTGGCTCCCTAAAAGGAACTTCGAGAGCCTCAGTATACAAAACAATAGGGCTAGACACTCCAATTCAATTGTTGCATATCGAGTTTCAGCCTTCTTCAGTTTCCTGCTCACGTAGAGAATAGGGTGTCTAATTCCGTCGACTTCCTGCATCAAGCAACCTCCTATAGCTATGGCGCTTGCATCTGTGGTTAAGATAAAAGGTAATTTTATGTTGGGTAATCGTAACACTGGAGGATTTGAAAAAATATGTTTCAATCTACACATTGCATCATCTAAGCTGGTACTTTTACAAATTTTCGATGGATGATCTTTAGTTAACATATCAGAAAAAACTGAGGTGAGTTCTGCCCAATGTGGAATGAATTTGGAATAATAATTAATGAGACCTAGTAAACTCCTAATCTGCTTCTTTGTAGTAGGTACTTCTAGATTCAAAATCTTGGAAACAATTTTCTCATCAGTCAATAATTTACCTTGAGAAATTCTATGACCGAGGAAGTCTATTTCTGTGTAACCTATTTCAACCTTGGAAGGTTTGATAGTAAGTCCGAAAAGAGAAATTTGGTTGAAGACTTGTTTTAAGGTAAGTAGATGAGAAGACATGTCAGATGAATGGACGCATATGTCATCTATATAGGAAACTACATGTGTAATTCCGTGTAATAATAATCTTGTAAGCCTTACAAAGGTGGCCGGTGCGTTCTTCAGGCCGAAAGGAAGGTATAGCCACTCGTATAATCCAAGAGGTGTTGCAAACGCTGTAATATGTCTACAAGAAGGGTGTAGTGGGACCTGCCAATATCCTTTAGCTAAATCTATCTTAGAAAATATGGACGATTGAGCCATGTTTAAGATAAGATCTTCACAACTGCTCATTGGCTCTGCGTCCGTAGTTGTTCTCGTATTTAAAATTCTATAGTCAATGCACAAGCGAATGGTCTGGTCCTTTTTCTTAACCAGGACAATAGGTGATGAATATTGTGACATTGATTTTTGAATAATGCCATTCCTCTCTAATTCTAAAATTTCTTTATCTAAATTAGATCTGTAATGGAGAGGAATCGAGTATGGTCTACACTTGACTGGTCTTAGATCCGTCAGTACAATTGAATGGGTTATTTTATCAGTGCGTCCCGGTTTGTTAGAAAAGATTTGTTTGTAGTCGTTCAGGATATTCCAAATGTCTTGTCGCTGTTGCTGCGTTAATGCGTCACTGATATGGATGTCGTCAATGCTCCCGTCGTTAGTCATGATTGGTACAGGGACTTCCGTGTTGTCTATGTCTGTCTGATTTATCACAGATGCTACTGTTTGTAAGTTGTTTTCAATGTCGTTGTCGTCGTCGTCAAGGTCAATAGTCAATAAGTCGTTAATTTTGTCGTCATTGTCGCTATCACAGAGTGTCGGTAATGTCCATAGTTCTTCGTCGTTTTCGTTGTCGTAAGCGTAAGTCGTTAATGATGCTTCGTTTGTCGACGTGTCATTCTGTCGGGGAATTGTCGTTTCCTGCATGTTATCTGGTTGCGTCCCTTTATCCGTGTCATTGTCTTGTCTTAGAAAATACGGTTTTAGCATATTTATATGGAATATTTTAAGTTTTCCATTTATTGAGATTTCGTAGTCTACTTCTGAAATCCTTCTAATGACCTTAAAAGGTCCCTGCCATGACGTTGACAGTAGATCTCTTTTGTCAGGTAAGAGTAGCAAAATGTCCTGACCTGGATATAGCACAACAGTCTTTGCACCTTTATTGGCGTATTGCCTGTATTTAAAACCTTTCTCCTGTAGTGATGTTCTGGCCATTATACAGGAACGTATGATTTTGTCTCTGGTGTCAGTGACCAAATCATATGTAGAAATGGGAAGGTGGATATCTACAGGTTGTGATATTATGTCTTTATAGATGGTGAGAGGTCCTCTTGGGTTCGCTCCATACATCAATTCGAAGGGAGAGAACCCTGTACTTGATTGTGGGACTTCTCTATATGCGAACAGCACCGTTGGGAGAAGTACGTCCCAATCGGCTGGATTTTCAGCTGTCACTTTGGCAAGCATGTGCTTCAAGTCTCCATTTAATTTTTCGCAGATGCCATTTGCGGCTGGTCTGTATGGACTTGTGAAGCACTGCTTGATGCCCAGTAACTTTGTTACTGATTGGGTGGCATTTGAGATGAACTGGGTTCCCCTATCAGAAATTATTTTCTCCGGAAAGCCAAAACGGGAGAAAATATTCAGTAATATGTCCGTTACATCCTTAGAGGAGATAGATCTTAGTGGTAACATTTCGGGCCATCTTGTACATAAATCAACAAGAGTAAAAATATATCTGTTGCCCTTGTTCGAAATGTGATTTAAAGGACCCACAAGATCAACTGCCACGATTTGAAAAGGCCTCGAGGCAGTTGTCGTTGATTGCACTTCTGCTGTAGGGTTCTTTCCCTTTTTACCCAGTTTTTGACATACTTCACAAGATTTACAGAAAGTCTTTATATCATGGCAAAACTTCGGCCAATAAAATTGTGTCAGTACTCTGGCTCTGGTCTTTTCATAACCCATATGACCTCCAAACGGTGAGTCATGGGCTAATTTTAGAACGTTGTTTCGATGTGCTAATGGTAACACTATTTGTTGTGTCGTGGTTTGTTTTGTAGTGTAATATCTAGTAAGGATGTTATTTTGTAGCCTAAATACCCACGATGCGTTTTTCGTTACCTTAGGTTTTATTCCTACTAATCTGAAATATGGTGTCAGTGTAGGATCATTTTTCTGTTCGTTTCCGAAATTGATGTTAGTGGTGTTCGGCGCTGCTGTTTCTAGTGATTCTTGTAGTTGGTCCGTGTTGGTTTTGTGGGTTGTCTGTCGTGTAATGGCGTTTGTGTCGTGTGTGTTTTGTAGCACATTTACAGGTTTGGTATTTTGTAGTATGGGAGTGACCTCAATTCGAGGTTTTAATTCGGTCGTCTCGTTAAAAGATTCGACCGCCCCTGCGTTGTGCACTTCGGTGAATTCTTTTTGAATAACCTCAGTGTTTGTCTCCCTTGGTATTTTGGCAGTTTGAGACAAATTAACATGGTGTTTCTCTTTAATATCGGTATTTGTGTGGTGGATACCGTGTTTTTCTTCCCAGTCTTTAATTTCTTTGTCAGAGCATGGATGGATGTTAGGTAAATTCCCAAGTATGATATCTGCGATTGGGTCTTCAAGGACAGCGCACAAAAGTTGTCCTGATATATATGGTGTTTGAATTTCGACCATCGCAAGGGGGTATCTTTCTATCGTACCTGAAAATGTGCGACAGTTAACATGTCTGTCTGTGTAGTCTGTGGTGTTGACTAATGTTTTCTTTACCCCACAGAGCGTTGCCCCGGTATCGCGGATTAATGAGCACTTTTTCCTGTTCACGAAGCCTGTCAAAAATGTTAGCTTCCCTGTGGCTGACAAAGCAGCGTTGGCTGTCTCATTTGCAATAGGTATCGTGTGGCCACATGGTAATGATGGATCTAGTTGGAATTTCGTGCAAGCGTTACATGTTTCATCTACAATGGTGTTAACTATATGTACAGCATTACCAAGCTCGCTTTCATTGTCATGCTGATTATAACCTTCAATCAGTGAATCCGTCTCATCGTCAGAAGACGTTGCTACTAATGCAGCGTTAGCTTGCTTCAGTAACTTACGACCTTCACAATATCGTGAATAATGTCCCCAGCTTCTGCAAAAGTAACATTTTACAGCCTTTTGGTACGCGTTACGTTTTGCTTTCTGTTTATCCACCATCATTTTTAGGTGGTGGGGATAGTTCGGTGACTTGTCGCACATTTCGTAAGCGTTGTGTGTCAAACTGCAATACTGGCATTTTGCTACTTTATCACTGTTGGATCGCGGTTTAAATTTGCCTTGTGTTTGCTTGGAGTACTTAGTATTTATTACTGCAGCTGCTGTGTCATTGTGGCTAATGTTGAGTTGAAATATATCCCTGTTTGCTGTGTAGAATGCATTGCCTTTGGATTCAATTTCTTGGATGGTTTTGCAATCCATTTGTTTTAAAAATTTTGCAAACGGTGTGGGGATGGTGCTCACAATTTTATCTATGATGATTAGTTCTTTAAGTTTATCGTGGCTATTGTTGGTTTTCGCCGAGTTTATCCATTTAGTGCATATGTCTTGTACTGTACTAACATAATCTATGAATGTTTGGTTTGGTTGGGGAGCTAATTTTGCAAATTGTTGTTGGTACCCTGCAGTGTCTAACGAAAAATGTTGGAGAATGCGTTGTTTGAGGTATTCGTAGTCTTTTCGCATCTCTTGTGGTACTGTTTCTATTACTTTAAGCGGCTCGAGAGCCAGATTTCTCATGAGTATAAAAGCCCAATCTGCCTTAATGATTTTATGGTAGGCCATGAGACATTCGAAATTTTCTAAATAGGCGGAGATGGAATCTCCTGCACAGAAAGCCTTAACGAGACCTTTATATTTACTATATTTCTGTTCCTCTTCTTTATTTCTTAATTTGTTTATTGATATCTCTGTGTTGGACTCTATTTCCATCTGTTTCAATTTCAACTGTGTATCAGCGTTCAATTGGGCCTGTTTGGCCGCTGCGTCGAGCTCCATTTGCAATTTCTTTTCCGCTGCTTCTTGTTGCAATTTTCTTTCCTCTGCTTCTCTTTGCAATCTTCTTTCTTCGGTCTCTCTTTCTTGTTGCAATTTTCTTTCCTCTGCTTCTCTTTGCAATCTTCTTTCTTCGGTCTCTCTTTCTTGTTGCAATTTTCTTTCTTCTCTTTCTATTGCTCTTTCTTCACGGGCAATATTTTCTGCGTGCGTTTTCTGTGCCCATTCTGACAGTTTATCTTCTTTGTAACCTAACTTTATTCCCTGCTCAATGCATTTATCTAAGCTTGACATTTTGGATTTTATTTATTAGTAATGTTTATAGAGTTATTTCCCTTAACAAAAACTTTGGTGTGTAGAAAAATTTGGTTGCCTACCTTGCTTACTAATGTGTAAATCAAAATGCACGGTTATAATGGTGGCAAGGTCATGAATATCCGAACAAATAAATATGAAATACAATAATATATTGATGATAATGAAAATGGGAAGCACAGCTTAGACTTTACAATGAGTATGATCTGAAACTTAGCTCTGAATTGTCGCGCTCGATGTTGTCGTTCTTTCGTCACTGCTGGGAAGAGTTACACTGCGTTGCACGCGGTCTTCTCTGTCACACAACTTAGTGGCTGGAAAAATCACATGTGTTGCCCACGGTATTCTTTGCGGCACAATCTGCTCGTAGAGCAAGAAACATTAGTCACGGTCAAAGAAAAAAAAACAAAAATGTCATAGTTATGTTAAACAGTTATACATCGTTTATAGACCACTAATATTGTGGTGTAAGGTATGGACTTTGTTTTGAGACTGTTGAGGGACTCTGCTTATTCTATTGCTAGATAGCTACTAAATATGTTGAACAATTTATGGTTAACAATTTTCTTCTATTTTAACCAAACAATGTGATATGAATAAATAATTTTACATGACATTTCACAGTTATTTCATAACATATTATGTCAAAACCGGTACTAGCCCCCAAAAACCTGTTGACGTCTTACTTTGTCTAGGTAACTTAATGGGTTCACACAGGTGTTAATTAATACAAACAATAAATACGTTCGCTATGATATAGCCGATTTATTGTGGCAATCTACAGTTGGCGCAGTGGGTTAAACAGCCCGCGCTTTACATCATCATCATATCACAGATTATAGAACATCAAACATTTCATATAACAAACTAGCACACTATCTAGCCTATGTTCTATCTCTATACAAGAGCTAACGAGTCCCTCTCAGGCAGACACTTGTTGCCTGGTCTCAGTCCATTTGTCCTCTGATGGTTTTCCGCGTGTCGCTATTCGACGGGCGGTAACCCTGTTCGAGTTCCTCGTGGACCCCGCTTCAGGCGGGCCACATTAGTGTCCACGGACCCATGGACTCGAGGGTTGACCTTCGATAAGGTTCTGGACTTTTCTTAGTCTGAGCAACTCGGTTGTCTCTCTTGGGCTAGAGTTGCAGCCCTCTAATTCTATCTTTAGGTGAGGTAATCTTCAACTGTTGGTTGGATTACCAAGTTAATATCCACAATGGATAAGTCTTCGAAAGAACATCTCACAGCTGCAACAGTCAAACATAAGGTTCCAGCCATGCAACACCAAGTTCTAGCTATGAACACCCACCCAAACAAATGGGAAGAAGACATTGAACCAATACAACCAAGGTACCAACTGAAAACCATACCTACACCAGATTACCTCAAGGTTCCCAAACCTAACATAAAAAAAGACCATATGAAAGCAGCTAGCGGAGTAAATGCCTCTACGCCTGCAACCACAGGAATCACCTGATGGCTTGCAACCCTGGATATGTGGTGGAATCAATATTCTTCAGTTCCATGCCTGCAGCAGAATCCTGGAATTAATTCCAGATGAACCAAATGAATAACAAGCAGAATTGTATGTCTACACTGAAAGTAAATAATGAATCAGAACTCTGTGCTGGTCCCATGTCAGCCTAAATGCCAATAACGGTGGAATAGGTTATAGACTGATGACTAGGTGGGTGAAAAATCTGTGGGAACAAAATTGAGATTCGGATATTATAAGCCGAGACGCTGAAAGGTAGGCATCCTTTTCATCGGATATGGTGATATAGGGAAGAACCTTAGTCCAAGACCAAAGATGCATCTCCTGAAGGTATGACCAACCCAGGCCTCAATTTCACACTGACACCGAGCCGTTCGCAAAGAAGATTCTTGAATTCAGCTCCACGGAGGAGATATGTGGTGAATTTATTTCATAATAAGGATTATAAGTTGTTCCGCAACAAACTTCAGTGGACATTAAACATGACTGTGAGTATTTATTGCTGTCACGGATAAATATGGACATTAACTGCTTTGCACTGGAGAAGAATACCCATCCGCAATGCCTAAATGAACACTATAATTAATTAACTTAATTATTAGTATCAACTGTTTTCATGTGTGTGTGTTTTTTTTCTTCTATGACATATAAAGAGTGGGTAATGAGGTATAAGCCAATGATGGTTAAGGTAAATAGTATTTTGACATCAACTCATTATTTTTAAATATGAGAATTGTACATGGTGTCAGAAATAAATGTTGGGTTTCTGCACCTAGACCAATGTGATTTTATCTAGGTACGAGTCGAGTTAGCAGAACAAATTTGTGGTTATTATGTTGTTTGTGATAACACTGTTGTTGTTTTTTTGGGGGTCACTGGGTACTATATTGTAACAATGCAACTAAGTCCCATGCCTGTCTGAAAATGCCTAGTGTTTATTACACCTATATATGTAACGGCTGATCTTGAGTTAATACCTGAACTGTTTGTCCAAAAGTGTTGTGTACATCAAGTAAATGTGGTGTCCAACAAGTGGTTGTTTATATGTTGTGAGCAATCAATATCCTTCTAGCACCATAGAAAATGTAAAGGGTGATGAAGTGGGAAGGGAAACCTACACACAGATGCCATTGTTTCAAGGATGGAACTCTTTCCTCCTGGGATTTGTGGTAAATATCCCTGATCACCCTGCATTCTAACCAGTGACCAGAGAATCAATAATACCCCCTAGACATTTTAACGAGTTATTCTCAGGAATTAAAATCCACATCCCACATGTGTGGTCCCGCCCGGTACGGACTTCACCTAGTAGTGGAGTAGTCCGTGAATTTAAAACTCACGGTAAACATCACAATTGGTGTATTATTGTGAGTATATGAATTCAGGGAAAACCTCTCGCAGGTAAACCAAGTCACTTCAGAATGTTATAGTGTTAGTAACAGACCTAATCACTCATTAGTATGAGCTGAGTCAAGTGTTATATGAACCCATAATGGCTCAGATAAATATAGGTATTTTTTTGGTACAAAACTGTTCACAGGTAAAATCTTGATTCTAGCAGATGCGTCATGTAGTTGGTTGTTGGGTATGAGATTTTTTTTAAAACTCATATTTTATATCTTATTGATGGGAAACTAAGTCCAGTAATGAACCTCCAGTAGTAAGGTCTCTGGGATGGTAAACTCACATAAGATAGGTAATTCAGTGAATGTTTAGAATTCATAGTCATTCCCATTTGATGTTTGAGGTATGGTTCTGCTACTCTGGTATTCTCTTTAAATGGTTTAAAAGTGGTGTAGTCATGAACACACTACTATATTATGTATCCATAAGGTTTATGTTCCTACATATGAATCATGTGTTAATTAACTATTTTGTCATTGATTATCATTGTATTTTCATGATTGATCTGCTTGTATAATTCATGTAATATTGAAAAGTTACCAAGGCAGCAGAGAGTGATAGACAATTTTATAGATAATTAGGACAGATAAGTTAAAAATCCAATAAATTTTTTTTAAAGGGAAAAATTTAATCAACAAATGATGATTCAGTAGGACAGTAAATAATACCTGAGAGATGAATTAAACCAGGGGAAAATAGCAGTAACTAAAGTAAATGAACTAAGGTTAAGGCCTAAACCACCACTTGCAAAAATGTAGACATAGTTAATGGAAGGGAAGGAATATTGTAAGAATTTGCAGTATTTAGGGGCACCCTAATTTAATCCTTTTTTCATATGACATAACATGTTCTACAACACCGGTAGTAAAGTAAAGTGAATAAATGATGGATACTTAGGAAGAAAAGCCATACCGACACTTATTCTACTCCACCGGTGATATGAGTAGTATTATTAACTAACTCAGATGGCCCATATGTTAATAAATAGGGTCAACCAAAATATTCACCTGGTGATGTAAGTGAAACTGATCAACTCACTTACTGACCCAACAGAATATAAGGTATTTCTTTAAATTATCCACCCCGATTCCATTATTAATGGTAGCGGAAACAGACCGTATAGGTATGTAAAAGGTATAATTAAAGAATTAACATAAGAAATTGGAATTTCAAATAAACTTCCGGAGATACCGGAAAAAATCTGTGCCAGTCTCTAGTCAGAGACTGAACATTTCAGAAATTGGCTCCTTAAACTTTGAAATTTACAGTTTAATTCTCATTAAGTGAAATGTTCACTATGAGAAGTCCTCATCAAAAAGAGGAGTGAAACAGCTTTTAGTTAGCGATTAGCTTACGTAAAGTTATTTCAATAATTGCCTAACTAACATTAATATTCTCATAAGGGAAGAATTAAGACGGGCAAAAAAAATAAATAAGTGGTACAATAGAGGCGCGCGACTCAATTGTATTTTCTTTAAAACTAACCGAGTAACTAAATTCTAGATAATGCTCGAAGTCTACTAATAGGTAGATGAATCAGAAATCAATCGCAAGGCGAAACAGATTTCTACATCTCAGTTCTGACTAGGATTATATGCCAGCATTAAATATGTGAAAGCAGATCCAGACTAACAGAGATTAGCTTAAATAACTGATACGAATCAGTAAAAGCAACAATTAAATAAACAACTCTTGAAATAGATGCTGTTTATAGATAGGACGAACCCTTGACGTAAAGAGAGAGGAAACGCCTAAAACTTATACAGTGAACCCATGCTAGAAAAATGGAATATAGCTGTGTAAAAACCAAGCAAATTGGAGCATATAGCTGAAGAATTGCTTGATATTTACTAGATTAGGAATTTCAATCAGGAATCCAGCTAGTAAATTATATAACAGTTCAAAGATAGACCTTAGTCAATCTAAATAAATCCAGAGTTTCCACGTATTAAACGGATGAAAACAAAACTGGAGAGAAACATTAAGAGTACCTTACCTGTTATCTCGAGGACACAACTCAGGAGACGCCAATATGAGAGGGATATACAGATGTAATAGTAATTTTACAAAGACTAGTAATCCACATCCATAACTGGAAAGTGAACCAGCAACTTGATTGTCTGGAAGACTATCACAGGAATCACATAAAAGGGGCTTTTAACTTCTCACTGAACTGATTATATATAGTAGGAGACAATACGTCTGAACCTACATAATAATGTATGTTGCTAAGTTGAAAATAGTCTAAAACCTGGAGGGAGGCAGACGACGATCAATGTACGCCAAGCGACGCAAAATTGCTCGTAATTCAACACCAAAAGCAACAAATACAGAGTGAAACTCAAACACATCAGCTTAGAATTACTAATAAGGATTCTAGCGTAAAATAGATCTCGATTAGAAGGAATAGCAGAGAAAGTAAGCTAAGAATTACTTCATTTCTGATAGATTCATGTTCCCCGTAATATTCGGTTCAGAACGGAAATCTAGAAAAGTTGGACCTTGTTTACATGTTAGACGAGATTCTCCGGGAAAACCCGCAAGAGAAAGGGACACCACTCTAATCAGTAGTTATCAAAACTGATCGGAAAATCCCATAACTCGGCTAAATACCCAAACACATGATGTGTTGGATGAAAATGTATTACAACAGGAACCATATTTAGCTTCCTTTAAATATCAGATCTATAGTTAAAACAAACGTCTAACTTACAGGGAGACGGGCGAGTTTAATATGCTATCAGTAGACGCAGAATTAACCGTCGGTTTTAACATAATCTCAAGATTGATAATCTAATGAGAGAGAAATCAAGCTTAATGATGATATCTCAATTGCTTCAAAAAGTCGGTTTGATGCAGACAAACCTAGTACTGAAAAGTAACAAATTATCAGATAACCACTCATATTTCAAACAATAGCTGACAACAGTGGAGAGGGTGCTACACTCTTTCACTAAAAGAGAAATAATCCATTAAGGTTATGCCAGTTGTCGTGACTAGAAGAAAATGGACGTGGCTCTGGTATATTATAACATAGGGAAAGTAATGCAAGTAAAGTAATAAGGGATGGATACTAGGGGAGTCAATGTAAAGACGGAAATTGTAGAGTACTACTCGACCATTTAATTTCTGAAAGAAATAAATGTCTTAACTTGGGGAGGCGTGTGGTATAATAAAACGTCCTTACCCTTTCCTATTTATGGACTCCCTTAAAAATAAACAAACCCTTACAATTACTGTTTAAGTAACTTACTTAATGTAGGAGAAAATAAAACAGCGATAGACTGACCGTGGCACAGCTAAATTTATTTTGGCTTGTTTTCTCTCCCGTATCTGGCCAATCCTGGCGAGGGGGAAAACAAAGACTGAAGCGGCCATTTCTAGTCAAGAGAACACACAAGAAAGTCGACCTTTCCCTTCGGGGAGAAGGTAGTTTGCCTTAAAAACATGATTCTATTCAAGCTATTGGTATGTTATCTACATTATTAAGATATATTTATGTATTACATAGACCAGTATGTTTAATTAAGAATTAGTTACAATTCTCTTAAACCAGGCTGGATGATGTTTACCAAAGAAACACATGTGGGCGCCACGCTGTAAATTTTCCTAGGTCTTACCATTTCAAATTCGTATGTTAATATCTTTTATAGGCATTATGAACTTATATCTAACTAAATAGTGTTTATAACCTATGAATAGTATGTGTACTGTAGTACACAGAGTATCAACTCTCATGTCAGAAACTCTTTTCAATTTAGGAAAGACTCCTGATTCATACTTCAGAGAAGAAAACTCGTTTCTGCCAATTTCATAGTCCTATGAAAAATAACTTCTATGCAATGGAACTATATATCCCTATCGATGCTTAGAAATCTGCAAATAATTTATGTACTGTAGAGATTGGACTTTAAAGAAACATTTTCTCAATGTAGGAGCAGACTCTTGATTTCATACTGCACAAGTAGAGAACTGGTGTCTGCCACTTTCAAATATCCTATGTAGTGTAAATGCACTGGTAAGGATGTCTCTGAACTTGTTTTATCCATGCGGGGACATACAAATGATTACGCATATTCCTGACTCTTACTTAGTCAGGGGATAAAATATTTTGCCACATTATAATCTGTAACTTGGAAATATAGTGCTAAATTTTAGTACCATTCTTTTGTTAACAGATTAGTAACCACTCCATATGAGGGTGAACATATAATCATTTCATAAAATAGTGTTAGGGACAGGCCATGTTTGAATATAAATTCATGAACAATTAAACGCGTGATGTAAATGCATGTTCGGATAGGATTCACTCCGCATCACCTCACTGTAGTAGGAACAGAAGCGAAGATTGATGTGAATAAATTGCTTGAATAATAGCAGTCCTTGACAAAATATATCACAGCGACTACTATCCTCATCTGCTGTACGCAGTGGGGGAAAACAATGTATGTTTTAAGTTATGGATTAACCCCTGAGAAAACCCAAAAACAAAGGCTCCCTGCATCAGCATTATGATTAATTATTATGTATGAGTATCATGTACTTAATATCAGAGAAATGTACATGTATGTCTTTTTTCTGGTATGAGAATTTTCTTTGTTCTGATTGTTACTTTTTACTGTGGGAATATACATTTTAATGTTGCACCTTGGGATTAGAGGATGTTGATGTAAGAATACATATGTATGTCAGTACTTAAGAAGCCAATGGTGAATAGTCTTGACCTAGTGATGATTATAGTGCCGAAATGAAGACGCGGCATTAGAAACCACAGGGATTCTGTATAGGCTATTCTCTTCAAGTCATGAGAGAGACAATATCAACATGTTGGATGGACAGAATGACTTCACCCATCCAATAGTCCCAGTAACAACAGAACAAAATATAAGTGAGAAAATACCTTACTCACTATGAAGAGTCAGAATGGCTCTACTCAGCAATGAGGGACAGTGGAACATGGACACCCACTCCTTTCCCCTTCTCCCCTTGGTGTTTTGTATTTGTGTTTGTAATTGTGTTGTAAACCTTTTACCATAACACAGTAGGTTAATGCTAGTGTTGTATTCTTGTCATCCCTTTTCTATAGAAGAGAAGCAGGTGGTGGTTGAATTTGGTGGGACTATATCACTAACACTGGATCCTGGGTCAACAGCCATAAAGTGAATGTCCAAACCATAGTCTGGATCTAGCAATACCTCAATGTTTACTGCGGCGCTCAATAGCTCCATAGCGAGCAACAGAAAAGTTGAAGATAACTGATTGGGTGAGTGATTAAGTCCTATTTTCGTAGGAAGATCCAGGATGGACTTCAAGATCTAATAATCTACAAAGATGAAGATCAACAAAGTAACTGACAACAGTGACTCGTCAGTTATACGTTTGAGAAGTATCATCTATGGCCTCATCATTCAACAAAATCAGTGAAACTATGGGACAATCCTTCTACAAGTTATTAAAACTAACAACAGTGAGTAATCTTCAACTGTTGGTTGGATTACCAAGTTAATATCCACAATGGATAAGTCTTCGAAAGAACATCTCACAGCTGCAAAAGTCAAACAGAAGGTTCCAGCCATGCAACACCAAGTTCTAGCTATGAACACCAACTCAAACAAATGGGAAGAAGACATTGAACCAATACAACCAAGGTGCCAACTGAAAACCATACCTACACCAGATTACCTCAAGGTTCCCAAACCTGAACACATAAAAAAAAGACCATATGAAAGCAGCTAGCGGAGTAAATGCCTCTACGCCTGCAACCACAGGAATCACCTGATGGCTTGCAACCCTGGATATGTGGTGGAGTCAATATTCTTCAGTTCCATGCCTGCAGCAGAATCCTGGAATTAATTCCAGATGAACCAAATGAATAACAAGCAGAATTGTATGTCTACACTGAAAGTAAATAATGAATCAGAACTCTGTGCTGGTCCCATGTCAGCCTAAATGCCAATAACGGTGGAATAGGTTATAGACTGATGACTAGGTGGGTGAAAAATCTGTGGGAACAAAATTGAGATTCGGATATTATAAGCCGAGACGCTGAAAGGTAGGCATCCTTTTCATCAGATATGGTGATATAGGGAAGAACCTTAGTCCAAGACCAAAGATGCATCTCCTGAAGGTATGACCAACCCAGGCCTCAATTTCACACTGACACCGAGCCGTTCGCAAAGAAGATTCTTGAATTCAGCTCCACGGAGGAGATATGTGGTGAATTTATTTCATAATAAGGATTATAAGTTGTTCCGCAACAAACTTCAGTGGACATTAAACATGACTGTGAGTATTTATTGCTGTCACGGATAAATATGGACATTAACTGCTTTGCACTGGAGAAGAATACCCATCCGCAATGCCTAAATGAACACTATAATTAATTAATTTAATTATTAGTATCAACTGTTTTCATGTGTGTTTTTTTTCTTCTATGACATATAAAGAGTGTTATTGAGGTATAACCAATGATGGTTAAGGTAAATAGTATTTTGACATCAACTCATTATTTTTAAATATGATAATTGTACATGGTGTCAGAAACAAATATATATGTTGGGTTTCTGCACCTAGACCAATGTGATTTTATCTAGGTACAATGAGTCAAGTTAGCAGAACCAATTTGTGGTTGTTATGTTGTTTGTGATAACATTGTTGTTGTTTTTTGGGGTCACTGGGTACTATGTTGTAATACTGCACATTATTCCCATGCCTGTCTGAAAATGCATAGTGTTTATTACACATATATATATGTAACTGCAGATCTTGAGTTAATACCTGAACTGTTTGTCCAAAAGTGTTGTGTACATCAAGTAAATGTGGTGTCCAACTAAGTGGTTGTTTATATGTTGTGAGCAATCAATATCCTTCTAGCATCTATAGATTAATGTAAAGGGTGATGAAGTGGGAAGGGAAACCTACACACAGATGCCATTGTTTCAAGGATTGAGCTCTTTCTTCCTGGGATTTGTGGTAAATATCCCTGATCACCCTGCATTCTTACCAGTGACCAGAGAATCAATAATACCCCCTAGACATTTTAACGAATTATTCTCAGGAATTAAAATCCACATCCCACATGTGGGGGCTCGTCCGGGAATTTAAAACTCATGGTAAACATCACAAATGGTGTATTATTGTGGGTATATGAATTCAGGGAAAACCTCTCGCAGGTAAACCAAGTCACTTCAGAATGTTATAGTGTTAGTAACAGACCTAATCACTCATTAGTATGAGCTGAGTCAAGTGTTATATGAACCCATAATGGCTCAGATAAATATAGGTTTTTTTGGGTACAAAACTGTTCACAGGTAATATCTTGATTCTGGCAGATGCATCAGGTAGTTGGTTGTTGGATATGAGCTTTTTTTTTAAACTCATATTTTATATCTTATTGATGGGAAACTCAGTAATGAACCTCCAGTAGTAAGGTCTCTGGGATGGTAAACTCACATAAGATAGGTAATTCAGTGAATGTTTAGAATTCATAGTCATTCCCATTTGATGTTTGAGGTATGGTTCTGCTACTCTGGTATTCTCTTTAAATGGTTTAAATGTGGTGTACTCATGAACACACTACTATATTATGTATCCATAAGGTTTATGTTCCTACATATGAATCATGTGTTAATTAACTATTTTGTCATTGATTATCATTGTATTTTCATGCTTGATCTGCTTGTATAATTCATGTAATATTGAAAAGTTACCAAGGCAGCAGAGAGTGATAGACAATTTTATAGATAATTAGGACAGATAAGTTAAAAATCCAATAAATTTTTTTTAAGGGAAAAATTTAATCAACAAATGATGATTCAGTAGGAAAGTAAATAATACCTGAGAGATGAATTAAACCAGGGGAAAATAGCAGTAACTAAAGTAAATGAACTAAGGTTAAGGCCTAAACCACCACTTGCAAAAATGTAGACATAGTTAATGGAAGGGAAGGAATATTGTAAGAATTTGCAGTATTTAGGGGCACCCTAATTTAATCCTTTTTTTCATAGGACATAACATGTTCTACAACACCGGTAGTAAAGTAAAGTGAATAAATGATGGATACTTAGGAAGAAAAGCCATACCGACACTTATTCTACTCCACCGGTGATATGAGTAGTATTATTAACTAACTCAGATGGCCCATATGTTAATAAATAGGGTCAACCAAAATATTCACCTGGTGATGTAAGTGAAACTGATCAACTCACTTACTGACCCAACAGAATATAAGGTATTTCTTTAAATTATCCACCCCGATTCCATTATTAATGGTAGCGGAAACAGACCGTATAGGTATGTAAAAGGTATAATTAAAGAATTAACATAAGAAATTGGAATTTCAAATAAACTTCAGGAGATACCGGAAAAAATCTGTGCCAGTCTCTAGTCAGAGACTGAACATTTCAGAAATTGGCTCCTTAACTTTGAAATTTACAGTTTAATTCTCATTAAGTGAAATGTTCACTATGAGAAGTCCTCATCAAAAAGAGGAGTGAAACAGCTTTTAGTTAGCGATTAGCTTACGTAAAGTTATTTCAATAATTGCCTAACTAACATTAATATTCTCATAAGGGAAGAATTAAGAAGGGCAAAAATAAGTGGTACAATAGAGGCGCGCGACTCAATTGTATTTTCTTTAAAACTAACCGAGTAACTAAATTCTAGATAATGCTCGAAGTCTACTAATAGGTAGATGAATCAGAAATCAATCGCAAGGCGAAACAGATTTCTACATCTCAGTTCTGACTAGGATTATATGCCAGCATTAAATATGTGAAAGCAGATCCAGACTAACAGAGATTAGCTTAAATAACTGATACGAATCAGTAAAAGCAACAATTAAATAAACAACTCTTGAAATAGATGCTGTTTATAGATAGGACGAACCCCTTGACGTAAAGAGAGAGGAAACGCCTAAAACTTATACAGTGAACCCATGCTAGAAAAATGGAATATAGCTGTGTAAAAACCAAGCAAATTGGAGCATATAGCTGAAGAATTGCTTGATATTTACTAGAGTAGGAATTTCAATCAGGAATCCAGCTAGTAAATTATATAACAGTTCAAAGATAGACCTTAGTCAATCTAAATAAATCCAGAGTTTCCACGTATTAAACGGATGAAAACAAAACTGGAGAGAAACATTAAGAGTACCTTACCTGTTATCTTGAGGACACAACTCAGGAGACGCCAGTATGAGAGGGATATACAGATGTAACAGTAATTTTACTAAGACTAGTAATCCACATCCATAACTTTAAAGTGAACCAGCAACTTGATTGTCTGGAAGACTATCACAGGAATCACATAAAAGGGGCTTTTAACTTCTCACTGAACTGATTATATATGGTAGGAGACAATACGTCTGAACCTATATAACAATGTATGTTGCTAAGTTGAAAAGTCTAAAACCTGGAGGGAGGCAGACGACGATCAATGTACGCCAAGCGACGCAAAATTGCTCGTAATTCAACACCAAAGCAACAAATACAGAGTGAAACTCAAACACATCAGCTTAGAATTACTAATAAGGATTCTAGCGTAAAATAGATCTCGATTAGAAGGAAAAGCAGAGAGAGAGTAAGCTAAGAATTACTTCATTTCTGATAGATTCATGTTCCCCGTAATATTCGGTTCAGAACGGAAATCTAGAAAAGTTGGACCTTGTTTACATGTTAGACGAGATTCTCCGGGAAAACCCACAAGAGAAAGGGACACCACTCTAATCAGTAGTTATCAAAACTGATCGGGAAATCCTATAACTCAACTAAATACCCAAACACATGATGTGTTGGATGAAAATGTATACAACAGGAACCATATTTAGCTTCCTTTAAATATCAGATCTATAGTTAAAACAAACGTCTAACTTACAGGGAGACGGGCGAGTTTAATATGCTATCAGTAGACGCAGAATTAACCGTCGGTTTTAACATAATCTCAAGATTGATAATCTAATGAGAGAGAAATCAAGCTTAATGATGATATCTCAATTGCTTCAAAAAGTCGGTTTGATGCAGACAAACCTAGTACTTGAAAGTAACAAATTATCAGATAACCACTCATATTTCAAACAATAGCTGACAACAGTGGAGAGGGTGCTACACTCTTTCACTAATAGGGAAATAAGTCTTTAAAGGTATACCCGTTGTCGTGACTATAAGAAAATGGACGTGGCCCTGATAGATTATCTAACATAAGGAAGTAATGTAGGAAATTAAAAAGGGATGGATACTAGGTGAGTCAATGTAAAGACGGAAATTGTAGAGTACTACTTGACCATTTTTTTCTGGAAGAAATAAATGGCTTAAAGGGGGGAGGCGTGTGATATAATAAAACGTCCTTACCCTTTTCCTATTTATTGACTCCCTTAAAAATAAACAACCCCTTTCAATTACTGTTTAAGTAACTTACTTAATGTAGGAGAAAAATAAAACAGCGATAGACTGACTGTGGCAGCTTAATTTATTTGGCTTTATTTTTTTCACGTACCTGGCAAGACCGGGACTGATTGAAAAACAAAGGCCCAGTGTAGCCATTTTAGTTCAGACAATCACAGGAAGCAGACATGTAAAAGTTTCCCCGTGTGGGGAAAAGGTATTTTTGCCTTTGAAACCATCACTCTCTTCAAGCTATTGGTATGTTATATCTATATTATTAAGATGGATTTATGTATTACATAGACCAGTATGTTTAATTAAGAATTAGTTACAATTCTCTTAAACCAGGCTGGATGATGTTTACCAAAGAAACACATGTGGGCGCCACGCTGTAAATTTTCCTAGGTCTTACCATTTCAAATTCGTATGTTAATATCTTTTATAGGCATTATGAACTTATATCTAACTAAATAGTGTTTATAACCTATGAATAGTATGTGTACTGTAGTACACAGAGTATCAACTCTCATGTCAGAAACTCTTTTCAATTTAGGAAAGACTCCTGATTCATACTTCAGAGAAGAAAACTCGTTTCTGCCAATTTCATAGTCCTATGAAAAATAACTTCTATGCAATGGAACTATATATCCCTATCGATGCTTAGAAATCTGCAAATAATTTATGTACTGTAGAGATTGGACTTTAAAGAAACATTTTCTCAATGTAGGAGCAGACTCTTGATTTCATACTGCACAAGTAGAGAACTGGTGTCTGCCACTTTCAAATATCCTATGTAGTGTAAATGCACTGGTAAGGATGTCTCTGAACTTGTTTTATCCATGCGGGGACATACAAATGATTACGCATATTCCTGACTCTTACTTAGTCAGGGGATAAAATATTTTGCCACATTATAATCTGTAACTTGGAAATATAGTGCTAAATTTTAGTACCATTCTTTTGTTAACAGATTAGTAACCACTCCATATGAGGGTGAACATATAATCATTTCATAAAATAGTGTTAGGGACAGGCCATGTTTGAATATAAATTCATGAACAATTAAACGCGTGATGTAAATGCATGTTCGGATAGGATTCACTCCGCATCACCTCACAGTAGTAGGAACAGAAGCGAAGATTGATGTGAATAAATTGCTTGAATAATAGCAGTCCTTGACAAAATATATCACAGCGACTACTATCCTCATCTGCTGTACGCAGTGGGGGAAAACAATGTATGTTTTAAGTTATGGATTAACCCCTGAGAAAACCCAAAAACAAAGGCTCCCTGCATCAGCATTATGATTAATTATTATGTATGAGTATCATGTACTTAATATCAGAGAAATGTACATGTATGTTTTTTTCTGGTATGAGAATTTTCTTTGTTCTGATTGTTACTTTTTACTGTGGGAATATACATTTTAATGTTGCACCTTGGGATTAGAGGATGTTGATGTAAGAATACATATGTATGTCAGTACTTAAGAAGCCAATGGTGAATAGTCTTGACCTAGTGATGATTATAGTGCCGAAATGAAGACGCGGCATTAGAAACCACAGGGATTCTGTATAGGCTATTCTCTTCAAGTAATGAGAGAGACAATATCAACATGTTGGATGGACAGAATGACTTCACCCATCCAATAGTCCCAGTAACAACAGAACAAAATATAAGTGAGAAAATACCTTACTCACTATGAAGAGTCAGAATGGCTCTACTCAGCAATGAGGGACAGTGGAACATGGACACCCACTCCTTTCCCCTTCTCCCCTTGGTGTTTTATATTTGTGTTTGTAATTGTGTTGTAAACCTTTTACCATAACACAGTAGGTTAATGCTAGTGTTGTATTCTTTGTTATCCCTTTTCTATAGAAGAGAAGCAGGTGGTGGTTGAATTTGGTGGGACTATATCACTAACACTGGATCCTGGGTCAACAGCCATAAAGTGAATGTCCAAACCATAGTCTGGATCTAGCAATACCTCAATGTTTACTGCGGCGCTCAATAGCTCCATAGCGAGCAACAGAAAAGTTGAAGATAACTGATTGGGTGAGTGATTAAGTCCTATTTTCGTAGGAAGATCCAGGATGGACTTCAAGATCTAATAATCTACAAAGATGAAGATCAACAAAGTAACTGACAACAGTGACTCGTCAGTTATACGTTTGAGAAGTATCATCTATGGCCTCATCATTCAACAAAATCAGTGAAACTATGGGACAATCCTTCTACAAGTTATTAAAACTAACAACAGTGAGTAATCTTCAACTGTTGGTTGGATTACCAAGTTAATATCCACAATGGATAAGTCTTCGAAAGAACATCTCACAGCTGCAACAGTCAAACATAAGGTTCCAGCCATGCAACACCAAGTTCTAGCTATGAACACCCACCCAAACAAATGGGAAGAAGACATTGAACCAATACAACCAAGGTACCAACTGAAAACCATACCTACACCAGATTACCTCAAGGTTCCCAAACCTAACACATAAAAAAAGACCATATGAAAGCAGCTAGCGGAGTAAATGCCTCTACGCCTGCAACCACAGGAATCACCTGATGGCTTGCAACCCTGGATATGTGGTGGAATCAATATTCTTCAGTTCCATGCCTGCAGCAGAATCCTGGAATTAATTCCAGATGAACCAAATGAATAACAAGCAGAATTGTATGTCTACACTGAAAGTAAATAATGAATCAGAACTCTGTGCTGGTCCCATGTCAGCCTAAATGCCAATAACGGTGGAATAGGTTATAGACTGATGACTAGGTGGGTGAAAAATCTGTGGGAACAAAATTGAGATTCGGATATTATAAGCCGAGACGCTGAAAGGTAGGCATCCTTTTCATCGGATATGGTGATATAGGGAAGAACCTTAGTCCAAGACCAAAGATGCATCTCCTGAAGGTATGACCAACCCAGGCCTCAATTTCACACTGACACCGAGCCGTTCGCAAAGAAGATTCTTGAATTCAGCTCCACGGAGGAGATATGTGGTGAATTTATTTCATAATAAGGATTATAAGTTGTTCCGCAACAAACTTCAGTGGACATTAAACATGACTGTGAGTATTTATTGCTGTCACGGATAAATATGGACATTAACTGCTTTGCACTGGAGAAGAATACCCATCCGCAATGCCTAAATGAACACTATAATTAATTAACTTAATTATTAGTATCAACTGTTTTCATGTGTGTGTTTTTTTTTTTCTTCTATGACATATAAAGAGTGGGTAATGAGGTATAACCAATGATGGTTAAGGTAAATAGTATTTTGACATCAACTCATTATTTTTAAATATGAGAATTGTACATGGTGTCAGAAATAAATGTTGGGTTTCTGCACCTAGACCAATGTGATTTTATCTAGGTACGAGTCGAGTTAGCAGAACAAATTTGTGGTTGTTATGTTGTTTGTGATAACACTGTTGTTGTTTTTTGGGGGGTCACTGGGTACTATATTGTAACAATGCAATTAAGTCCCATGCCTGTCTGAAAATGCCTAGTGTTTATTACACCTATATATGTAACGGCTGATCTTGAGTTAATACCTGAACTGTTTGTCCAAAAGTGTTGTGTACATCAAGTAAATGTGGTGTCCAACAAGTGGTTGTTTATATGTTGTGAGCAATCAATATCCTTCTAGCACCATAGAAAATGTAAAGGGTGATGAAGTGGGAAGGGAAACCTACACACAGATGCCATTGTTTCAAGGATGGAACTCTTTCCTCCTGGGATTTGTGGTAAATATCCCTGATCACCCTGCATTCTAACCAGTGACCAGAGAATCAATAATACCCCCTAGACATTTTAACGAGTTATTCTCAGGAATTAAAATCCACATCCCACACATGATCACGCCAACGTGATAGACACGGAGAACTAAACTGAAACTCAAGAGAGGCCACTACTCTAGCGTGCTGAGTGATGCCGCACGCAAAAGCCGTAGTGCGCCCCAAGTCCTTCCGCGTACTGTGTAAACAGCATGGGAGGAATGATCAGACGGGACACAGACTTCGTAGTGAACGCATCGCTTAGCGTCGATGCTTATTTCGTTAGCCGAGTAGATAGATTAGCAGTAGGGTTAGGAAACTACTAGTGATAGGCAATTCTGTGCATTTATTCTTGTGTGATTTGTTAGCGACTGTTTGTTGTACATTGATGTGATGCAAAGAGCCAGTGGCAATAAAATGTGTAATCAATTCCTCTCGTACGACTAACAAGTCTTTTTGTGTGGTGCGAGAGAAGTTATCCCGGAATGCCTGTGACATCGGTTGATGACAAAGTAAAATGGTTGCTTAAAATTGATGAAAGATGAGAATCCAGAAATGCTTCTTGTGCATTGTGTTATTCACAGGGAAAACCTGGTAGCTAAAAACATTTCGCCTGTTCTAAATGAAGTACTAAATTTAGTTATAAAGTGTATCAGTGCTATTAAATCTAGTGCCAAATGTGAACGACTCTTCAAGTTATTTTGTTAAGAACAAAATGAAGACCATGTGAGACTTCTATTTCACACTGAAGTAAGATGGCTCTCGAAAGGGAACTGCTTGAAAAGATTTATGGAACTATTTGATACTCTTAGTGATTTTTTAAGCGACAAACCTGAAATGAAAAATCTGTTAACAGTCAATGGTAAGGCATTTGTGAGTTATTTAGCCCTTATCTTTGAAAAACTAAATATATTAAATAAACAACTTCAAGGAACAAATAAAACTCTTGTCGATGCAAAAGCGAAGATATTTGGTTTCATTACCTTTATTGAATTATGTTAGACATATATTTACAACAAAAATTTTGTAAAGTTTCATTGGCTCAAAAAATGTGAAGTGACTGATACCGTTATATATGTTATTGTCGATCATCTGAAAATGGTATCGGCTGATTTAAAAGAAAGATTTTCTGATTTGAAACAAATTGATTTCCCAACTTGGATGATGCAGCCAATGTTAGTGGATTTATCTGATATTTCAAATATGCAGTATCAAGAAGAACTCGCAGAAAAACAAAATCATGAGTCAATTAAAACTTTATTTAATATAAAAGGAGCGATGGCATGGCTTTGTGAGGAAACCGAAATCAAATATCCAAATACAATCAAATGTGCAAGAGAACTATTGTTACCGTTTCCATCTTCATATTTAGATGAATGCGGATTTAGTGCCTTAAATGATTTGCTGTTAAAAAAAAAAATCGGCTGGATATAACAAAACGGGGAGACTTGAGACTGAAGTTAACTAAATTGGAACCTGACATAAAATCTCTTTACTGCAAGCATCAAGCACAAGGATCTCACTAAATTTAAATAATAAATAATTACTAATAATTAAAATAATATAGAAACATGTTCATTAAAATTATTTTGTACTTGAATTTCAGTTCTCATTTATATATTTTGAAAATTTACTTACTGTGTTTGCTCAATAATTTTCTAGTGATTTCTTCCTAAAACCTATTATTCAAGTTTCTTTAGTGAACATTTCAATTTTTGAATATTAAACATTATGTACATGTTTTTTTTTTTTGGAGGGGGGGGGGGCATAAGAATTTTAGAAAGGCTTAGGTGGGGCATAGCATAAAAAAGGTTGGGAAACACTGCTCTACAGCTAATGTGCTGTCTGCTAGTGGGGCATATGATATACTTGTATTATATTAATATCCGCAGGTTTGCCGTGGAGTTTCACACTAATAGCACTATCCGAGATTGTCCAAAATATTTTAATTGTTTGTTTGGACTAGATTTGTTTGGATCCAAAATTGTGTCAGCGCCCTTCCCTCCTAAGTACATAATTATGTGTTTCTCTAAATATTTTCACCATCATCTGGCTATCGCATTTCACTAATAGCTGATATATTTATATTCAGTCATTTCATTTCCGTCTTGATGATATGTTCTATCTTTCCATTGTCAATACTTGCACGAGTATTAAATAAATCTATCTTTAACAAATAATTAGCATACAGTATACAGTTGCATGATGGCGATCGGGTATCCCTTGTAGCGGATAATGCTCCCTATTGGGTGAAATATTTCATTTGGAATCCCCATTGAAGTCGTTAAATAGAACGAATGTTTGAACTTTTGTTTATTTTAGAACGAAACATGATTAACAAACGACAAATAATGCTGTGACATCCCCTTGCCTTCCGCCTGTTTACGTATGGTATGTCGCCCCTTGAGTTTGTCTCGAAAGACAGGCCCTGCAAGATAGCTGGGGGAGGGGAGAGGTTATTTATAGGTACTTCTACCCGCCGATGGCCACGCGACAATTTCGAGGTGTTTTATAGAGATACCTGCCCCACCAACTAACTCGTCTCCTCTCAGTGACCACATGTCATAGAGTGTTGAGGTGTGTTTAGAAACACCAGCTTAGTTTAGTTTAGTCGACGGATCAACATCACGGCACACTGGTGTAACACATAAGTGCTCCGTTCTCCTCCTAACTCAATCATGAGTCTGGAGAAACTCAGCTCAGTGCACGAGCTCCGTAGCACCGGCGAGGATCCTGAAATACTTTGGGTAGATTTTTAACCCGAAATTTTGCCCAGGCAGCGCTGTTAGGCTACTCTTTTTCGATTTCCAACTGCCAAGGGATTTTTTGCGTGCGCAACAATACACACGGGCGTCCGATCTCACTACCCAGAGACCAGGGGAAATTTTATTACTAGAAGTCCACGTGAAAAAATCCCGGCCCTCTCCAGGGCTTGAACCCGCGACTTCCAGCACTCGAGGCGGACACCTTGCCTCGAGACCACGCAGCCCCTAAGAGACACGTACCCCACCAACTAACTCGTCTCCTCTCAGTGACCACATATCATAGAATGGGAGTCTCTGTGGCAAAGTGGTCAAGGCGTTTGACTCGTGCTCCGAAGGTTGTGGGTTCGATTCTGGGCCGCACCCTTCGGTTTACGAGTTAAATATTTCGGAGACTCCTGTAGGTTGTCGCTTAAAGCTACGGAGTTCGTGCTTTGTGCGACGCTATCCACGCTGCGGAAAGAGACCGAGCCATATGGGATAACACCCGGTGCGATGAAGTCGACCTTGTCGACTTTTAAGCGACTTATATCATAGAGTGTTGAGGTATTTTATAGAGATAGCTTCCCCACCAACTAACTCGCCTCCTTTCAGTGACCACATGTCATAGAGTGTTGAGGTATTTTATAGAGATAGCTTCCCCACCAACTAACTCGCCTCCTTTCAGTGACCACATGTCATAGAGTGTTAAGGTATTTTATAGAGATAGCTTCCCCACCAACTAACTCGCCTGCTCTCAATGACACCGCCCGTGTTGGTCCGTGGCTGCTTATTCAGCATATTCATGATATTCGCAACCTGTAGTATGATACAGGGTATGAATGGGCGAAGAAACAAATGTACTAAATTAAGATTTTACTTATGAGACCTAACATATATCTACACTCCATTTTAGACCTCATATATATCTACACTCCATGTTAGACCTAACATATATCTACACTCCATGTTAGACCTAACATATATCTACACTCAATGTTAGACCTAACATATATCTACACCCCAGGATAAACTAAACAAGACAAATGATGCATCTATACTTCTTATCAGAAGATGGGAGACTAAACAAAATCATAACAGATAAGAGAAATAACGACTGCAGCAGGATATAACAATAGGACATACAAACAGCTATATGTTACTGCTGTGAAAAGGTGAGTTATACTAAACACGGACACAGTGTATATACCTTACAACGAACTCCATAATGGTGAACATAAATAAAATGGGGAAAATAAAACAAAATAAACTAAAAATAAGTATAGTACGACAGACACAACGAAAGATATTTTCATAATAATCTTCATCAGGAACGGAACTTTACAAACAGATCTAATGAAAACCATGAAATTAGAAAATTTTGTAGTATTAAAATGCAAATCCTTTGTTGATAGGAAGGCAGCACAGAAATTCAGTTCAGTTGTGAACGTTGCCATATAAGGTGCAGTCACATACAGATATATAGAGGGCAGTCAGCAAAGGTGTACAGTGGCATCTATAACAGTATTGATTCCCGCTGGATGGATGTATCCCAAAGAGATGATTAACTGGCTTTCAATTTTAAGCTTAACGAAGTTCTTACAGAAAATGACTTCAATGCTGTGACACATATGCCGCCGACTCCATTGTGATCAGAAGAACTGAAATTGTTACAGACAGGCTGAAGACAAGAAGCAGTTTGTAATAAGTTTTGTTTGTGATTTCTTGGCAAGTTTACGTCCTGTAGTTTTCGTTTACTTTCTGAACGAACGTCACTCATACCATTGTACGAAAACCAGCACAAGGCAGTCTGCTTCCAAATTTGTAATGAGTACTTGTTGTATATTATTTATAATGTCATCCCTGGGGTGAGGGGAATCAACATCGACATCCTTTTAACCCCATATCACTATCTTGAGGAACTTCTTGATTTCTGTCCACAAAACCCCGTCGGTCCCTGGATCCCTCCCTCTCTCTCCCTCTCTTTTACTACTGTACCAAGCCCCCTCTCATTCTTTTCCCGAAAACACACTACACAACACTGGCTCTAACAAAACAACAATTTAGTTTAATAGAGAAAAGTGTCATGTATGTGCGAAGTGTATGAGTAGAATGTCTGTCGTATAATCTAGTGTGTATGCAGAATCAGACTGAACAACCAAGGAGCACAGTCTGCTTCATCATCGTACTGGCCACACCACAACACCATATCAGGGACAGAAAACCTCACCCACATGATGTGTCTCTCAGGCCAAGTGTCGACTTCCTCAGATAGCTCGTGGACAATCAGGATGCTACAGTCAACAGAAAACAGTCCAATATTGAACATCGATCCAGCACACACAGTGTAACTACTCTGTTCATAAACGTTCTGTGATCAGAGAACCCTAAAATTATTGTTACTGTCACTTTCGAAAATCTAAATGTTAGTATTTCACTTGTTGTAAGAATTCCCCAATGTTAACACACAAGGTTACTGTTCCAGGTATTTATATTTACTAGTGTTCCTGGTACAGGTGTTATTTTCAGTGTCCTGAATTTAATGTGATGTAAACTATCACTTAATAAACACCTTTATATAATAATAATTTCCTGCTCAGCAGAGGCCAGGTTCCTGCAGACCATCTGGGTTATCGGCCCAGTGCAAAAGCCTCTCAGTAAACTCTGCTTTAAATACCCGAGCCATGACGTTCTATGACTTTGTTGCCAGCTTCTTGGTAGAATAACGTGGAACAATCAAGTGGAACCTGTTGAAGAAAGAACACACCTGGTGAGAGCAACCCGATTCCGACCTTTATTAGGTGAGTGTAGGCTACCGGCCGCACTCAGAAAAAATAACAGAGAACCAAACTCTGTTATAAGGTCGAGGAGCTCATCACTTCGGTCTGATTCAAGAAAAGACTAAAAGAACAGGGTAGAAACCCAGCAGATGCCCTACTGGAAGATCCTACAACTTCACATTCCCTTCATCCTCCCAAACCATCCTCAATCTTCCTAAATATCATCCCACTACATTGTCCTTAACTCACTGAGTTAAATGATATCTCACACCAGCTAGTTTAAGCTACGTGATAGGCTACTGTTGCCGACGCTCTTATAATACGTTCTATCACCGCACAGTACTGCATTCTATTCCTAAGAATAATCTAAGTTAGATATGTTTAATAGAATACCATATAATTATTCCTGTTATAGATGGAGACTATGAAATCACACACTGGATAGATGTCGGCGGATATACATCAACAATAGACACTATAGTCTCTCTTTATACACAACTAGGAATATTGCACACTTCCGTAGCTGTCGCGTAATGTTGACTATTTTGATAGACAAGGATCAGAAATAGTAACCAATAGACTTTCAGAATTGTGAAAGACTAATCACTGTCGAGGAAGAGGCCGAAATGGCTCGAACTAGGATATATGATTTGGAACAGTCCCAGGAATGACCAAGTCTTCAGACAGTGTTCAGGCACAGATAGGTAAAGCGAACAGCCATACTAGTATTCTAGACAGTAGGCTTAAGGAATCTGGCAACGAATGCTTGCAAAATTAAAAGACCCCCCTTTTACTGATCCATTCTCACAACACGGAGAAAGAGTACAAATATATATAGTTGTCAGCGTCCTACAGACCTAGGGAAATGAAACTCGGGTTCAGACAGGCAACAAACTCCATTCTGATACTTTCTGATATAATTTATTCACAGTAATCTGGCGAAGAATGGGTTTCGCAGCCAATTACATTATCTACACTATCACAGGAGTTCATAACAAAGCAATCATACACATAACCATCACATCAAAACTCTATCAACTATCTTATTATCTATCAATCCTTAACTACACTTGGTTTCTATCTATCAAGTCCCCCTTAAGCTAAACCCGGCTTCGTCCTCGGTGTCCAGTCGCCGTCTGCCCTTCGACGTGCGTCGGGCGGACACGGGGTGTAACTCTCTTCGAAGCTTCTCGTGGACAAGGTCCTGGCACGCTGTAGGCGGTTCCCACCTGTGTCCACGGAGCTGTAGGCAAACTGACCCATCCTTCTCGAAGGCTCGAGATTGTTCGGGCGTTCGAGTGGTTACGTTTGCTTCCCTTATATTGGGGTTATATCCCTTCTCTAACTCCCTTCTAACTTTATGTCCATACCGACTCTATGTGAGATCTTGACAGGGTTCCCCTCCCCGCCGTTCCTGTGGGTTAGTATGCTAATTAGTCTGAACTAATTCTGTCATGGGATCACATGAAGTCGGTGGTTGTAGTTTCGTGAATGGGAACTAAGTAATGCACATACTTGCACTAATAACTCATGTATTTTCCAGTACAACAATTCAGGGTGATTGCCGAAGAGCTTCAATCTCTTCCATATTCCTAAACCTGCTACCTATTCTATGTAATACTAAACATGTATACAAAATTTAGACAAGTGTTACATTTACATAAAAACGAAGACAAATTAAAATGAATACTTTTTGCGTACAATTTGTCCGCTGAGTATATCGCTCTCTCATTGAATTCATTTACTCTCTGATTCGTACACCTTTCATTCAACATAGTATTTTGTTAAAATATACAAATTAAGTTGAGGTAAATTGTTGACGCCCTTAGAAAAACCCAGGCGATACATTATATTGAAAGCGCCAAGTACTATTTGTACTGGTGGTAACAAAACGGTTTAGAAGTTAAATTGAAATAGTTTTAGGAAGAAAATTTTGAACATGAATGAAATGTTTATGACATATTAGGATAGAAAAATGAAAAATTGACATGTTCATCATATTTTATGCATATAATTTTTATTTTTTTTTTTTTTAGCATATCCTTTACAGGACTTAGCTGTCAACACCAGCATCTTTCAGCTGTATGTTGATCTCTTGGCAAGATTACGCTCAGTAGTTTGCCATTGCTTTCTGAGCGGCCGGCTCAGTATCCCGCAAGTCACGAGCGGGGGTCGAACCGCCTCAGCTCTCGCTCCGCTACGAGACTCTGCGTGATAAACGGGATTACAGAGAGAAAGTGTTGTATCCCCACAGCCAGAGAGACCGGCATGCATATAATACACATCAATTTAATACATATTTAATTAATGAAATTAAACTAATTAAATCCATCGACGATCCGTGTGTTGTCGTTCTTTGTCCGTGTGTTTTTCAAATGCTGTTACAATTTATAGGTAACGCATTAGTGTCACATTTTGTGTTGTTTCGCACATGTCGTAATAGTCATAATATATCGTTGCGGTTATGTCCGATGTTCTGTTCCGTTCGTTGGTGAAGTCCATCAAATTCACTCGTATGCAAAGTTCGTAATGTTGACATAGTATCGTTATGTTCTGTGGTTGATGAAATAAATTCACAACTTTTAATCTGCACAGTTCGGATTGTTTATGCTGCACTGTTAATTACCACTGTGGCATGATACAGACTTAGTGGTTCTATAATTTTGAGTCACTTAATGTTCAGTGCTTGTGATAAATATACCTAACGTACTGAATAGTCTGTTCATATTTCTGCAGTTCTACAGTAAGTGTAGAGGTACACTGAATGTTGTGCATCAGACTAACATATCACAGCTTATCATATGGCAACTAATTAACGTAAATAGTGTCAATCTGCTGGTGCATTGGGTAGTCTTGATAAAATATCAGGAATTAAGTTATCTGTGCCTTTAATATGGTGGATTTCAAAGTCAAAATCTTGTAACAAAAGGCACCATCTTGCCAATCTGTGATTTTTGGGATTCCCCTATCTAATGACCAGCAGTGGCGAATTATCTATGAACACAACGAAGTGGGCGCCAAGAAGGACTTACGTAGTCGAAGAACACAGAAAACCAAACTTAAGGCTTCCAACTCAGCTGTGGAATACCTGGTTTCCGCCGCTTTCAACCTCCGGCTGACATACAGGATTGGATGTTTTACGCCCTCATATTCTTGCATTAGACATCCTCCGATCGCGATAGCACTTTAATCTGTGGTTAATATAAATGGTAAATTTGTGTTTGGTAATCTGAGTATGGGTGGATTGGAAAAAATAGATTTCAATTTGCAAATTGTATTCTCCAAACTGATACTCTTACAATTCCAAATAATACATAATTGTATGGGTATTGATGTAATAATAAGTCTAAACAATGTAAGAGTGAAAATGAATTTACAATAGGCATATATCAGGGTTATATGGAACATTTTGCACCTATAGGAGTTAATGAACTGTACCATGGTTTTCCCTTTTTCAATATGGCGCAATGTTGACTGATATATGAATGAGATGGTAAATATGATGGAAAATTTGTTTGTTATCCAGATAGTGGTGAGAGATATATTTTGAAAGATAGGTCGTGCTGTTGCAAGTTGTGTTAACAGGAAAAGTAGCAAGAGTGTCAGTAATTTGTCTTTGTTCATTCTAATGTTTGGTGAAAATGATTGTTTACTCTTGTTGGTTGAGGTGTGTGTTTCCAAGACATTGCTGTATTTGTCTGCTAAACTGGTGGATGGTGAGTTTATTTTGTTGCTAGTTTTTGTACTGATGGGTTTTGACACGCATCGTTTGTTGTTTTTGTTCATGCAATAAAGCGATTTGTTTGTATGCAATCGTTTATGATTTTGATTTTGTGTGAAGTCAATTGTTTGTGTTTGTTTATTTGCATACTGTTTGCTTGCATGATTGCTGTTCGATGGTGTTATTTCTGTATCTGCATAACTTTTTGCAGGTTTATGTGTTATTTCCGTTTTTGTTTTATGTGTCATTGCTAGATGATAAATTTGCGATGAACACATATGATGACACCTGTTTGTTAACAATACTTCTTTGTCACTAGTAGTGTCCCTTAGATAACCTTGTATTTCTTGGTTATAGTTCTTGGAATTAATCACGTAGTTGTTTCTTGTTTGCAGAGAAACAAATTGTTTCGACTCATAAAGTTGAAAATTATGAGTTCTCTCAGTTGTTTGTTTGGTAACTGCGTTTTTGTCTTTACGAGAAAATGTCTGCACTGTGAAGTTGTCTTCATTGTCTTGTGTAGTAGTGTCGTTAAGAAGTACTGTCGTTGCTGTGCTTCTGTCATTATTGTTCCTGGCATAATATGGTTTCAGTTGGGAATAATTTGACTGAGTCGAGTCGGTTTGTAATGACTCGTCAATCTGTTCGTTGTGGTTAAGAAAAGTTGTTGGTATTGTGTCGTTGACTTCGTCGTTTCCGTTGTCAAGAGAATGTGTCGCTAAAGTAGAATTGTCATTGTTGTTCTTGTCAATGTTGATTCTGTTAGTCTGGTTAGTGTCCCTGTTATATCTGTCTGGTTGTTCATGTGGGTTATCTGAGTCGTTTGTCGAGTTACTATGTTAGCGTTGTCTGTCTTTTGTTGCACATTTACAGGTTTATAGTTTTTTTCTTTGATGGCGTCCTCAATTTGAGGTTTTATGCTGATGATGTCGTTTAAAGATTCCATCGCCCCTGTGTTGTGCACCTCTGTGAATTAGTTTGGAATTCCGTCATTGGTGGTCTCCCTTGTGCTTTTGGCAGTTGGAGCCATAAAATTGTGTTCTTTTGTTCTGGGATCACTGCTTGATGTTTGGAAGCAGTTATTTCGTTCCCAGTCTTTGATATCTTCTTCAGAACAGTATTTTATGTTGGGAAGATTCCCGAGAATAATGTCCGTGCACAGATTTTCTAATACCGCGCACAGCACTTGTCCTGACAGAAAAGGTGTTTGAATTTTGGCCAGTGCGAGGGGGTATTGTTCTTTGGTACCTGCGAATGTGCGACATGTCACATAGGTGTGTGTGTGTGTGTAGTCTCTGTCATTAATTAACGTCTATTTAATGCCAACCAGAGTCGCTCCGCTATCGCGCATGAGTGTACAAAGTTTGTTATTTACAATACCTTTTACTAATTTTAACTCGCCTTTTGACGCTAAGGCTGCGTTGGCCATTTCGTTGGATATAGGAATTGTATGGCCACATTCAAGGGTGGTATCCAACTGGAACTTTTTACATGTATTACAGGTGTTATTGTTGATGGTATTGATGACTTCTAGGGCAATCACTGATTCACTCTCACTATCATTCTTGATGTCACACTGGTTAAGTTCTTCGATTTCTTCATCCGTAGATGTATCAACTAATGCTGCATTGGCCTGTTTCATCATCTTGTGGCCGTCACATCGTCCGCTATAATGGCCGTACGCAGAACAAAAAAGCATTTAACCGCTCTCTTATAGGCATTTATTTTGTTTCTTTGTTTTTCCACCATCATTTGGAGGTTGTGTGGGTAGGTTGGTGACTTGTCACATATAGCTTACTGTTCATGAGTAAAATGATAATATTGACACAGGACTGGCTTTGAGAATTTAGAGCGTTGTTTGAATTTGTTATCATTTGGTTTAGAGTATTTGGTGTTTGTGAAAGCTGCTGTTTCATTCTGACTAGTGTTTAATTGAAAAATGTCACGATTTGCTGTGAAATAAGCACTTCCTTTCTGCTCGACTTCTTGAATAGTCTTACAATCACTTTGTCTTAGAAATTTAGAGAAAGGAGTGGGTATTGTGTTCATAATCTTGTCAATTATTATTAGATCTTTTAGTTTATCATAGCTGTTGTTTGTCTTTGCTGAGGTAATCCATTTAGTGCAAATATCTTGGACTGTAGACACGTAGTCTCTGTGGCGAAGTGGTCAAGCCGTTTGACTCGTGCTCCGAAGGTTGTGGGTTCAATTCCGGGCCGCACCCTTCGGTTTACTGAGTTAAATGTTTCGGAGACTTCTGTGGGTCGTCGCTAAAAGCTACGGAGAGCGTGCTTTGTGCGGCGCTTTCCGTGCTGCGGAAAGAGACCGAGCCATATGGGATAAAACCCGGTGCAATGAAGTCGACCATGTCAACTTTTAAGCGACTTTTTTTTAAAGACACGTAGTCTATGAACGTTTGGTTGGGTGGTGGTGATAATTTTGAAAACTGCAATTGATAACCTGCTGTGTCTAATGATAAATTTTGCAATATTGTATGTTTTAGATAGGCGTAATCTTTGCTCATGTCTTGTGGAATTGTTTCAATCACTTTTAAGGGCTTTAATGCTACATTTCTCATAAAGATAAATGCCCAATCGATTTTTGGAATGCTATGATATGACATTAAACAAAGTTTTCTACATATGCACTTATGGAATCTCCGGAGCAGTAAGGTTTGACTAAGTCTTTGTATTTGTTGTATTTTTGCTCTTCTTCTTTACTCCTTAATTTATTTACGGAAATTTCCATGTTGGAGTCAATCTCCATTTGTTTAACTTTTAGCTGTGTCTGCATTTCGATTTCCTTTTGTTTCAAAGCTAATTCTAATTCTAACTTTTTTGTTTCTGCGTTTAATTGAGCTTGTTTGCTAGCAGCCTCGATTTCTAGTTTTTTATTTTCAGCTTGCTTGTTAGCAGTTTCGAGCTCCATTCTTTTATTTTCAGCCTTGATTTGCACTTTTTTATCTTCAGCCTCCCTTTGCATTTGCAGTTGTTTTTGTTCTCTTTCAGCCGCCCTGTCTTCTCTTGCTATGTTTTCTGAATGCGTTTTTTGCGCCCATTCTGACAGTTTACCTGCACTATAGCCTAATTTAAGTCCTAACTCGATACAATGTTCCAGTGTTGACATTTGGTAAATTTAGCTAAATTTGAATTTTTAGAAATTAAATCCCTTTGGAAAAAATTTGGGCGTACAACAATTGGTTATGTCCCTTAATGTTTACTTATACAATTTCTATAGAATAAATTCACATGGACATGAAATTTGCATGTACATATAATAAATTGAAATACATAGAAAAAATGTTACATACAGGGAAAAAAATGAGTATCGTTTAGAGATACAATACGCATGAAAACTATGGGGCTTATCTGATTTGCTGGTTTCTTTGCTGTAGTGGTGTTGTTTGGTTCTCCGGTTCTTTCGCTACTGCTGGAGAACAATTTACATGCACACAACTTTTCGCGGAACAATCTGTCGTTGGAATGAAAAAGATTAGTATCTTGTCAAAGTTATTGTCCAGTCATGTCAATGTTAATATATATAAGCATGGTTTATAAGTATTTTTTTTAGAGGGACTTCGATAGTTTATAGAAAGATGAGAAGATAGTCGCTGTAAACGTGAGACTTTGTCGTGTATGAATGTTAATATATTTTACTTGGCAAAACCAAGAGCTGTCGAGAAATTGAAGTAGAATTTTATCGTCTTGAGCTTGCCTAAACCGGCTTGAGCCCCCAAATAGCCTGTCAGCGTCCTACAGACCTAGGGAAATGAAACTCAGGTTCAGACAGGCAACAAACTCCATTCTGATACTTTCTGATATAATTTATTCACAGTAATCTGGCGAAGAATGGGTTTCGCAGCCAATTACATTATCTACACTATCACAGGAGTTCATAACAAAGCAATCATACACATAACCATCACAGCAAAACTCTATCAACTATCTTATTATCTATCAATCCTTAACTACACTTGGTTTCTATCTAACAAGTCCCCCTTAAGCTAAACCCGGCTTCAGTCCTCGGTGTCCAGTCGCCGTCTGCCCTTCGACGTGCGTTCGGCGGACACGGGGTTTAACTGCTTTCGAGCTTCCCCCACCTTTTTTCGTGGACAAGGATCCTGCACGGACCAGCAAGTTATTTTCACTTAGTCTGATCTACACTCTAGCGAACATTCTTACTATGATGCATGTCCCATATATTATAAATCACAACCTCATTACGATGTTCACACAATATCAGTGTACACAATGATCTGGAATCCCACAGATTACCCCTTTAACTATGAATGCGCGAACATTGATTATAAACACACGTAGATTATATTACTACGACCCAATTTATCACCCTAGATTAATGAATCCCGATTACATTCACGTAGAGCGAGGTATGAACATAGATTTGAATGACAGATTCCCTTCCATATCGAAGTGCAACCACAATTATGATAACATGAGTCAGCATTCATACGACGAAGGAACACCATAGATTATGAAATCACGAGGGGTAAACAAATTACATTCCACTTGAACATATACGATAACATTATGTATGAATCAACTCGATTCTATCTCAGACGACATAAGCAGTATTTATAAATTATAATTATGATTCCCTCCCGAAACACAACAAATTATTCCTAAGCACACGGAGGTTGAAGTATTAACAATGTTGTAAAGGGTCTAGCAGTGAAGGAATCTAGCGATGAAGCAAAGGATAACCTGCTTTTGCCGTTAAATGCCATGGTCCCATGCTGATCATGTATTATCTCTGACAAGTTGGATCTCCAGTAGACTATTGAACGAATTATTATTTCACAATTACACTATCCGGTAATTTCCCTCTCACCCGTTTATTAAATTCCCTCCGAATTAAACCCCAGTCTCCTTCTCTACTTATATTCTTCACTGGCGATATAGTTATTCAGTAAAATATATTATATTAAATCCCAAGATTAACATGCTCTTGACTGACCATATAGTCCCAATTTTCTATAGTTCTGAGTATATCAATTCCCTGTAGTTTAGGATCCCTGTTCCAACATGGTATCACGATAGTTCCAGAACATGTACATAAAATTCTAATAAAGTTGCAAACCTTCCACATAACAGAAGCAAAATGTTCACATACGGGGAAAAAAATGAGTATCGTTTAGAGATACAATACGCATGAAAACTATGGGGCTTATCTGATTTGCTGGTTTCTTTGCTGTAGTGTTGTTGTTTGTTCTCCGGTTCTTTCGCTACTGCTGGAGAACAATTTACATGCACACAACTTTTCGCGGAACAATCTTTCATTGGAATGAAAAAGATTAGTATCTTGTCAAAGTTATTGTCCAGTCATGTCAATGTTAATATATATAAGCATGGTTTATAAGTATTTTTCTAGAGGGACTACGATAGTTTATAGAAAGATGAGAAGATAGTCGATGTAAACGTGAGACTTTGTCGTGTATGAATGTTAATATATTTTACTTGGCAAAACCAAGAGCTGTCGAGAAATTGAAGTAGAATTTAATCGTCTTGAGCTTGCCATAAACCGACTTGAGCCCCCAAATAGCCTGTCAGCGTCTACAGACCTAGGAAATGAAACTCGGGTTCAGACAGGCAACAAACTCCATTCTGATACTTTTCTGATATAATTTATTCACAGTAATCTGGCGAAGAATGGGTTTCGCAGCCAATTACATTATCTACACTATCACAGGAGTTCATAACAAAGCAATCATACACATAACCATCACAGCAAAACTCTATCAACTATCTTATTATCTATCAATCCTTACTACACTTGGTTTCTATCTATCAAGTCCCCTTAAGCTAACCCGGCTTCGTCCTCGGTGTCCAGTCGCCGTCTGCCCTTCGACGTGCGTCGGGCGGACACGGGGTGTAACTCTCTTCGAGCTTCTCGTGGACAAGGTCCTGGCACGGACACATCAATGTATATTTCTGAGTCTGATCACACTCTACAACATTCTTACTATGATGCATTCACATATATTATAAATCACACCAATTACATTTCACACAATGAAGTGTACACAATGAGTATGAATCCCACAGATTACCTTTAACTATGAAGCACGAACATTGATTATAAATCACACAGATTATATTTACTCGACAATGTATCACCATAGATTATGAATCACAGATTACATTCACGTGACGAGGTATGAACATAGATTATGAATGACAGATTCCCTTCATTCGAAGTACACCACAGATTATGAATCATACAGAGTACATTCAATCGACGAAGGAACACCATAGATTATGAAGCACACAAATTACATTCACTTGACGAATTACGAACATATATTATGAATCACTCAGATTCTATCTCAGCACATGAAGCAGTATTGTAAATTATAATTATGATTCACTCCCGAAACACACAAATTAAATTCTACCGGAGGTTGAAGTATTAACATAGTTGTAGAGGGTAGGCAGTGAAGGACTGCGTTGAAGCAAGGATACTGATGTGAATGAAAGGCCTGTCCCACGCTGTCATGAGATTATCTCTGACAAGTGTGGTCTCCAGTAGACTATGTGAAAGAATTATTATTTCACAATTAACTATCAGTATTTCCTATCACCGTTTATTCCTCCGAATTACCCCTCTCATTCTATAATTATATTCTTCACTGGCGATATATTATTCTAGTATATATTATATTAATCCCAAGTTAAACATCAAGCTTCATTGTCTGACCATTCTTCGATAGTCCAGTGCCCGCCTGTTAGATTTCGCCATTTTGTGTCGCCGTTCCCTTCATTCTTCATTCCTCTATTTTGGTCTTAGTATAATCAGCGTCTCCATTAATTATATATTTATTCCGGCTGTAGTTTACGATCCCTGTTCTCTAACATTAGTTATCACGTAGTTCACCCTGAATCTACACTACAAATGCCGGTAATATATACATGTAAATTCGTACTAATTAATTAAAGCAACGTACCTTCCAAAATGTGGTGATTAAACCTCTCCACGGGGGAACAGTGCCACTAGCAGTGTAAATATTACTTTTGGGTATCAATTGGGTTCGCAATTTGTTTTTCCCAAATATAGGCTAACTAGAGCCAGAATTCTTTTGTTTCAAGGTGTCTTTTTAAAGGTAGTATCGGCTCCTGTGTCCTCCCCGCTTCGGGTCAGTCAACCAAATGGACGATCTGCCGGCTGACGACAACTGACCAGGCAGATTCTCGTGTTGCCACCAGGTTCGCAGGCTAAAACTGAATATGTTATTCAGCCAAACTTGCGCTGGGGCAGAAGGCATGCACAACTAATAGTTCTATAATATACTGTATGGTATATAGTTTAAAAACCCTAGAATATTCACTAGGTTTACAGGAGATTAAATTCTCGCCAATAATACAGGCATATCTATAGATATCTACAAACATGGGAAAATAGGGAAAAGATAGTTTTTCCAGATATATTTATAATGAAAAATACGATCTGCAAGGTAATTTAAGCAAAACTAAAGGGGGAGACTGTCTATTATGCCACAGTAGCGCTTTACAACTTTTGGTTGACTACCCCAAATTTGTTTACCTCAACTGGTTTAATACTGGGTCTGAGTGACGTCATAAAACTGTCCAGACAGCAGACAGTCTAGAAGCTATTTTTCTCTCCCTATTTCCGACTTAATGTCAACAACTGACTGGCTGTCTCTTTCATCTGGGGAATCATCCCGGTACTTCAAAAAGTCCCGCCGTCTGTAATCTGGAGAATAATTTCCCCACAACAAAAGGTCTAGCCGACCCACATCCAGACAGAGTGTCTCCAACTTCAAAGGATGGCTGCCGCCTTGCAGACATATGGCGCTATAGTCCTTCCTCGATCAACAACACATTAAAGAAATGCCGGCTGTTTGTAGACGTTTGGTGCGACTTTCTGTCATCGATTGACATCCAAGATTTATTGTGACATTTGAAACAAAATAGAGAATCTCCAATTGCAAGGAGAAACCACTTCAAGAGTTGCACGGTATACTAAGAGTTACATTATCGTATTTAACCTACATTGTCACATTAACAACAAAGTAATTGTTGCATTTTACATAAATTTATACTTTTATTTAAAAACCGTTCATGAAATGTAAATCTACGTTGAGGGTATACAGTAATTGTATATGAAAGAGAGAAAGAAAGAACAAAGAAAGTATTCAAATGTCAAGAATTTGGCAAGAACATTCTGCGCTTCTGGGCTCTCTCTGTTCATACATAATTTAATGCACACATCACTTATTAGCTTACTCTTCATCAACAGCAATAATATAATACAGGGTTATGCACAACTAATCATCAATTGACTAAATAAACCTAATTATTATTATTTTTCTGTAAGCGCCGAATGTTGGTCTGCACTCACCAAACCGGACACATCATTTTGTGCCTAACGGCTTTGGACGGACGAGTATACAAGCCTTATCCTAGTGTGAGGGGGAATACAGCCTAAAGATGTCATGGCAGAGACTGAATAGACCTTAAGCCTTGGTCGGCAACTGGTCTAGGATCGAAGCTCCAACAGGTGGATAGTTAGAGCATTGTTTTGCTGATCCAGCAGCTTCAACAGCTTGTCTTGTTCCAGATGTATTGGTGTTACCTTTCCCCTGAAGTAAACTAGGCGGGCCGAGACAGGGATCATGCTGCCACAATTTAGCCCAGGCTTTGTGCTAAAGACATGAATAACTCCATCCCTTGTTCCCGTCACGGGTTATAGTTATTATGCCTTTGCAAAGCACAAGTAACAAACTAAGCCTGTCAAGACGACAAGGTGCCAGTAGCAAGTAGTAAGGCGTGAGTGAAAATACCATAGAACAAGGATGCTTAATATTTTAGAATATCATTTGTTATTCTTCAGGTGCACGAAGTTGGTACTGTGGCGGTGTTTCAATAGCCAGAGATAATGTATCTACAGGGGTTGGTGATGTCGTGCATTTCTTGTGGACGATTGTTCCACAGTTGACCTGCGCAGTATTCTAAGCTTGTTTTCTATAGTCTACCCTGTGAGAAACACTGAGTCACTAAATTTGCACTAAATGTAAATGTGCATTGAAAGTTAAACATGCAGATAATATGTTGGGAATATTCATGAAACATAAATCTACATTACAAATGCAGGTAAAATTTGCAAATGGCTCATAAAATGTAAATTTACATTACAATTTAAATATACTCATATGTTTGCAGTGTTAATTAAATGTAAATTTACATTACAAGTTGAAATGACAGGTAATATTAGAGACATTACTTTGTCCAAGTATTTGCAAAGTGGGAGTGCTACAACAGCGGTTCCCAAACCTGTGTGAGAGCCTGGTCATGTTGAGCAACTACATTCTCCCTGAGAGCTCCAGACAACAACATGCTCTCTGTGAGTTCAAGACAACCACATTCTCCCAGAGAGCTCCAGACAATCACATCCTCCCAGAGAGCTCCAGACAACCACATGCTCTCTGTGAGTTCCATACAACAACATTCTCTCTGTGAGTTCCAGACAACCACATTCTCTCTGAGAGTTCCAGACAACAACATTCTCCCTGAGAGCTCCAGACAACAACATTCTCCCTGAGAGCTCCAGACAACCACATGCTCTCTGTGAGTTCCATACAACAACATTCTCTCTGTGAGTTCCAGACAACCACATTCTCTCTGAGAGTTCCAGACAACCACATTCTCCCTGAGAGTTCCAGACAACAACATTCTCTCTGAGAGTTCCAGACAACAACATTCTCCCTGAGAGCTTCCAGACAACCACATTCTCCCTGAGAGTTCCATACAACAACATTCTCTCTGGAGTTCCAGACAACCACATTCTCTCTGAGAGTTCCAGACAACAACATTCTCCTCGTGAGTTCCAGACAACCACATTCTCCCTGAGAGCTCCAGACAACAACATTCTCCCTGAGAGTTCCAGACAACAACATTCTCCCTGAGAGTTCCAGACAACAACATTCTCCCTGAGAGTTCCATACAACAACATTCTCCCTGAGAGATGTAGACAACAACAATCTCCCTGAGAGCTCCAGACAACAACATTCTCCCTGAGAGTTCCAGACAACAACATTCTCCCTGAGAGTTCCAAAAACAACATTCTCACTGAGAGTTCCAGACAACAACATTCTCCCTTAGAGTTCCAGACAACAACATTCTCCTCGTGAGTTCCAGAACACAACATTCTCCCTGAGAGTTCCAGACAACAACATTCTCCCTGAGAGTTCCAGACAACACATTCTCCTGAGAGTTCCAGACAACACATTCTCCCTGAGAAGTTCCAGACAACAACATTCTCCTCGTGAGTTCCAGACAACAACATTCTCCCTGAGAGTTCCAGACAACATTCTCCCTGAGAGTTCCAGACAACATTCTCCCTGAGAGTTCCAGACAACATTCTCACAGAGAGTTCCAGACAACAACATTCTCTCTGAGAGTTCCAAACAACAACATTCTCCCTGAGAGTTCCAGACAACAACATTCTCTCTGAGAGTTCCATACAACAACATTCTCCCTGAGAGTTCCAGACAACATTCTCCCTGAGAGTTCCATACAACAACATTCTCCCTGAGAGTTCCAGACAACAACATTCTCCTCGTGAGAGTTCCAGACAACAACATTCTCCCTGAGAGTTCCAGACAACAACATTCTCCTCGTGAGTTCCAGACAACAACATTCTCCCTGAGAGTTCCAGACAACAACATTCTCCCTGAGAGTTCCAGACAACAACATTCTCCCTGAGGGTTCCATACAACAACATTCTCCCTGAGAGTTCCAGACAACAACATTCTCCCTGAGAGTTCCATACAACAACATTCTCCCTGAGAGATTTAGACAACAACATTCTCCCTGAGAGCTCCAGACAACAACATTCTCTCTGAGAGCTCCAGACAACAACATTCTCTCAGAGTTCCAGACAACAACATTCTCCCTGAGAGCTCCAGACAACAACATTCTCTCTGAGAGTTCCAGACAACAACATTCTCCCTGAGAGTTCCAGACAACAACATTCTCCCTGAGAGTTCCAGACAACAACATTCTCCCTGAGAGTTCCAGACAAAAACATTCTCCCTGAGAGTTCCATACAACAACATTCTCCCTGAGAATTCCATACAACAACATTCTCTCTGAGTGGTCCAGACAACTACATTCTCCTCGTGAGTTCCAGACAACACATTCTCCTGAGAGTTCCAGACACAACATTCTCCCTGAGAGTTCCATACAACAACATTCTCCATGAGAGTTCCAGACAACAACTTCTCCCTGAGAGTTCCAGACAACAACATTCTCCCTGACAGTTCCAGACAACAGCATTCTCTCTGAGAGATCCAGACAACAACATTCTCCCTGAGAGTTCCAGACAACAACAATTCTCCCTGAGAGTTCCAGACAACAACATTCTCCTCGATGAGTTCCAGACAACAACATTCTCCCTGAGAGATCCAGACAACAACATTCTCCCTGAGAGTTCCAGACAACAACATTCTCCCTGAGAGTTCCAGACAACAACATTCTCCTGAGAGTTCCAGACAACAACATTCTCCTGAGAGTTTTAGACAACAACATTCTCCCTGAGAGTTCCAACAACATTCTCCCTGAGAGTTCCAGACAACAACATTCTCCCTGAGAGTTCCAGACAACAACATTCTCCCTGAGAGTTCCAGACAACAACATTCTCCCTGAGAGTTCCAGACAACAACATTCTCCTGAGAGTTCCAGACAACAACATTCTCTGAGAGTTCCAGACAACAACATTCTCCCTGAGAGTTCCAGACAACAACATTCTCCCTGAGAGTTCCAGACAACAACATTCTCTCCTGAGAGTTCCAGACACAACATTCTCTCTGAGAGTTCCAGACAACAACATTCTCCCTGAGAGTTCCAGACAACAACATTCTCCCTGAGAGTTCCAGACAACAACATTCTCCCTGAGAGTTCCAGACAACAACATTCTCCTCGGGAGTTCCAGACAACCACATTCTCCCTGAGAGTTCCAGACAACCACATTCTCCCTGAGAGTTCCAGACAACAACATTCTCCTGAGAGTTCCAGACAACAACATTCTCCCTGAGAGTTCCAGACAACAACATTCTCCCTGAGAGTTCCAGACAACAACATTCTCTCTGAGAGTTCCAGACAACAACATTCTCTCTGAGAGTTCCAGACAACAACATTCTCCCTGAGAGTTCCAGACAACAACATTCTCCCTGAGAGTTCCAGACAACAACATTCTCTCTGAGAGTTCCAGACAACAACATTCTCTCTGAGAGTTCCAGACAACAACATTCTCCCTGAGAGTTCCAGACAACAACATTCTCCCTGAGAGTTCCAGACAACAACATTCTCCTCGTGAGTTCCAGACAACAACATTCTCCCTGAGAGTTCCAGACAACAACATTCTCCCTGAGAGTTCCAGACAACAACATTCTCTCTGAGAGTTCCAGACAACAACATTCTCCCTGAGAGTTCCAGACAACAACATTCTCCCTGAGAGTTCCAGACAACAACATTCTCCCTGAGAGTTCCAGACAACAACATTCTCCTCGTGAGTTCCAGACAACAACATTCTCCCTGAGAGTTCCAGACAACAACATTCTCTCTGAGAGTTCCAGACAACAACATTCTCCCTGAGAGTTCCAGACAACAACATTCTCCTGAGAGTTCCAGACAACAACATTCTCCCTGAGAGTTCCAGACAACAACATTTCTCTCTGAGAGTTCCAGACAACAACATTCTCCCTGAGAGTTCCAGACAACCAACATTCTCCCTCGAGAGTTTCCAGACAACAACATTCTCCTGAGAGTTCAGACAACAACATTCTCCCTGAGAGTTCCAGACAACAACATTCTCCTGAGAGTTCCAGACAACAACATTCTCCCTGAGAGTTCCAGACAACAACATTCTCCTCTGAGAGTTCCAGACAACAACATTCTCCTCGTAGAGTTCCAGACAACCACATTCTCCCTGAGAGCTCAAGACAACAACATTCTCCCTGAGAGTTCCAGACACAACATTCTCCCTGAGAGTTCAAGACAACAACATTCTCCCTGAGAGTTCCAGAACAACAACATTCTCCCTGAGAGTTCCAGACAAAAACATTTCTCCCTGAGAGCTCCAGACAACAACATTCTCCTGAGAGTTCCAGACAACAACATTCTCCCTGACAGTTCCAGACAACAGCATTCTCTCTGAGAGATCCAGACAACAACATTCTCCCTGAGAGTTCCAGACAACAATATTCTCCTCGTGAGTTCCAGACAACAACATCTCATCTCCAGGAGAGTCCAGACAACAACATTCTCCCTGAGAAGCATTCAGACAACAACATTCTATCCCTGAGAGTTCAGAACAACAACATTCATCCCTGAGGAGTTCCAGACAAATAACATTCTCCTCGTGAGAGTTCCAGACAACAACATTCTCCCGGAGAAGTTCCAGGACAACAACATTCCTCCCTGTAGAGTTCGACAGACAACAATTCTCCCTGAGAGTTCCAGACAACATTCTCCCTGAGAGTTCCAGACAACAACATTCTCTCTGAGAGTTCCAGACAACAACATTCTCCCTGAGAGTTCCAGACAACAACATTCTCCCTGAGAGTTCCAGACAACAACATTCTCCCTGAGAGTTCCAGACAACAACATTCTCCCTGAGAGTTCCAGACAACAACATTCTCCCTGAGAGTTCCAGACAACAACATTCTCCCTGAGAGTTCCAGACAACAACATTCTCCCTGAGAGTTCCAGACAACAACATTCTCCCTGAGAGTTCCAGACAACAACATTCTCCCTGAGAGTTCCAGACAACAACATTCTCCTGAGAGTTCCAGACAACAACATTCTCCCTGAGAGTTCCAGACAACAACATTCTCCCTGAGAGTTCCAGACAACAACATTCTCCCTGAGAGTTCCAGACAACAACATTCTCCCTGAGAGTTCCAGACAACAACATTCTCCCTGAGAGTTCCAGACAACAACATTCTCCCTGAGAGTTCCAGACAACAACATTCTCCCTGAGAGTTCCAGACAACAACATTCTCCCTGAGAGTTCCAGACAACAACATTCTCCCTGAGAGTTCCAGACAACAACATTCTCCTGAGAGTTCCAGACAACAACATTCTCCCTGAGAGTTCCAGACAACAACATTCTCCCTGAGAGTTCCAGACAACAACATTCTCCCTGAGAGTTCCAGACAACAACATTCTCTCTGAGAGTTCCAGACAACAACATTCTCCCTGAGAGTTCCAGACAACAACATTCTCCCTGAGAGTTCCAGACAACAACATTCTCCTGAGAGTTCCAGACAACAACATTCTCCCTGAGAGTTCCAGACAACAACATTCTCCCTGAGAGTTCCAGACAACAACATTCTCCCTGAGAGTTCCAGACAACAACATTCTCCCTGAGAGTTCCAGACAACAACATTCTCCCTGAGAGTTCCAGACAACAACATTCTCCCTGATGAGTTCCAGACAACAACATTCTCCTGAGAGTTCCAGACAACAACATTTCTCCTGAGAGGCTCCAGACAACAACATTCTCCCTAGAGTTCCAGAAACACATTCTCCCTGAGAGCTCCAGACAACCACATTCTCCCTGAGAGTTCCAGACACCAAATTCATCCCTGAGAGTTCCAGACAACAACATTATCCCTGAAAGTTCCAGACACAACATTCTCCCTGAGAGTTCCAGACAACAACATTCTCCCTGAGAGTTCCATACAACAACATTCTCCCTGAGAGTTCCAGACACAACATATCTCCTCTGAGTGTCAGACAACAACATTCTCCTGTGAGTTCCAGACAACAACATTCTCCCTGAGAGTTCCAGAACAACCAACATTCTCCTGAGAGTTCCATACAACAACATTCTCCCTGATGAGTTCCAGACAACAACATTCTCCCTGAGAAGTTCCATACACAACATTCTCCCTGAGAAGTTCCAGACAACACATTCTCCTGAGAGATTCCAGACAACAACATTCTCCCTGAGAGTTCAAGACAACAACATTCTCCCTGAGAGTTCCAGACAAAAACATTTTCTCTGAGAGCTCCAGACAACACATTCTCCCTGAGAGTTCCAGACAACAACATTCTCCCTGAGAGTTCCAGACAACAACATTCTCCCTGAGAGTTCCAGACAACAACATTCTCCCTGAGAGTTCCAGACAACAACATTCTCCCTGAGAGTTCCAGACAACAACATTCTCCCTGAGAGTTCCAGACAACAACATTCTCCCTGAGAGTTCCAGACAACAACATTCTCCCTGAGAGTTCCAGACAACAACATTCTCCCTGAGAGTTCCAGACAACAACATTCTCCCTGAGAGTTCCAGACAACAACATTCTCCCTGAGAGTTCCAGACAACAACATTCTCCCTGAGAGTTCCAGACAACAACATTCTCCCTGAGAGTTCCAGACAACAACATTCTCCCTGAGAGCTCCAGACAACAACATTCTCCCTGAGAGTTCCAGACAACAACATTCTCACTGAGAGTTCCAGACAACAACATTCTCCCTGAGAGTTCCAGACAACATTCTCCCTGAGAGTTCCAGACAACAACATTCTCCCTGGGAGTTCCAGACAACCAACATTCTCCTTGAGAGTTCCAGAACAACAACATTCATCCCTGAGAGTTCCAGACACAACATTCTCCATGAGAGTTTCCAGACAACAACATTCTCTCCGACGAGTTTCAACAACAACATTCTCCGTGAGAGTTCCAGAACAACAACATTCTCCCTGAGAGTTTTCCAGACAACAACATTCTCTCTGAGAGTTCCAGACAACAACATTCTCCCTGAGAGTTTCCAGACACGAACATTCTCCTGAGAGTTCCAGACAACAACATTCTCCCTGAGAGTTCCAGACAACACATTCTCTCTGGAGTTCCAGACAACAACATTCTCTCGTAAGTTCCATACAACAACATTCTCCTGAGAGTTCCAGACACAACATTCTCCTGAGAGTTCCGACAACAACATTCTCCCTGAGAGTTTCAGACAACACATTCTCCCTGAGAGTTTACAGACAACAACATTCTCCCTGAGAGTTCCAAACAACAACATTCTCCCTGAGAGTTCCAACAACAACATTCTCTCTGAGAGTTCCAACAACAACATTCTCCCTGAGAGTTCCATACAACACATTCTCCCTGAGAGTTCCAGACACCACATTTTCCGAGAGTTCCAGACAACAAAATTCTCCCTGAGAGTTCCAGACAACAACATTCTCCCTGAGAGTTTCCAGAAAACAACATTCTCCCCTGAGAGTTCCAGACAACAACATTCTCCCTGAGAGTTCCAGACAACAACATTATCTCTGAGAGTTCCAAACAACACAATTCTCTCTGAGAGGTCCAGACAACAACATTCTCCCTGAGAGTTCCCAGACAACCACATTCTCTCTAGAGATTCCAGTCAATAACATTCTCTCTGAGAGTTCCAGACAAGAACATTCTCCCTGAGAGTTCAGACAACAACATTCTCCCTGAGAGTTCCAGACAACAACATGCTCCCTGAGAAGTTCCAGACAACAACATTCTCTCTGAGAGATCCATACAACAACATTCTCCCTGAGAGTTCCAGACAACCACATTCTCCCTGAGAGTTCCAGACAACAACATTCTCCCTGAGAGTTCCAGACAACAACATTCTCCCTGAAAGTTCCAGACACCACAACATTCTCCCTGAGAGTTCCAGACAACAACATTCTCCCTCGAGAGTTCCAGACAACAACATTTCTCCCTGAGAGTTCCAGACAACATTTCTCCCTGAGAGTTCCAGACAACAACATTCTCCCTGAGAGTTCCAGGCAACCAACATTCTCCCTGAGAGTTCCAGACAACCACATTCTACCTGAGAGTTCCAGACAACAACATTCTCCAATGAGAATTCCAAGACAACAACATTCTCCCTGAGAGTTCAGACAACAACATTCTCTCCTGAGGAGTTCCAAACAACAACATTCTCCCTGAGAGGTTCCAGACAACAACATTCTCCTCTGAGAGTTCCAGACACCAACATTCTCCTCTGAGAGATCCATACAGCAACATTCTCCCTGAGAGTTTCAGACACAACATTCTCCCTGAGAGTTCCAGACAAACAACATTCTCTCTGAGATTCCAGACAACAACATTCTCTCTGAGAGTTCAGACAACAACATTCTCTCTGAAGAGTCCAGACAACAACATTCTCCCTGAGAGTTCCAGACAAACAACATCTATCTGATAGTTCCGACAACAACATTCTGTCTCTGAGAGTTCCAGACAACAAATCTCCTGAGAGTTCAGACAACAACATTCTCTCTGAGAGTTCCAAACAACAAACATTCTCCCTGAGAGTTCCAGACAACAACATTCTCTCTGAGAGTTCCAGACAACAAATTATCCATGAGAGTTCCAGACAACAACATTCTCTCTGAGAGTTCCAGACAACAACATTCTCCTGAGAGTTCCAGACAACAACATTCTCCTCTGAGAGTTCCAGACAACTAACATTCTCCTCTGAGAGTTCCAGACAACACACATTCTCCTGAGAGTTCCAGACAATAACATTCTCCTGAGAGTCTCCAGACAACAACATTCTCCCTGAGAGTTCCAGACAACAACATTCTCCCTGAGAGTTCCAGACACACACATTATCCCTGAGAGTTCCAGACAACAACATTCTCCTCGTGGAGTTCCAGACAACAACATTCTCCCTGAGAGCTTCCAGACAACAACATTCTCCTCTGAGAGTTCCAGACACAACATTCTCCCTGAGAGTTCCATACAACACAATTCTCCCTGAGAGTTCCAGACAACAACATTCTCCCTGAGAGTTCCAGACAACAACATTCTCCTGAGAGTTCCAGACAACAACATTCTCCCTGAGAGTTCCAGACAACAACATTCTCCCTGAGAGTTCCAGACAACAACATTCTCCTCTGAGAGCTTCCAGACAACAACATTCTCTCCTGAGAGTTCCAGACAACAACATTCCTCTGAGAGTTCCAGACAACAACATTCTCCTGACAGTTCCAGACAACAACATTCTCCTCTGAGAGTTCCAGACACAACAGTTCTCCCTGAGAGTTCCAGACAACAACAATTCTCCCTGAGAATTCCAGACAACCACATTCTCCTCTGAGAGTTCCAGACAACAACATTCTCCCTGAAAGTTCCAGACAACAACATTCTCCCTGAGAGTTCCAGACACCAACATTTTCTCTGAGAGCTCCAGACAACTATACATTCTCCCTCGTGAGTTCCAGACAACCACATTCTCCTGAGAGTTCCAGACAACAACATTCTCCCTGAGAGCTCCAGACAACAACATTCTCCATGAGAGTTCCAGACAACACATTCTCACTGAGAGTTCCAGACAACACATTCTCCCTGAGAGTTCCAGACAACAAGCATTCTCTCTGAGAGTTCCAGACAACAACATTCTCCTGAGAGCTCCAGACAACCAAATTCTCCTCTGATGAGTTCCAGACAACAACATTCTCCATGATGAGTTCCAGACAACACATTCTCCCTGAGAGCTTCCAGACAACAACATTCTCCCTGAGAGTTCCAGACAACAACATTCTCCCCTGAGAGTTCCAGACAACAACATTCTCCCTGAAGAGTTCCAGACAACAACATTCTCCCTGAAGTTCCAGACACAACATTCTCCCTGAGAGCTCCAGACAACACATTCTCCCTGAAAGTTCCAGACAACAACATTCTCCCTGAGAGTTCCAGACACAACATTCTCCCTGAGAGTTCCAGACAACAACATTCTCCCTGAGAGTTCCAGACAACAACATTCTCTCATGAGAATTCCAGACACAACATTCTCCCTGAGAGTTCCAGACACACATTCTCCATGACAGTTCCAGACAACACAATTCTCTCTGAGAGTTCCAGACAACAACATTCTCCCTGAGAGTTTCAGACAACAACATTCTCCTCGTGATTCCAGACAACAACATTCTCTCTGGAAGTTCCAGACAACCCATTCTCCCTGAGAGTTCCAGACCAACATTCTCCCTGAGAGTTCCAGACAACAACATTCTCCCTGAGAGTTCCAGACAACAACATTCTCTCTGAGAGTTCCAAGACAACAACATTCTCCCTGAGAGTTCAGACAAACACATTCTCCCTGAGAGTTCCAGACAACAACATTCTCCTCGAGAGTTCAGACACAACATTCTCCTCTGAGAGTTCCAGACAACAACATTCTCCTCTGAGAGTTCCAGACAACAAACATTCTCCCTGAGAGTTCCAGACAACAACATTCTCTCTGAGATGTTCCAGACAACAACATTCTCCCTGAGAGTTCCAGACAACAACATTCTCCCGTGAGGTTCCAGACAACAACATTCTCCCTGAGAGTTCCAGACAACAACATTTCTCCTGAGAGTCTCAGACAACAACATTCTCTCCTGAGAGTTCCAGACAACCACATTCTCCCTGAGAGTTCCAGACACAACATTCTCTCCTGAGAGTTCAAGACAACAACATTCTCTCTGAAGAGTTCCAGACAACAACATTCTCCTCTGAGAGTTCCAGACAACAACATTCTCCTGAGAGCTCCAGACAACCACATTCTCCCTGAGAGTTCAGACAACAAATTCTCCTGAGAGTTCCAGACAACAACCATTTTCTCTGAGAGCTCCAGACAACCACATTCTCCCTGAGAGTTCCAGACAACCACATTCTCCTGAGAGTTCCAGACAACAACTTATCCTGAGAGTTCAAGGACCACAAAATTCTCCCTGAGAGTTCCATACAACAACATTATCCCTGAGAATTCCATACAACAACATTCTCCTGAGAGTTCCAGACAAACAACATTCTCCTGCGAGTTCCAGACAACAACATTCTCCCTGAGAGTTCAGACAACAACATTCTCCCTGAGAGCTCCAGACAACAACATTCTCCTGAGAGTTCCAGACAACAACATTCTCCCTGAGAGTTTCCAGACAACAAACATTCTCCTGAGAGTTCCAGACAACACATTCTCCCTGAGAGTTCAGACAACAACATTCTCCCTGAGAGTTTCAGACAACAACATCTCCCTGAGAGTTCCAGACAACAACATTATCTCTGAGAATTCCTGACAACACATTCTCTCTGAGAGTTCCAGACAACAACATTCTCCTGAGAGTTCCAGACAACAACATTATCCCTGGGAGAGTTCCAGACTACAACATTCTTCTCCTGAGAGTTACAGACAACAACATTCTCCCTGAGAGTTCCAGACAACCACATTCTCCCTGAGAGTTCCAGACAACAACATTCTCCCTGAGAGTTCCAGACACACATTCTCCCTGAGAGTGTCCAGACAACAACATTCTCCTCGTGAGTTCCGAACAACCAACATTCTCCTGAGAGTTCCAGACAACCACATTTCTCCCTGAGAGTCTCAGACAACAACATTCTCTCGGAGAGTTCCAGACAAGCAACATTCTCCCTGAGAGTTTCCAGACAACTAACATTCTCCCTGAGAGTTCCAGACAACAACATTCTCCCTGAGATTCCAGACAACAACATTCTCCTGAGAGTTCCAGACAACAACATTCTACCTGAGAGTTCCAGACAACAACATTCTCCCTGAGAGTTCCAGACAACAACATTCTCTCTGAGAGTTCCAGACAACAACATTCTCCTCTGAGAGTTCCAGACAACAACATTCTCTCTGAGAGTTCCAAACAACAACATTCTCTCTGAGAGTTCCAGACAACAACATTCTCTCTGAGAGTTCCAGACAACAACATTCTCTCTGAGAGTTCCAGACAACAACATTCTCCCTGAGAGTTCCAGACAACAACATTCTCCCTGAGAGTTCCAGACAACAACATTCTCTCTGAGAGCTCCAGACAACAACATTCTCTCTGAGAGTTCCAGACAACAACATTCTCCCTGAGAGCTCCAGACAACCACATTCTCCCTGAGAGTTCCAGACAACAACATTCTCCCTGAGAGTTCCAGACAACAACATTCTCCTGAGAGCTCCAGACAACCACATCTCCCTGAGAGTTCCAGACAACAACATTCTCCCTGAGAGTTCCAGACAACAACATTCTCCCTGAGAGTTCCAGACAACAACATTCTCCCTGAGAGTTCCAGACAACAACATTCTCCCTGAGAGTTCCAGACAACAACATTCTCCCTGAGAGTTCCAGACAACAACATTCTCCCTGAGAGTTCCAGACAACAACATTCTCCCTGAGAGCTCCAGACAACAACATTCTCCCTGAGAGTTCCAGACAACACATTCTCCCTGAGAGTTCCAGACAACAACATTCTCCCTGAGAGTTCCAGACAACAACATTCTCCCTGAGAGTTCCAGACAACAACATTCTCCCTGAGAGTTCCAGACAACCACATTCTCCCTGAGAGTTCCAGACAACCACATTCTCCCTGAGAGTTCCAGACAACAACATTCTCCCTGAGAGTTCCAGACAACAACATTCTCCCTGAGAGTTCCATACAACAACATTCTCCCTGAGAGTTCCAGACAACAACATTCTCCTCTGAGAGTTCCAGACAACACATTCTCCCTGAGAGCTTCCAGACAACAACATTCTCTCTGAGTGGTCCAGACAACTACATTCTCCTCGAGAGTTCCAGACAACAACATTCTCCCTGAGAGTTCCAGACAACAACATTCTCCCTGAGAGTTCCAGACAACAACATTCTCCATGAGAGTTCCAGACAACAACATTCTCCCTGAGAGTTTCAAGACAACAACATTCTCCTGAGAGTTCCAGACAACAACATTCTCCTGAGAGTTCCAGACAACAACATTCTCCCTGAGAGTTCCAGACAACAACATTCTCCTGAGAGTCCATACAACAACATTCTCTCCTGAGAGTTCCAGACACAACATTCTCCTCGTGAGTTCCAGACAACAACATTCTCCCTGAGAGTTCCAGACAACACATTCTCCCTGAGAGTTCCAGACAACAACATTCTCCTGAGAGTTCCAGACAACAACATTCTCCCTGAGAGTTCCAGACAACACATTCTCCTGAGAGTTCCATACAACAACATTCTCCCTGAGAGTTCCAGACACAACATTCTTCCCTGAGAGTTCCAGACAACAACATTCTCCCTGACAGTTCCAGACAACAACATTCTCTCTGAGAGTTCCAGACAACAACATTCTCCCTGAGAGTTCCAGACAACAACATTCTCCTCTGAGAGTTCCAGACACAACATTCTCCTCTGAGAGTTCCAGACAACAACATTCTCCCTGAGAGTTCCAGACACACATTCTCCCTGAGAGTTCCAGACAAACATTCTCCTGAGAGTTCCAGACACAACATTTCTTTCCTCTGAGAGTTCCAGACAACCACATTCTCCCTGAGAGTTCCAGACAACCACCTTCTCCATGAGAGTTCCAGACAACAACATTCTCCCTGAGAGTTCAGACAACAACATTCTCTCTGAGAGTTCCAACAACAACATTCTCTCTGAGAGTCCAGACAACAACATCTCCCTGGGAGTTCCAGACAACAACATTCTCCCTGAGAGTTCCAGACAACAACATTCTCCCTGAGAGTTCCAGACAACATTCTCCCTGAGAGTTCCAGACAACAACATTCTCTCTGAGAGTTCCAGACAACAACATTCTCCCTGAGAGTTCCAGACAACAACATTCTCCTCTGAGAGTTCCAGACACAACATTCTCCTGAGAGTTCCAGACAACAACATTCTCTCTGAGAGTTCCAGACAACAACATTCTCCTGAGAGTTCCAGACAACAACATTCTCCTGAGAGTTCCAGACAACAACATTCTCTCTGAGAGTTCCAGACAACAACATTCTCCCTGAGAGTTCCAGACAACAACATTCTCTCTGAGAGTTCCAGACAACAACATTCTCCCTGAGAGTTCCAGACAACAACATTCTCTCTGAGAGTTCCAGACAACACATTCTCCCTGAGAGTTCCAGACAACAACATTCTCTCTGAGAGTTCCAGACAACAACATTCTCCCTGAGAGTTCCAGACAACAACATTCTCCCTGAAAGTTCCAGACAACAACATTCTCCTGTAGAGTTCCAGACAACAACATTCTCCCTGAGAGTTCCAGACAACAACATTCTCCCTGAGAGTTCCAGACAACAACATTCTCCCTGAGAGTTCAGACAACAACATTCTCCCTGAGAGTTCCAGACAACAACATTCTCCCTGAGAAGTTCCAGACAACAACATTCTCCTCTGAGAGTTCCAGACAACAACATTCTCCTCGAGAGTTCCAGACAACAACATTCTCCTCTGAGAGTTCCAGACAACAACATTCTCCCTGAGAGTCAGACAACAACATTCTCCCTGAGAGTTCCAGACAACAACATTCTCCCTGAGAGTTCCAGACAACCACATTCTCCCTGAGAGTTCCAGAAACAACATTCTCCCTGAGAGTTCCAGACAACAACATTCTCCCTGAGAGTTCCAGACAACAACATTCTCCCTGAGAGTTCCAGACAACAACATTCTCCCTGAGAGTTCCAGACAACAACATTCTCCCTGAGAGTTCCAGACAACAACATTCTCCCTGAGAGTTCCAGACAACAACATTCTCCCTGAGAGTTCCAGACAACAACATTCTCCCTGAGAGTTCCAGACAACAACATTCTCCCTGAAGTTCCAGACAACAACATTCTCCTGAGAGTTCCAGACAACAACATTCTCCTGAGAGTTCCAGACAACAACATTCTCCTGAGAGTTCCAGACAACAACATTCTCCCTGAGAGTTCCAGACAACAACATTCTCTCCTGAGAGTTCCAGACAACAACATTCTCCCTGAGAGTTCCAGACAACAACATTCTCTCTGAGAGTTCCAGACAACAACATTCTCCCTGAGAGTTCCAGACAACAACATTCTCCCTGAGAGTTCCAGACAACAACATTCTCCCTGAGAGTTCCAGACAACAACATTCTCCCTGAGAGTTCCAGACAACAACATTCCTCCCTGAGAGTTCCAGACAACAAACATTCTCCCTGAGAGTTCCAGACAACAACATTCTCCCTGAGAGTTCCAGACAACAACATTCTCCTGAGAGTTCCAGACAACAACATTCTCCCTGAGAGTTCCAGACAACAACATTCTCCCTGAGAGTTCCAGACAACAACATTCTCCCTGAGAGTTCCAGACAACAACATTCTCCCTGAGAGTTCCAGACAACAACATTCTCCTGAGAGTTCCAGACAACAACATTCTCCCTGAGAGTTCCAGACAACAACATTCTCCCTGAGAGTTCCAGACAACAACATTCTCCCTGAGAGTTCCAGACAACAACATTCTCCCTGAGAGCTCCAGACAACACATTCTCCCTGAGAGTTCCAGACAACAACATTCTCCCTGAGAGTTCCAGACAAAACATTCTCTCTGAGAGTTCCAGACAACAACATTCTCCCTGAGAGTTCCAGACAACAACATTCTCCCTGAGAGTTCCAGACAACAACATTCTCTCTGAGAGTTCCAAACAACAACATTCTCCTGAGAGTTCCAGACAACAACATTCTCCTGAGAGTTCCAGACAACAACATTCTCCCTGAGAGTTCCAGACAACAACATTCTCTCTGAGAGTTCCAGACAACAACATTCTCTCTGAGAGTTCCAGACAACAACATTCTCCCTGAGAGTTCCAGACAACAACATTCTCTCTGAGAGTTCCAGACAACAACATTCTCCCTGAGAGTTCCAGACAACAACATTCTCCCTGAGAGTTCCAGACAACAACATTCTCCCTGAGAGTTCCAGACAACAACATTCTCCCTGAGAGTTCCAGACAACAACATTCTCCCTGAGAGTTCCAGACAACAACATTCTCCCTGAGAGCTCCAGACAACAACATTCTCCCTGAGAGTTCCAGACAACAACATTCTCCCTGAGAGTTCCAGACAACAACATTCTCCTGAGAGCTTCCAGACAACAACATTCTCCCTGAGAGTTCCAGACAACAACATTCTCCCTGAGAGTTCCAGACAACAACATTCTCCCTGAGAGTTCCAGACAACAACATTCTCCCTGAGAGTTCCATACAACAACATTATCCCTGAGAGTTCCAGACAACAACATTCTCCCTGAGAGTTCCAGACAACAACATTCTCCTCGTGAGTTCCAGACAACAACATTCTCCTCGTGAGTTCCAGACAACCACATTCTCCCTGAGAGCTCCAGACAACAACATTCTCCCTGAGAGTTCCAGACAACAACATTCTCCCTGAGAGTTCCAGACAACAACATTCTCCCTGAGAGTTCCAGACAACAACATTCTCCTGAGATTCAGACAACACATTCTCCCTGAGAGTTCCAGACAACAACATTCTCCTCTGAGAGTTCCAGACAACAACATTCTCCCTGAGAGTTCCAGACAACAACATTCTCCCTGAGAGCTCCAGACAACAACATTCTCCCTGAGAGTTCCAGACAACAACATTCTCCCTGAGAGTTCCAGACAACAACATTCTCCCTGAGAGTTCCAGACAACAACATTCTCCTGAGAGTTCCAGACACAACATTCTCCCTGAGAAGTTCCAGACAACAACATTCTCCTGAGAGTTCCAGACAACAACATTCTCCCTGAGAGTTCCAGACAACCAACATTCTCCCTGAGAGTTCCAGACAACAACATTCTCTCCTGAGAGTTCCAGACAACAACATTCTCCTCGAGAGTTCCAGACAACAACATTCTCCCTGAGAGTTCCAGACAACAACATTCTCTCTGAGAGTTCCCAGACAACAACATTCTCCCTGAGAGTTCCAGACAACAACATTCTCCCTGAGAGTTCCAGACAACAACATTCTCCTCTGAGAGTTCCAGACAACAACATTCTCCCTGAGAGTTCCAGACAACAACATTCTCCTTGAGAGTTCCAGACAACAACATTCTCCCTGAGAGTTCCAGACAACAACATTCTCCTCTGAGAGTTCCAGACAACCACATTCTCCTGAGAGTTCCAGACAACAACATTCTCCTGAGAGTTCCAGACAACAACATTCTCTCCTGAGAGTTTCCAGACAACAACATTCTCCCTGAGAGTTTCCAGACAAGCAACATTCTCCCTGAGAGTTCCAGACAACAACATTCTCTCTGAGAGTTCCAGACACAACATTCTCTCTGAGAGTTCCAGACAACAACATTCTCTCTGAAAGTTCCAGACAACAACATTCTCCCTGAGAGTTCCAGACAACAACATTCTCTCTGAGAGTTCCAGACAACAACATTCTCCCTGAGAGTTCCAGACAACAACAATCTCCCTGAGAGTTCCAGACAACAACATTCTCTCTGAGAGTTCCAAACAACAACATTCTCCCTGAGAGTTCCAGACAACAACATTCTCTCTGAGAGTTCCAGACAACAACATTCTCCCTGAGAGTTCCAGACAACAACATTCTCTCTGAGAGCTCCAGACAACAACATTCTCTCTGAGAGTTCCAGACAACAACATTCTCTCTGAGAGTTCCAGACAACAACATTCTCCCTGAGAGTTCCAGACAACAACATTCTCCCTGACAGTTCCAGACAACAACATTCTCCCTGACAGTTCCAGACAACAACATTCTCTCTGAGAGTTCCAGACAACAACATTCTCCCTGAGAGTTCCAGACAACAACATTCTCCTCGTGAGTTCCAGACAACAACATTCTCCCTGAGAGTTCCAGACAACAACATTCTCCCTGAGAGTTCCAGACAACAACATTCTCCCTGAGAGTTCCAGACAACAACATTCTCCCTGAGAGTTCCAGACAACAACATTCTCCCTGAGAGTTCCAGACAACAACATTCTCCCTGAGAGTTCCAGACAACAACATTCTCCCTGAGAGTTCCAGACAACAACATTCTCCTCGAGAGTTCCAGACAACAACATTCTCCCTGAGAGTTCCAGACAACAACATTCTCCCTGAGAGTTCCAGACAACAACATTCTCCCTGAGAGTTCCAGACAACAACATTCTCCCTGAGAGTTCCAGACAACAACATTCTCCCTGAGAGATTCAGACAACAACATTCTCCCTGAGAGCTCCAGACAACAACATTCTCCCTGAGAGTTCCAGACAACAACATTCTCCCTGAGAGTTCCAAAAAACAACATTCTCCCTGAGAGTTCCATACAACAACATTCTCCCTGAGAGTTCCAGACAACAACATTCTCCTCGTGAGTTCCAGACAACAACATTCTCCCTGAGAGTTCCAGACAACAACATTCTCCCTGAGAGTTCCAGACAACAACATTCTCCCTGAGAGTTCCATACAACAACATTCTCCCTGAGAGTTCCAGACAACAACATTCTCCTCGTGAGTTCCAGACAACAACATTCTCCCTGAGAGTTCCAGACAACATTCTCCCTGAGAGTTCCAGACAACAACATTCTCCCTGAGAGTTCCAGACAACCACATTCTCCCTGAGAGTTCCAGACAACAACATTCTCCCTGAGAGTTCCAAACAACAACATTCTCCCTGAGAGTTTCAGACAACAACATTCTCTCTGAGAGTTTTAAACAACAACATTCTCCCTGAGAGTTCCAGACAACAACATTCTCTCTGAGAGTTCCAGACAACAACATTCTCTCTGAGAGTTCCAGACAACAACATTCTCCCTGAGAGTTTCAGACAACAACATTCTCCCTGAGAGTTCCAGACAACAACATTCTCTCTGAGAATTCCAGACAACATTCTCTCTGAGAGTTCCAGACAACAACATTCTCTCTGAAAGTTCCAGACAACAACATTCTCCCTGAGAGTTCCAGACAACAACATTCTCTCTGAGAGTTCCAGACAACAACATTCTCCCTGAGAGTTCCAGACAACAACAATCTCCCTGAGAGTTCCAGACAACAACATTCTCTCTGAGAGTTCCAAACAACAACATTCTCCCTGAGAGTTCCAGACAACAACATTCTCTCTGAGAGTTCCAGACAACAACATTCTCTCTGAGAGTTCCAGACAACAACATTCTCTCTGAGAGCTCCAGACAACAACATTCTCTCTGAGAGTTCCAGACAACAACATTCTCCCTGAGAGTTCCAGACAACAACATTCTCCCTGAGAGTTCCAGACAACAACATTCTCCCTGAGAGATCCAGACAACAACATTCTCCCTGACAGTTCCAGACAACAACATTCTCTCTGAGAGTTCCAGACAACAACATTCTCCCTGAGAGTTCCAGACAACAACATTCTCCCTGAGAGTTCCAGACAACAACATTCTCTCTGATAGTTCCAGACAACAACATTCTGTCTGAGAGTTCCAGACAACAACAATCTCCCTGAGAGTTCCAGACAACAACATTCTCTCTGAGAGTTCCAGACAACAACATTCTCCCTGAGAGTTCCAGACAACAACATTCTCTCTGAGAGTTCCAGACAACAACATTCTCCCTGAGAGTTCCAGACAACAACATTCTCTCTGAGAGCTCCAGACAACAACATTCTCTCTGAGAGTTCCAGACAACAACATTCTCCCTGAGAGCTCCAGACAACCACATTCTCCCTGAGAGTTCCAGACAACAACATTCTCCCTGAGAGTTCCAGACAACAACATTTTCTCTGAGAGCTCCAGACAACCACATTCTCCCTGAGAGTTCCAGACAACCACATTCTCCCTCAGAGTTCCAGACAACAACATTATCCCTGAGAGTTCAAGACCACAAAATTCTCCCTGAGAGTTCCATACAACAACATTATCCCTGAGAATTCCATACAACAACATTCTCCCTGAGAGTTCCAGACAACAACATTCTCCTCGTGAGTTTCAGACAACAACATTCTCCTCGTGAGTTCCAGACAACCACATTCTCCCTGAGAGCTCAAGACAACAACATTCTCCCTGAGAGTTCCAGACAACAACATTCTCCCTGAGAGTTCCAGACAACAACATTCTCCCTGAGAGTTCCATACAACAACATTCTCCCTGAGAATTTTAGACAACAACATTCTCCCTGAGAGCTCCAGACAACAACATTCTCCCTGAGAGTTCCAGACAACAACATTCTCCCTGAGAGTTCCAAAAAACAACATTCTCCCTGAGAGTTCCATACAACAACATTCTCCCTTAGAGTTCCAGACAACAACATTCTCTCTGAGAGTTCCAGACAACTACATTCTCCTGAGAGTTCCAGACAACAACATTCTCCCTGAGAGTTCCAGACAACAACATTCTCCCTGAGAGTTCCAGACAACAACATTCTCTCTGAGAGTTCCAGACAACAACATTCTCCCTGAGAGTTCCAGACAACAACATTCTCCTCGTGAGTTCCAGACAACAACATTCTCCTCGTGAGTTCCAGACAACCACATTCTCCCTGAGAGCTCAAGACAACAACATTCTCCCTGAGAGTTCCAGACAACAACATTCTCCCTGAGAGTTCCAGACAACAACATTCTCCCTGAGAGTTCCATACAACAACATTCTCCTGAGAGTTTTCAGACAACACATTCTCCCTGAGAGCTTCCAGACAACAACATTCTCCATGAGAGTTCCAGACAACAACATTCTCCCTGAGAGCTCCAAAAAACAACATTCTCCCTGAGAGTTCCATACAACAACATTTTCCCTGAGAGTTCCAGACAACAACATTCTCCTCGTGAGTTCCAGACAACAACATTCTCCCTGAGAGTTCCAGACAACAACATTCTCCCTGAGAGTTCCAGACAACAACATTCTCCCTGAGAGTTCCATACAACAACATTCTCCCTGAGAGTTCCAGACAACAACATTCTCCTCGTGAGAGTTCCAGACAACAACATTCTCCCTGACAGTTCCAGACAACAGCATTCTCCCTGAGAGTTCCAGACAACAACATTCTCCCTGAGAGCTTCCAGACAACAACATTCTCTCTGAGAGTTCCAGACAACAACATTCTTCTGAGAGTTCCAGACAACAACATTCTCCCTGAGAGTTCCAGACAACAACATTCTCTCTGAGAGTTCCAGACAACAACATTCTCCCTGAGAGTTCCAGACAACAACATTCTCCCTGAGAGTTCCAGACAACAACATTCTCCCTGAGAGTTCCAGACAACAACATTCTCCTCTGAGAGTTCCAGACAACAACATTCTCCTGAGAGTTCCAGACAACAACATTCTCCCTGAGAGTTCCAGACAACAACATTCTCCCTGAGAGTTCCAGACAACAACATTCTCCCTGAGAGTTCCAGACAACAACATTCTCCCTGAGAGTTCCAGACAACAACATTCTCCTCGTGAGTTCCAGACAACAACATTCTCTCTGAGAGTTCCAGACAACAACATTCTCCCTGAGAGTTCCAGACAACAACATTCTCCCTGAGAGTTCCAGACAACAACATTCTCCCTGAGAGTTCCAGACAACAACATTCTCCCTGAGAGTTCCAGACAACAACATTCTCCCTGAGAGTTCCAGACAACAACATTCTCCCTGAGAGTTCCAGACAACAACATTCTCCCTGAGAGTTCCAGACAACAACATTCTCCCTGAGAGTTCCAGACAACAACATTCTCTCTGAGAGTTCCAGACAACAACATTCTCCCTGAGAGTTCCAGACAACAACATTCTCCCTGAGAGTTCCAGACAACAACATTCTCCCTGAGAGTTCCATACAACAACATTCTCCCTGAGAGTTCCAGACAACAACATTCTCCTCTGAGAGTTCCAGACAACAACATTCTCCCTGAGAGTTCCAGACAACAACATTCTCCCTGAGAGTTCCAGACAACAACATTCTCCCTGAGAGTTCCAGACAACAACATTCTCCCTGAGAGTTCCAGACAACAACATTCTCCCTGAGAGTTCCAGACAACAACATTCTCCCTGAGAGTTCCAGACAACAACATTCTCCCTGAGAGTTCCAGACAACAACATTCTCTCTGAGAGTTCCAGACAACAACATTCTCCCTGAGAGTTCCAGACAACAACATTCTCCTCGTGAGTTCCAGACAACAACATTCTCTCTGAGAGTTCCAGACAACAACATTCTCCCTGAGAGTTCCAGACAACAACATTCTCTCTGAGAGTTCCAGACAACAACATTCTCTCTGAGAGTTCCAGACAACAACATTCTCTCTGAGAGTTCCAGACAACAACATTCTCTCTGAGAGTTCCAGACAACAACATTCTCCCTGAGAGTTCCAGACAACAACATTCTCTCTGAGAGTTCCAGACAACAACATTCTCCCTGAGAGTTCCAGACAACAACATTCTCCCTGAGAGTTCCAGACAACAACATTCTCTCTGAGAGTTCCAGACAACAACATTCTCTCTGAGAGTTCCAGACAACAACATTCTCCCTGAGAGTTCCAGACAACAACATTCTCCCTGAGAGTTCCAGACAACAACATTCTCCCTGAGAGTTCCAGACAACAACATTCTCTCTGAGAGTTCCAGACAACAACATTCTCCCTGAGAGTTCCAGACAACAACATTCTCCCTGAGAGCTCCAGACAACCACATTCTCTCTGAGAGTTCCAGACAACAACATTCTCCCTGAGAGTTCCAGGCAACAACATTCTCCCTGAAAGTTCCAGACAACAACATTCTCCCTGAGAGTTCCAGACAACAACATTCTCCCTGAGAGTTCCAGACAACAACATTCTCCTCGAGAGTTCCAGACAACAACATTCTCCCTGAGAGTTCCAGACAACAACATTCTCCCTGAGAGCTCCAGACAACAACATTCTCCCTGAGAGTTCCAGACAACAACATTCTCCCTGAGAGTTCCAGACAACAACATTATCACTGAGAGTTCCAGACAACAACATTCTCCCTGAGAGTTCCAGACAACAACATTCTCCCTGAGAGTTCCAGACAACAACATTCTCCCTGAGAGTTCCAGACAACAACATTCTCCCTGAGAGTTCCAGACAAACAACATTCTCCCTGAGAGTTCCATACAACAACATTCTCCCTTAGAGTTCCAGACAACAACATTCTCCTCGTGAGTTCCAGACAACAACATTCTCCCTGAGAGTTCCAGACAACAACATTCTCCCTGAGAGTTCCAGACAACAACATTCTCCCTGAGAGTTCCCATACAACAACATTCTCCCTGAAAGTTCCAGACAACAACATTCTCCCTGAGAGTTCCAGACAACAACATTCTCCCTGAGAGTTCCATACAACAACATTCTCCCTGAGAGTTCCATACAACAACATTCTCTCTGAGAGTTCCAGACAACAACATTCTCCCTGAGAGTTCCAGACAACAACATTCTCCCTGAGAGTTCCAGACAACAACATTCTCCTGAGAGTTCCAGACAACAACATTCTCCCTGAGAGTTCCAGACAACAACATTCTCCCTGAGAGTTCCAGACAACAACATTCTCCCTGAGAGTTCCAGACAACAACATTCTCTCTGAGAGTTCCAGACAAACAACATTCTCCCTGAGAGTTCCAGACAACAACATTCTCCCTGAGAGTTCCAGACAACAACATTCTTCTCGTGAGTTCCAGACAACAACATTCTCCCTGAGAGTTCCAGACAACAACATTCTCCCTGAGAATTCCAGACAACAACATTCTCCCCGAGAGTTCCATACAACAACATTCTCCCTGAGAGTTCCAGACAACAACATTCTCCTCGTGAGTTCCAGACAACAACATTCTCCCTGAGAGTTCCAGACAACATTCTCCCTGAGAGTTCCAGACAACATTCTCCCTGAGAGTTCCAGGCAACAACATTCTCCCTGAGAGTTCCAGACAACCACATTCACCCTGAGAGTTCCAGACAACAACATTCTCCATGAGAATTCCAAACAACAACATTCTCCCTGAGAGTTTCAGACAACAACATTCTCTCTGAGAGTTCCAAACAACAACATTCTCCCTAAGAGTTCCAGACAACAACATTCTCTCTGAGAGTTCCAGACAACAACATTCTCTCTGAGAGATCCATACAACAACATTCTCCCTGAGAGTTTCAGACAACAACATTCTCCCTGAGAGTTCCAGACAACAACATTCTCTCTGAGAATTCCAGACAACAACATTCTCTCTGAGAGTTCCAGACAACAACATTCTCTCTGAAAGTTCCAGACAACAACATTCTCCCTGAGAGTTCCAGACAACAACATTCTCTCTGATAGTTCCAGACAACAACATTCTCTCTGAGAGTTCCAGACAACAACATTCTCCCTGAGAGTTCCAGACAACAACATTCTCTCTGAGAGTTCCAGACAACAACATTCTCCCTGAGAGTTCCAGACAACAACATTCTCTCTGAGAGCTCCAGACAACAACATTCTCTCTGAGAGTTCCAGACAACAACATTCTCCCTGAGAGCTCCAGACAACCACATTCTCCCTGAGAGTTCCAGACAACAACATTCTCCCTGAGAGTTCCAGACAACAACATTTTCTCTGAGAGCTCCAGACAACCACATTCTCCCTGAGAGTTCCAGACAACCACATTCTCCCTCAGAGTTCCAGACAACCACATTCTACCTCAGAGTTCCAGACAACAACATTATCCCTGAGAGTTCCATACCACAAAATTCTCCCTGAGAGTTCCATACAACAACATTATCCCTGAGAATTCCATACAACAACATTCTCCCTGAGAGTTCCAGACAACAACATTCTCCTCGTGAGTTTCAGACAACAACATTCTCCTCGTGAGTTCCAGACAACCACATTCTCCCTGAGAGCTCAAGACAACAACATTCTCCCTGAGAGTTCCAGACAACAACATTCTCCCTGAGAGTTCCAGACAACAACATTCTCCCTGAGAGTTCCATACAACAACATTCTCCCTGAGAATTTTAGACAACAACATTCTCCCTGAGAGCTCCAGACAACAACATTCTCCCTGAGAGTTCCAGACAACAACATTCTCCCTGAGAGTTCCAAAAAACAACATTCTCCCTGAGAGTTCCATACAACAACATTCTCCCTTAGAGTTCCAGACAACAACATTCTCCTCGTGAGTTCCAGACAACAACATTCTCCCTGAGAGTTCCAGACAACAACATTCTCCCTGAGAGTTCCAGACAACAACATTCTCCCTGAGAGTCCCATACAACAACATTCTCCCTGAGAGTTCCAGACAACAACAATTTCCCTGAGAGTTCCAGACAACAACATTCTCCCTGAGAGTTCCAGACAACAACATTCTCCCTGAGAGTTCCAGACAACAACATTCTCTCTGAGAGTTCCAGACAACAACATTCTCCCTGAGAGTTCCAGACAACAACATTCTCCCTGAGAGTTCCAGACAACAACATTCTCCCTGAGAGTTCCAGACAACAACATTCTCCCTGAGAGTTCCAGACAACAACATTCTCCCTGAGAGTTCCAGACAACAACATTCTCCTCGTGAGTTCCAGACAACAACATTCTCCTCGTGAGTTCCAGACAACCACATTCTCCCTGAGAGCTCAAGACAACAACATTCTCCCTGAGAGTTCCAGACAACAACATTCTCCCTGAGAGTTCCAGACAACAACATTCTCCCTGAGAGTTCCATACAACAACATTCTCCCTGAGAGTTTTAGACAACAACATTCTCCCTGAGAGCTCCAGGCAACAACATTCTCCATGAGAGTTCCAGACAACAACATTCTCCCTGAGAGTTCCAAAAAACAACATTCTCCCTGAGAGTTCCATACAACAACATTTTCCCTGAGAGTTCCAGACAACAACATTCTCCTCGTGAGTTCCAGACAACAACATTCTCCCTGAGAGTTCCAGACAACAACATTCTCCCTGAGAGTTCCAGACAACAACATTCTCCCTGAGAGTTCCATACAACAACATTCTCCCTGAGAGTTCCAGACAACAACATTCTCCTCGTGAGCTCCAAAAAACAACATTCTCCCTGAGAGTTCCAGACAACATTCTCCCTGAGAGTTCCAGACAACAACATTCTCCCTGAGAGTTCCAGACAACCACATTCTCCCTGAGAGTTACAGACAACAACATTCTCCCTGAGAGTTCCAAACAACAACATTCTCCCTGAGAGTTCCAGACAACAACATTCTCTCTGAGAGTTCCAAACAACAACATTCTCCCTGAGAGTTCCATACAACAACATTCTCCCTGAGAGTTCCAGACAACAACATTTTCCCCGAGAGTTCCAGACAACAAAATTCTCCCTGAGAGTTCCAGACAACAACATTCTCCCTGAGAGTTCCAGATAACAACATTCTCCCTGAGAGTTCCAGACAACAACATTCTCCCTGAGAGTTCCAGACAACAACATTATCTCTGAGAGTTCCAAACAACAACATTCTCTCTGAGAGGTCCAGACAACAACATTCTCCCTGAGAGTTCCAGACAACAACATTCTCTCTGAGAGTTCCAGTCAACAACATTCTCTCTGAGAGTTCCAGACAAGAACATTCTCCCTGAGAGTTTCAGACAACAACATTCTCCCTGAGAGTTCCAGACAACAACATTCTCTCTGAGAATTCCAGACAACAACATTCTCTCTGAGAGTTCCAGACAACAACATTCTTTCTGAAAGTTCCAGACAACAACATTCTCCATGAGAGTTCCAGACAACAACATTCTCTCTGAGAATTCCAGATAACAACATTCTCCCTGAGAGTTCCAGACAACAACATTCTCTCTGAGAGTTCCAGACAACAACATTCTCCCTGTGAGTTCCAGACAACAACATTCTCCCTGAGAGTTCCAGACAACAACATTCTCCCTGCGAGTTCCAGACAACAACATTGTCCCTGAGAGTTCCAGACAACAACATTCTCTCTGAGAGTTCCAGACAACTACATTCTCTCTGAGAGTTCCAGACAACAACATTCTCCTCGTGAGTTCCAGACAACAACATTCTCCTTGTGAGTTCTAGACAACAACATTCTCCTCGTGAGTTCCAGAGAACAACATTCTCTCTGAGAGTTCCAGACAACAACATTCTCCCTGAGAGTTCCAGACAACAACATTCTCCTCGTGAGTTCCAGACAACAACATTCTCCTCGTGAGTTCCAGACAACAACATTCTCCTCGTGTGGTCCAGACAACCTCATTCTCTCTGTGATTTCCAGACAATCACATTCTCTCTGTGAGTTCCAGACAATCACATTCTCTCTGTGAGTTCCACACAATCACATTCTCTGCGAGTTCCAGACATTGACATGTTCTCTGCGAGTTCTAGGATGCCTGTACAATCACATGATTTCATGCTTTCTTTGAGTTCTAGAATGCCTGTACATTCACATACTTTCTGTGCAAGTCTGCATGGCCGAATGGGTAAGAACACATGTTCTTAAACATTTGTTGTGCTGATGCCGAGGTAAGCGGTTCAACCACTAGAACGGACAGCTGGACAAAAATGTTGACCTGTCGTCCTTGACTTTAGGATGTAAATTACAAGTACCTCTGAAGTCGGAGTGGGTTTGCTTGATGGCGAGGGGCACTGTAAAAAGGGAAAGCTAACCCACACGCAAAATTCTTTCCATCCCTACTATAAATAATGTTTATAGACTACGCCTGAGTTCAAAGCGAGTGAACAAAAAAAAACACTCTCTGTCAGTTCTAGAAATCACATGCTCACTGTGAGATCCAGAAAGTCACAAGCTCTCTGTCAGTTCTAGAAATCACATGCTCACTGTGAGATCCAGAAAGTCACAAGTTCTCTGTGAGTTCCAGACAATCACATGCCTTCTGTAAGTTTTAAGATGCCTGTACAAATCATGCTCTCTATAAGTCCCAGGTGCCTGTACAATCATAAGTTCTCTGTAAATCCACTGTGGAACAACTCATAAAATCACAGCCATGTTTTCCAGACTTAGCCTCACATTTTTAATTTCGGAGTCTTTAAGAAAACCCTTTTGAAAATGTTATTTTTAATGTAATATCCATTGTACTCAAGATTTTGTCAGTAGATCTCACTGGCTTAGTCGCCTGACTGACTTTCTGGGCAGGTCACATATTTTTGTCTCACTTTTGTTTTCCTTTGAACTAATGTGTAACTTCCGTTAACTCTTTGCGTGTCATCTTTCTATCATAGTTATTCTCTCTGGACCATGACAATCATCATGATGTAGGACATGGATTACAGAGTGTACCCGCCTGACAGAGTGTGGCTCTTTGTCTCAATTCTCCTGTCTTGTGAACATGCATGCCCAGCCTGTCGCCCATGTCCATGTCCTGAGTTCACCGCCATGTGGATCGAAACCAGATTCTTCCTCCACGAAGCATGCAGTCTTTTACTGTTCTTCTAAACTATTGTGAGCGTCTTTTGAACAAAGTATTTCACTTTCCAGACATAATACTGTTTATGAGGATCCTCTCTTCTCTGTTTATATATTGTTAAATCATTTATTTAAAAACATAAATGGAATAATCTTTAACATGCAATTCATAGAAATAGACGAAATGTACATTTTGATCTATAGATCCTATTCCAGGATGTGGATAATCAATGGGAAATGTTGAAGAATTCAATCTGTTTGGCTGCAGAAACAATTATTCCAAAATTAAAGAAGGTGGGTCGTAAGAAATGGATGACTGAAGAAATGTTACAACTAACAGAAACATGAAGACTCAACAAAAATAATTCTACCAAATATGAAGAAATTCACAGACAAGTCAGAATATTATTTAAGGAGGCAAAAGAAGTAGAGATGAACAGAATGATATTCAATTTAATAATGAAGGACGGCCAATTTTGAAGATGGAGGTTCGAAATGTTCTTAAACATATGAAAGCTGGCAAGTCCCCCAGATCAGATAAACATCACAACAAAAATGATTAAAGCTTTAGAAGAATATGGAATAGATCAAGTCACCAGACTGCTGAACTCATTATATGATACCGGACATATACCTTCTGAATTATGTAATTCTGAATTTATTGCAATCCCAAAGAAATCAGGAGCCTTGGAATGTGATCAACATAGAACAATTAGTATAATGAGTCACATCACAAAGATTTTGCTACGAATTATCATGCGAAGAGTGAGGAAGAAAATACAACCTGAAATAGGGGAAGAACAATGTGGGTTTGTAGAAGGAAAGGGTACAGTAAATGCTGTGTATATGCTGCTACTCAGTTATTGAACGTTCTATAGAAGTAAACAAAGATATACATCTTTGCTTTATTGACTACACAAAGGCTTTCGATAGAGTAAGACATGTCATCATGGTAGATATGCTTGCAGATCTACAAATTGATGGGAAAGACAGTAGATTTATAAAAATTAGATATAGATGATACAGTACTGATTGCAGACAATGAGCAGGATCTGCAACAATTAGTAGATGTGGTTGTTGTACACAGTGAACAACTGGGATTAGAATTAAATTGTAAAAAGACTCAGGTTATGGTCGTCACTAGGAAGAAAGAAGTGCCACAATGTAATATACAAGTAAATGGAAATATTCTTCAACAAGTGAATCAGTACAATTATCTCAGAACAGTCATAACATCTGATGGGAGATGCCTTGAAGAGATTAGAACAAGAATCGCCAAGGTGAAAGTAGCCTTTAGCAAGATGAAAAACATACTGACCAATAAAAAGATGTCAATTGAAATGAGAAAAAGAGTGTTAAAGTGCTACATAGAGCCTGTTCTTTTGTATGGATGTGAAATTTGGACAATGAGCAGTCAAGCTGAAAAAACATCTGATCGCTGCAGAAATGTGGTTTCTAAGGAAAATGCAAAGAATACCATGGACAGACAGAAAAACCAATGACCAAGTACTACAGGAGACAAATGAAAATCATAAATTTATTAGAGAAATTAGACGCAGACAGTCAACATTTTTTGGACATGTTATGAGAAGTAATGGATTGGAGAACTTAGTGACAACTGGCGAGATCGAAGGGAACAGACCAAGGGGAAGACCGAGAGGAAAATACCTGGATGCCTTGGCCACATGGCTTGGTCGAATCAAGAATACTGAGCTGATCCACGACTCTGGTGATCGAGTGAAATGGCGAGTCATGACCGCCCACGCGTTCCAGCATGGCACGTGATTGATTGTACATTTTGAAAGATAATACTATAAAATTAATAGAAGAACAGAAATTACAAAGATCGTTTAGTCTTAAATTTACAACAAAATTCACGCACATAAAAGATTGCACTGGCCACCCAAGTCACTGTTAGGAAATTATACCCTGATGTCTGTCAAGTTAATTTCAGGAGTCATTAGTGCATGTCACAGCCTCACATAGGGGTGGTAACCAACATAAAGTAAGAGATAGTGGTGAAGGGGCTAAAACTCCCGCTCAAGGGAAAGAAGTGAGTCACTCGAAGGCTTGAAGAATCCAGAGCCTTCTCGAAGGACTGGTCAGTGTGTTCACTTACTTGCTCCCGGACGAGCCCCCAAGTAGCCTGTTACAGTCTTAGATCTCTAGGGGATCTGAACTCGGGCTCACACAGGCAACAAACTCCGTTAGATACAACATAGCAACATTTATTTATATAATATATACAGTGCGCTGGCGAAGTGGGTTTTGACAAGCCCGCACTTGACAAGTTGCGTATCACAGAGGTTTTACATCACACATGATTATAACAAACAATTCTAAGCAACTATCTAGCATATGTCGACGACCCTTAAATACACATGGGTCTGAACTATTAAGTCCCCCTAAGGTAAGCCCTGTTGCTTCTCCGATGTCCAGTCTGTCTCTGCCGTTTCACACGTGTCGCAATCCGACACGGGTGGTATCTCTATCCGAGTTTCTCGTGGACCCCGTAATCGGCGGGCCACCTCAGTGTCCACGGGACAGTGGACACACTGACCAGTCCTTCGAGAAGGCTCTGGATTCTTCAAGCCTTCGAGTGACTCACTTCTTTCCCTTGAGCGGGAGTTTTAGCCCCTTCGCCACTATCTCTTACTTTATGTTGGTTACCGCCCCTATGTGAGGCTGTGACAGTGCAGTATTAGGAAATTATACCCAGCAGTTTATAATTTCTTGTTCCACAATTATATATTCATTGGTAATATTAACTAGAGCTGAGACATCACATTGCTTTAATATACACCAGGACATTTGGCGTACTTCTGGGGTGTTCACCTTGTGGTTCGTGAAAAACAGATTGATGACCTGAACGCCACATTTACTATCACTGAGACAGACCCAATTTGTTTTTCCCTAGTACTCTAACGGTTGGTCTTATCTGACCCAATTTGTTGTTCCAGTTCTCTAATAGTTGGTCTTATCTGATGTGTCTGGAAAACACTGAAAGCTCAGATCTTAAATGACCACTTCCACGAAGACTAACTCTTGGTTACCACAATGTAATTCAGCGAGTAGACTAAAGGTACAATCAAAGATAATGGCGTCTAGTATCACCACGTCGTCAAACAGTACTAATGTCGTTACTTCTGTTTTGAATTGTTACACAACTTTCAACAAAAGCAAGGAGAAATAACTCCCAAACACTCAGTCTCACAAAGTCCATGTAGAAGTTCAGTGACCACCTCTATCTCCATTCCCTTTCTGAAAGCCCCATTAGTTTATAACCCACCACGTGATCTCGAGTACATATATATTCCGCTGAAGGCAGTGACATGGCACAAGTTACCCATAGCTGGCATCATGATTCTTGTGAACATGTCTGCAGCACTTCAAATCTGCTAAAAAGCATTGATTGGAACAAATAAACCCACATGGCAGATAAATCTGAGGCTAATAGTACCAACCATAGTAAGATAATCGGAATCTGAGCTGTTGGATGCTTAGTAGTAATCATCATCATCATCATAATTATAATAATAATTATCATCATCATCATCATCATCATCATCATCATCATCATCATCATCATCATCATTCATCATCGTCATCATCATCAGAGTCTGGGTGACCGTGGTCCAATACTGCAGCTGTTCTTGACAGCAGGAGATGTGTATCCCTTGGCTGATTTAAACAAAAGTTTGTCCTTCATCATCTGAGGTAGAGGAGTGAGTCAACTCTGGTCTCACGTCCAAGGGATGGGCCTACGGCTGATGACACTGCCACCAGAGACAGTTGGACCAGGGACATGGGCTGGGAGGATAGTTCTTGCAGGAAGTTCAATGATTTCTCTTTATGATATTGTTTAAGCAGACACTCCATTGCCTTGTTACATGAAAACATGGACAGGTCAGAGCTTGTCAGAAATAGAATGTCCACAAAATATCGGGCTAGTGGCATCCGCCCAAACAACAGAGCAACACAGAGCGGTGACATGGTTGATGGTATATTAGACGCTTTGCTCAAAACCGTTTTCTTTGTCTCGAAGTCTGCAGGTCCTAAACCATGTTGGATGAGTTTAGGGATTAAATAAATTTTGTCCTGAAACATTATACTGTGTAGACATTCATGGCTGAGATAAGAAGGTCTGGCGCCTCCATCTAGCAATGTTTTAATGCACAATATCGTGGTATTTTCAAGAAATTCTGTGACCGGCAGACATGAAAGTGCGGTTTGTGAATGAATATTCTTGCTGACAGCGTTGACCTCGGCTCCAGCATCAAGCAATGACGTCATCAAAGATGCTCTGGACGTCCTAGCGGCCAGCATTAAGGGAGATAAACCACCACTATTCTGACAGTTGACATTGCTCCCAGCTTTCAGCAGACATGCCAACATCTTCTTACAGTGCCTGGGATTGGCAATCAGTAGATGATGCAAGGCTGTGTTTTCCTGGTTGTCTTTTATGTTTATATCAGCACCCCCTTCTATTAGCGCTTTCATAATTCGAATATTTTCTTTCTTGGCACACACCATAAGAGGTGTTAATCCGTCATTGTTGTGAACATTGATAACAATTTTCTTGTCTCTGGCGGAGTCTATCAAACAACAGACATTCTCAGAATATTCCAGCTGGATAGCGTGATGAAGTGGAGTATCGCCGTTGTTGTCCTTGTCATTAACATCAGCACCATTGTCTAACAACATCTGTAGCATGCTCTCACACTCACCTTGGGAGGCTGCCATCATTAATGGTGTTTTACCTTCTTCACTTCTACAGTTGACCGACGCTCCATTGTCTATCAAAACCTGACACAACTCAACTGTAGAGGTATATTTACATTTCCTGTTTTGAATCATGTGAATCAGCGGTGTCTCAATGCCATATCTGCTTGTTGTTGCCTGATTGATGTCAGCTCCTCTCTGGATCAGAAACTGGGCAACCTCTACACTGGTTGATGCCATTAGTGGTGTCTGCGCATACGAATCCACTTCATTGACGCCAATGCCAGCATCCAGAATATGACCAATGATTTCACAATTCCCTTTCTCTACGGCAGAAATGAGCAATTTTCTAGCAATTTGAGGTGATTGTGAAAAAAGATCCATAATTTCAGGTTTGTAATTATCAAACAGGAAGTGCGTGTACTCTGCTACCTGATGATCTATAGCAGAACTCAAGGCACATTGAACATCCATCTTAGCTCCACGTTGGGTGAGCAGCTTGGCACACTCAATATGGTTATTTCTGAGGGCAAGGTCAAGAGCCGAGTCAGAATTCCCATCCCAGTTGATGTCAGCTTGATATTTCAGCAACAGTTTAATAAGGTCTCGGCGTCCGTTTCTTGCTGCTATATACAATGGATCTTGTCCCCTTATATATGAACAACTACCAATGTCAGTACTATATGCACACAGAAGCTCAACCAACTGAAAGTTCCCTGACTCTACAGCTCGAGACAGTAGTTTGGGCGCAAGTCCTTGGTTAACATCCGCGCCATTTTCCAGTAGCCTCTGGATGATTTTCTTGTCAGTTGCACTAAACCTTTCCATGTTCAATTGCTGGGGATTAATAAACATGTACATTAGAGCTCTATCTATTTTATATTTTTTGTCTGAACTGGAGGAAAACTGACAATCTAGGAACTTATTCAAGGATATGATGTCACCAGACTTAATGGCCAGTTCTAGCGGTGATGCCCCAGTTCTAGCATGTTCTTTAAGAATTGCATACACACCTGAAAGTCCAACTCTTGCAGCAATAACCTCCTGCTTACTCTCAGCAGATCTCCTATTGGTGACATAGCTGTCAGTCTCATGTTCAAACTCATTGTTGTTTATGTATCCAGTGTGAGTATTTCTTCTGCTTTCCTGTACTAATAATCTCATCGTATCCACATCCATGAAATGTGTAGCCCTGTGAAGAGCCGTGTCTCCATGTTGGTTCTGGTGATGTATGTCAACATCTTGTTGCTCTAGAAGGAACCTGGTCAGGTCTGTAGAACCGGCTGAACGTATCGAGAGAATCAAGGCTGTGTTACCTACAGAATTAGCAGCCCTGACGTCGGCGTGTTTGGACACCAGAAACCGGACAATATCCGTGAAGCCATTCTCAGCACAAATCAACAATGGCGTGTTTCCATTTTCATCTGTGTGCTCGATGTTTGCCCCAACCTGGAGAAGTGTCTGAACATGTTGTTTGTGTCCCCGTCTACAGGCAGAGATCAGAGCTTGGTTGAGCCCATCCTGTGTGGCAGTATTGCGTCTAGTAAGTATTGACACAGCTTCAGACGAAGATTCAGAATTTATGGCACCCAATAAATCATCTGCTGCAAAACATGGCAAATCATCAGAAGAGGTGTCATTGATTATATATGCCATGTTGGACTTTTTGTTATTTCCAGCGTCATTCCGAATCTCTTTGTTCTGAAGGATTCCCCATTTCAGATGACAATGTCCCACAATACAATGTGCCATATGTGAATGTCCCAGATGGAATACGAGCTGATAGGTTCGTTACCTTTGGTACAACAATGGCTTCGGTTGTGGAAGCTGTTGATTCGCTAGAACTGAGATCATGTCGGGCATGGCTTGAGGCAGCTATCGGCTCTCCACAGGTGTGAATGACTCGACCATGGTCTGGAGAAGCTGTCAACTCACCAGAACTGTCAACAACTTGGCCATGGTTTGGAGAAGCTGTCAACTCACCAGAACTGTCAACGACTTGGCCATGATTTGGAGAAGCTGTCAACTCACCAGAACTGTCAACGACTTGGCCATGGTTAGAGAAAGCTGTCAACTCACCAGAACAGTCAACGACTTGGCCATGGTTAGAGAAAGGTGTCAACTCACCAGAACTGTCATCGAGTGGGTCATGTGATGAACTTGTGTTGACATCCACATTGTGGTGTGCATGAGCTGAAGCAGACAATCGACGCCTCTTGTTCTTCCTGCTTCCAATACTGCCTGGCATTGTCCAAACACTGTGGCAATATATAAATGTGATGGTAATCAAATACATGCAGTAAATAAATGTGTGTAAAATCAAAAGTCAAAAGTAAAATCAGAAGTCAGGTCTTAGTCAGATATGACTGAGCTACTGTATAACAGTAGACGGTACTACCTGCTTTCTGTCAGCGCCGAATGTTGGGCGGCGCTTACCAAACCCGACACCCCACATTGTGCCAACGGCTTCGGGCGGAAGAGCGCAATTGGGAGGGTAATAGCCTTATCCTGGTGCGAGGAAATGCAACCCAAAGACAAAATAAGTCATGGCAGGGCAGACCAGGCCCTAAGCCTTGGTTGGCAGCTGGTCTAGGATCGAAGCTGCGACAGGCAGACAGTTAGAGCATTGCTTTGCTGATCCGGCAGCTTCTGCAGCTTGTCTTGTTCCAGATGTATAGGTGTTAACTTTCCTCTGGTGTGAACTAGGCAGGCCGAGAGAGGGATCGTGCTGCATGGGCAACACATGGTTTCTTTATTTTAGCCCAGGCTTTGTGCTATTGTGAGGCAATCCCTGGTCTTAACCGGTCTCGGAATCAAAGCGAGAGGTAATTGTTACGGGTTATAAGTCCTTGTCAGTTGGCGTAGACATGGGGGGCCACGCGTTGCCTCTGACGGTGGGAGACACCTACAGGTGTCACTGATCAGCTACCGCCCGCCTCAAGCTGGGCAGCCCCCGGCCAATTGGGTGCTGATCCGCCACAGCCTGCCTGCTTCAATGGGTGCTTGGGGCTAGGACAAAATCTGAATCGCAGGCTGTAAAACCCATGCACCAGGTACTAATAAAAAGAATAGAAACCTCAAGCTACGGCTTGCAACCTGGAACGTGAGAACCATGTGTCCAGGATTTTCCACTGACTTGACAAATATTGATGATGTGAGAAAAACGGCTGTGATTGATGCCGAACTCAATCGTCTTAACATTGATATTGCTGGCCTGCAGGAGACTCGCCTCGCTGAGGAAGGGTCACTCAGGGAAAACAATTACACCTTTTTTTGGAAGGGAAGAGGGCAGGCAGAAAAAAGGCAACATGGTGTGGGTTTTGCAGTGAAGAATTCACTACTGGGAATGATTGATATCCCAGCTGGAGGTAATGAAAGATTATTATCACTGCGCTTGGCAACCTCTTGTGGATTTGCCACCATTATCACTGCATATGCACCGACACTCGCTTCCTCTGATGATGTGAAGGATATGTTCTATGAGCAGCTAGACTCTGCGATCAAGGCAGTTCCAAAATCCGACTACATTTATATGCTTGGTGATTCCAATGCTCGTGTGGGCAAGGACTCGAGTTCACGGCCAGTGTGCCTTGGAAAATACAACATTGGTCGCATGAATGATAATGGGCAAAGGCTGCTGGAGAATTGCACTAGAAATGACTTATGTATTACAAACTCCTTTTTTAAAACAAAAGAGATGCATAAGGTCACATGGAAACATCCAAGATCCAGCCATTGGCATCAGCTGGACTTCATTATCACATGGAGACAACATCTGAACCATACATAATTAACTCGAAGTTACAACAGTGCTGACTGTGATACAGATCATTCTTTGGTTGTTGCAAGGGTTAGACTGAGACCAAAGAGAATCTACACAGCTAAACACAAGTCTAGCCCCAGGATTAATATTATTAACACTCACGATCCTGGAAAGTGCTTTGAATTTCAACAGCAACTTGAAGACGCGTTCAATGATACATCAGAAAATTGTATAGTAAATGATAAATGGAGTAAACTTAAGGAAACTATTTATAAAACAGCGGTAGGGGTTTACGGCACTGTGGATCATAAGAGGCAGGACTGGTTTGCGGCAAACAGCCAGATACTGCAGCCCTTGATTGATAAAAAGAAGATAGCTCTCTTAAGAAACAAGGAAAGACCAACGCGTAACACTCTGAGTGAGCTGAAGCAAGCAAGGAAGGATGTACAAAAGGCTGCCAGGCAGTGTGCGAATGACTATTGGATCAAGTTATGTGAGTCCATTCAAATCGCAAGTGATAAGGGAAACATCAGAAGCATGTATGAAGGGATAAAGAAAGCCTGTGGTCCAATGATCAAAAGAAGTGCACCACTGAAAACCTTGACTGGAGAAATCATCACTGATAAGAAACAGCAGATGGATAGATGGGTCGAGCACTATTTAGAGCTTTACTCAAGTGAGACCAAGCTAGTGGATGATGCCATCAACGCCATAGAGGCCCTGCCAACTCTTGACCACCTGGACACACTTCCCACTATAACAGAAGTTAAGTGTGCTATAAATGAGCTTGCATCTGGCAAGGCTCCAGGTAAGGATGGGATTCCAATACAGGTAATCAGGAGTGGGCAAGACACACTCGCTCAACAGATCCACCATCTAATAGAGCTATGCTGGCGAGAAGGACAAGTCCCACAGGATTTCAAAGATTCAAACATCATAACGCTGTACAAGAACAAGGGAGATCGGAGCGACTGTAACAACTATAGGGGTATCTCACTTCTGTGTATTGTTGGGAAAGTATTTGCCAGAATTGTCCTGCGTAGACTTCAAGTCCTGGGAGATCAAGTCTACCCCCGAATCACAGTGCGGCTTCCGTCAGAACCGGTCTACCATTGATATGATATTCTCATTGCGACAGATGGAAGAAAAATGCCGGGAACAAAATCAGCCACTGTTTATTGCCTTCATCGACCTCACAAAGGCATTCGATTTGGTCAGTCGTGAGGGTCTGTTCAAAGCACTAAAGAAGATTGGCTGCCCACCAACTCTTCTGTCCATTGTGGAATCGTTCCACACTTCTACTGAAATATGCCTTTCGTGATCAGGATGACAGTATATACATTCACTCACGCTCAGATGGTGGCTTCTATAATGCTAAGAGATTGAAGGCCAAGACAAAAATTAGCAGGGTACTAATCAGAGAGTTGCCTTTTGTGGATGATGCTGCGAGTATGACCCACTCTGAGGAAGATTTACAACATCTACTATCTGCATTCTCCAATGCTTGTTCTGAATTTGGTTTAACAATTAACAAAAAGAAGACACAGATTATGTCACAAGGTGCACATGGTGTACCATCAATCTTTATTGACAACGCCAAACTGGAGATAGTAGACTATTTTACATATCTAGGATCAGAGGTAAATAGCAAATTATCCCTCGATCAGGAAATCAACATCAGGATTGGCAAGGCAGCAACAACAATGAACATGTTAGCACAAAGAGTCTGGGAGAACAGGAAGCTTACTGCCAAAACAAAAGTCCTCGTCTACCAAGTCTGTGTCCTTAGTACTCTTCTTTATGGCAGTGAAACCTGGACAACTTACTCACGCCAAGAGAAACGTTTAAACAGCTTTCATATGCGGTGTCTGCGAAGAATACTTGGTATTAAGTGGCAAGACAAAATCACAAATACTGAAGTATTGGAAAGATCAGGTTGTGTGACGGTGTATTCCATACTCAGTCTTCGTAGACTTAGATGGATAGGACACGTTAGGAGGATGGATGAAGGTAGAATACCAAAGGACATCTTTTTTGGTGAATTGCAGATGGGTAGGAGATCTCAGGGTCGGCCTCTACTACAATACAAAGATGTGTGTAAGCGGGACATGATTGATACAGGCATTGATAATGCACATTGGGAACACGTCGCCGCTGAACGTGTTGCTTGGAGGGCAACTATCAGAAATGGAATAAAGACAAAGGAGAAAATTATTGCAGGTAAAGCACACACAGAGCGTGAGAGACGTAAGATGGTGCAAAATGGTGGAAATGACCATGTTTTCACATGCACCTACTGTGGGCAAACATTTGCAGCAAGAATTGGCCTTACCAGCCACACTCGCCACCGCCATGGATCGTAGTTATTAAGCCTTTTTGAAGCACAATGTACCAAACTATCGTCTGTCAAGACGGAAAGGTGCCAATGAGTAAAATCAAAGCTAGGAAAGGTAAAGTTACAAATCACATCCATATTGGGTGGAAGTAAGGCAACAGACAATACATTCTAATAATAGAATGTGATGGTGGTAATACAAAAGGTAAATAGATCTCTATAATTCACAGGAAATTACTATGCCACAAAGTGTATAACAAGACATACATAGCACTCTATTTCTCTCTTACGTATATGTTCTGTCTGTCTGTCTGTGTGTATCTATCTGTAGGTAGGTAGGCACACACGTACAGGTGGACTCACATACATATGTATGTGCATGCATGTATGTATGTATGTATGTACATTTTCATTCATTGGCACCTTTCCGTCTTGACAGACGATAGTTTGGTACATTGTGCTTCAAAAAGGCTTAATAACTACGATCCATGGTAGTGGCGAGTGTGGCTGGTAAGGCCAATTCTTGCTGCAAATGTTTGCCCACAGTAGGTGCATGTGAAAACATGGTCATTTCCACCATTTTGCAACATCTTACGTCTCTCACGCTCTGTGTGTGCTTTATCTGCAATAATTTTCTCCTTTGTCTTTATTCCATTTCTGATAGTTGCCCTCCATGCAACACATGTAGGTACATGTGTACATATTATATATGTATGTTTGTATGTGTGTGTAGATACAACAAGTGAAATGTACATACACTGTAAGTGTTTAGATACAAGAAGTGACATGTACATACACTGTAAGTGTTTAGATACAAGAAGTGAAATGTACATACACTGTAAGTGTTTAGATACAACAAGTGAAATATACATACACTGTAAGTGGTTAGATACAATAAGTGAAATGTACATATACTGTAAGTGTTTAGATACAAGAAGTGAAATGTACATATACTGTAAGTGTTTAGATATAAGAAGTGAAATGTACATACACTGTAAGTGTTTAGATACAAGAAGTGAAATGTACATACACTGTAAGTGTTTAGATACAAGAAGTGAAATGTACATACACTGTAAGTGTTTAGATACAAGAAGTGAAATGTACATACACTGTAAGTGTTTAGATACAACAAGTGACATGTACATACACTGTAAGTGTTTAGATACAATAAGTGAAATGTACATACACTGTAAGTGTTTAGATACAACAAGTGACATGTACATACACTGTAAGTGTTTAGATACAACAAGTGACATGTACATACACTGTAAGTGTTTGATACAACAAGTGACATGTACATACACTGTAAGTGTTTGATACAACAAGTGACATGTACATACACTGTAAGTGTTTGATACAACAAGTGACATGTACATACACTGTAAGTGTTTGATACAACAAGTGACATGTACATACACTGTAAGTGTTTGATACAACAAGTGACATGTACATACACTGTAAGTGTTTGATACAACAAGTGACATGTACATACACTCCAAGTGTTTAGATACAACAAGTGACATGTACATACACTTAAGTGTTTAGATACAAGAAGTGAAATATACATACACTGTAAGTGTTTAGATACAATAAGTGAAATGTACATAAAATCACAATAGAAGAATTAGAAGTATTGGGAGAATTTGGAGTAGATATATTAACCAAAATGTTGAATGATATTTACAGCAGTGGATATTTACCCAGTGATATGCTGAAATCTGTATTTATAGCTATACCAAAAAGACCAGGAGCAATTGATTGTGAAGATTTTCGTACAATTAACCTAATAAACCATATCACTAAGCTTCTACTCAGAATCATAATGAGAAGAACCAAAAAGAAAATAAAAATGGAAATTAGTGAAGAACAGTATGGATTTGTGGAAGGAAAGGGCACAAACAATGCAATTTATACATTACGGACACTAATAGAAAGGTCAATAGAGAAACAGAGAGACATATATTTGTGCTTCATAGATTATACTAAGGCATTTGATAAAGTAAAACATGATGAACTGATTAAAATGTTGGAAGATATCAACACTGATGGAAAAGATTTAAGAATAATAAAGAATGTTTACTGGAACCAAGTAGCAGCAATTAAAATGGGAAATAAAGAGGGTAGTTACGAACAGATAAAGCTAGGAGTACGACAAGAGTGTGTCTTGTCCCCAGATCTTTTCTCTCTGTATAGCGAAGTAATAATGAGAGAGATCAAAGAGATGCCAGGAATACTAGTTGGAGGTTATAATATAAATAATATACGCTATGCAGATGACACAGTATTGGTGGCGGATAATTCAACAGACCTACAACAATTATTAGACGTTGTAGTAACAGAGAGTGCAAGGAAATGACTCTCCTTGAATATCAAGAAAACAGTAACAATGGTAATATCAAAGAAAATGGTGACACCAAAATGTGACATAGAAATAGAAGGGAAAATCCTTAACCAAGTGGATAAGTTTAGATACCTAGGGGCATTTATAACATCAGATGGAAGATGTACAACAGAGATTAGGAGCAGAATAGGGCAGGCAAAGGCCGCATTTCATAAAATGAAGAGTATCTTGTGCAATAAGTCACTATCACTGAATGTAAGAAAGAGAGTGCTGAAATGCTATGTAGAACCAGTTTTGCTGTATGGCAGTGAATCTTGGAATGTAAATGAACAAGTTAAGAAGAAATTAGAAGCAACAGAGATGTGGTTCCTGAGACGAATGTTGCGAATTCCTTGGACTGTCAGAGTAACTAACGATGACTGCATGAAACAGGCTAATGAAACTAGAACATTATATACAACAATAAGACAGAGACAAACATCTTTCTTCCGTCATGTGATGAGAAGAGAGGCATTGGAGAACATCGTAACAACTGGAAAGATCGAGGGGAAGAGAGGCAGAGGTAGACCAAGAGAAGTGATGCTGGATAGATTGAGACGGTGGCATGGAGGAATATCAGCAGCAGAGTTGATCCAGAAAACCAAAGACCGAGATCTAAGGAGAGCCATGAACGCCTACGCCAGCCGGCATGGCACTTGATGATGATGACATATACTTAAGTGATTAGATACAACAAGTGACATGTACATACACTGTAAGTGTTTAGATACAACAAGTGAAATGTACATACACTGTAAGTGTTTAGATACAAGAAGTGAAATGTACATACACTGTAAGTGTTTAGATACAACAAGTGAAATGTACATACACTGTAAGTGTTTAGATACAACAAGTGAAATGTACATACACTGTAAGTGTTTAGATACAACAAGTGAAATGTACATACACTGTAAGTGTTTAGATACAACAAGTGAAATGTACATACACTGTAAGTGTTTAGATACAAGTGAAATGTACATACACTGTAAGTGTTTAGATACAACAAGTGAAATGTACATACACTGTAAGTGTTTAGATACAAGTGAAATGTACATACACTGTAAGTGTTTAGATACAACAAATTGAAATGTACATACACTGTAAGTGTTTAGATACACCAAGTGAAATGTTCATACACTGTAAGTGTTTAGATACAAGTGAAATGTACATACACTGTAAGTGTTTAGATACAACAAGTGAAATGTTCATACACTGTAAGTGTTTAGATACAATAAGTGAAATGTACATACACTGTAAGTATTTAGATACAAGAAGTGAAATGTACATACACTGTAAGTATTTAGATACAAGAAGTGAAATGTTCATACACTGTAAGTGTTTAGATACAATAAGTGAAATGTACATACACTGTAAGCGTTTAGATACAAGAAGTGAAATGTACATACACTGTAAGTATTTAGATACAAGAAGTGAAATGTACATACACTGTAAGTGTTTAGATACAAGAAGTTCCTCCGAAGTCGGAGAGTGTCTGCCTGTATGGCGAGGAACCACCAGTCAGCACACCAATATGCCAGACATGGGACAACGGATACTCACGCAAACCTCAGGTCCTGTATGACATCACACTGATGTTGGACAACAGGATGCCTTCATCCGACATACAGGACTTTGCGTTGGAGCTCAAGCCAATGAACACAAGCAAGCAAGCAGATACAAGAAGTGAAATGTACATACACTGTAAGTGTTTAGATACAACAAGTCAAATGTTCATACACTGTAAGTGTTTAGATACAACAAGTCAAATGTTCATACACTGTAAGTGTTTAGATACAAGAAGTGAAATGTACATACACTGTAAGCGTTTAGATACAAGAAGTGAAATGTACATACACTGTAAGTGTTTAGATACAACAAAATGACATGAACATACACTGTAAGTGTTTAGACACACTGCTGAACACAACAGTTAAAGTAGATGTAACAAAGTCTCCAGTTTCCCCATCATCTTTTGATTAAATTAGAGTAAAATCCCTTAAAAACCCTTATGTAATTATATAAGAATCTATGTATTCCTATTATATGTATTCCTATTTACTATGTATAGATAGTCCATGTCTATAGCATAAATCTACTGCTATTTGACGTTATTAGTTTAATATGAATAATACGTTACATTAAGTATAGGGGGAGAGGCTTAATTTACAAATTAGTGTACCCAGCCAAATCTACAAATTTGGCTACGACTATTTCACACTTTGGTCGGAAATGGTAACGGAAACGAACTCCCTGGCACGACCACTTCCGGTCAGGGGCAAGATAGCGAGGCTCGGCCTTTCGCAATCCAGACGTCGGTGTAGAAACATATGCTAGTCACTAGGCTCTCAGAAAATACTTATAAAGTGTTAAGAGTTTTATCTTTGGCGCGTATTACGGCCATAAATATATTTAGATATATTAGAGATATTCCTAGAGCAGTTTCGTACCCGATAAATTCGGTCAGAAGATTAGAAGGGTAAGGTATAGTTATGTGTATCGATATAATATTGTCGTGTGCGTCCGATATGTCTGTGTGTAGTTCAAGCAGGGGAAACCGCCGATAATAGGTTATTTTACGGACTAAACGTGATCGGGTAGATTATACTTCGTACGGGTAGTTTACTAAACACGCAGGGAAAAGGGTATAACGTAACTGCGTAGGAAATTACCTTTACATGAGGTTTAGAGAGGTGTAGACGATTTGAGATAGTTGTAAACTTGATAAAGTCGGATAGAACACATGTGGTGATTAGTCCGTATAGCAGTAGACTAGGCCATACTAATCGAGCCGTTAGTTTAGTAAATACATGAGGCATTTCATAGTGGTGATATTTCGAGGATGTGATAGTATTGCGAATAATTAGAGTTAACAATGAATATTCGATGCCGCGAAAATAGGAAATCTTACTAAACATGTGTACAAATGTCAAATACTAGCGTGGTAGATTCCTAGGCATTTTCATTAATTCTTATCGGTGATTTCTCACCAATTCGCAGTACTGTTCTTGCCTGCCACTCCATTAACTTTCAGTCTATCATATTCTATTATGATAATTACCTAAATTGTGTGTATTTTAAAATATACGTTACATAGAATCATTATTAAATATATGCTAGGAATATAGCCTCAGAATGTGAACATAAATATCTATAATATGTAATCTGTTTAATAGATTGTATATGTATCTTCATATCTACCTGTAGATTACTTTGTAATTATTGTATTTTAATAATATAAATATTATATGTATTATATGATTATATGTTTAATTATTACTGAATAATTATTATATTCACTTATACGAAAGCATAGAATGATTTTATTGAGCTGTTTCCTTAGATCAGTGTTTTACTATTTATCCTAGGATAGGGACTGATAGGGAGCAGGGACAGATAGCTCATGCTATTTTGTTTCTGCAAATTGGTATGAGATGTTATTGGCCATCAGGAACAATCCAGGGCCGATGCTTACAGATGTCTCGACAGAAGAGTCACTTGCTCTCGCTGTATATATTTCACAGATTTGACACCTTCAGCGCCAAGCTTTAGATGCGCTAACCTGTGTGACTGACTCATTGTGAAGCATCACCCACCATCTCACTTATGCCTACTAAATAGGGTTTTCACTCACTGTGCAAGCCAGAGAACCAGAAGATAAGTGGCCAAACTTACCGTTGGCCAACACCACCATCTACATGCAAATAATACCAACCTTTGTCAGGCCATATTCCATGATTAAAATGCAACATTGTTAGTTTCTTAAAATTTACAACCACTAGTTGTTACCTTACTTAGTACCCTTAGTCATAGTAGAGTGAGAAGTTACGAAAGTTTGTCTCTGTTATATATTTTACTCTGTCTTTCTCCGTGTCAGTGAGAGTGATTAGAGTTTTGGGGGCTCGAGCTTTTTATTTCAGGCACGTAGCTAGACAACCTTGGCAGACTGTCTTTCTCATACAAGTATAGTTGTACGCCATTCCTGTCTGCCTGAACACTGTCAGAAGATTAGACTTGTTCTGGGACCTTTACTCCGTCTAGAATTACGAGCTTTTTCAGTCTTGTCTTCTCCAGTAACTTATTTTTCTATTCATAGAAAGTCTATCCACAGCACTTTGATAGATTCCTTATCATCGTAGCTGACGCTACGCTACAAGTGGTTGGCTATCGTCCGGTCTAGATAGTTCAAACTTTCAATCTTCTTTCACTAGAGATTCTAGTAAGGTGTTGCCTCACAGTAGATCTCAATATTAAACTATACTAAGTAAAACTAGAGAAAGTAATAGTGACAATAAGTAGTATAACATAGCATAACTAAACACTAGATAGCCAATATAAGATAACATAACATAATATAACATAAGTTAACCTGGTTCCAAAAAGTTAGGGCCAATATCATAAGTGAGTGTGGGCTGACGGGTAAGTCCCTGTGTTGTATCGTCAGTTGTGTATGTGCATACTGTCAGTGAATTTATTACTTGCATAATTTCAGGACAGACCACTTAGTGGTGAGTAAGTGTATTTCAGGGTGCTTCACATTATCCCAACTTTGTTACCAAATAATGTCTTCCGAAAAGCCACCTACGAAAGAGGAGTTGAGAAAAGAAGGAACTTTGTTAGGGTATGAAGGTGTCGAATTGGGCAAATATGTAAAAGAAGCAGAGCGAGAGTGGAGAAGGGAACAACGGGACATTATCAAAGAAAGAGAGAAGGGAGCAAGAGAGGAAAGAATTAGAATTGCAGAAATTGAATCCAAAGAGAAGATGCGACAAGCTGAATTGAACAACCAGCTTAAACAAGCTGAATTGGACAGACAGTTGAAGCAATCAGAACTGGAAATGAAGAGGGAAGAACAGTTGAGACAGCATGAATTGGAACTAAGGAGATTGGAGTTGCAAAATCCTGATGCTTCCAGGTACAGTAGTGCTAGTTCTCCCCACCACAGTAGTGAAATTTCTTCAGGACCGTCTCTCTCCCAAGGATCCATGAGCTTCCCACTGGCCCACTTCAACCCAAAGGAGGATCAGTTGGATGAATACCTTGATCGCTTTGTCATCATGTGTGAAGTTTATAATCTGCCTAAAGAGAAATACAATATCAAACTCTCCCAAGGACTCCGCGGTCCGGCTTTTGATGTATTTACGAAGCTTCCACCTGGTCTTGAGAGGGACTTTGATACCCTCAAAAATGCTCTCTTACAAAGATTTGAATTAACTTCCGAAGCCTACAAGCTGAAGTTCCGTACAGCCAAAAGATCTCAGGGAGAATCGTTTGCGCAGTTTCGCCTCACGACAACACACGTATTTTACGAAGTGGGTAGGACTGAGCTAATTTGATACTACCTATGAGGGGCTACAGGAAATGATGCTTGCAGATCAATTCAAAGAGGGTCTCCCGAAAGCTCTCCAAATGTTCATAGCTGAAAATGGAGTTAGATTAGAAGAGATAATCTCACTAGCCGAAAGGTATTTAACTGCACATGGTGAGGCAGATACTGCTAAACCTAATCATACTGATAAGACCCAAAATAATCCTTCCACACAGAATCAGGGTTATCAAAACAATAACTCTGAAGGTAAGGACACCAGGTGGCACACTGGTAGTCCACACCAATATCCAGGTAATTACAATAGTAAACAGTCATCTCAACCTCAACAACCTACAGGTAATAGAGGGGGTAATCAATATTGTAAAAATTGCTGAACAAACGACCACCATACGAGTTCTTGCAAAAACAAACCCCCCTGTTCATTACGCGGCTTGTTTGACTTTGGTGGATAAATACCACCAATGGAGGACCCCTGATGGTAATCAAAGACCTCCAGTAGTTGAGACAGTTACTGTAAATGGCAGACAGGTACCATGTTTATATGACACCGATCTTGAAAGTGAAGCGGCCATTGCAGCTCACTTAGTGAAACCTGGACAATTGACCGACCGCAGTATTGAGTTAAGAGGTGCTACTCTGAGCTCTGAACCTAAACTTGTTAAGGTTGCTAGGGTGAAGGTGACATCCAAATATGTCACCGGAACAGTTTCTGCTGTTGTGCTAGATGATCCAGTATATCCCTTTATGTTAGGGCGAAAATATGTATACACAACTTATACATGTGCTATGCAGACCCAGAATCAGGGCACCGCTTTGAGTGAACCCGACATTCTTATCCACCCATTATCTCGGGAGATTAGGGCTGCCCAAGCAGCATGTCCCACCTTACAATCCTGCTTTGGCTAACTGCCAAAATCTAGAAATCCACCGGTAGCTGGTGATTTCTATGAAAAGGATAAACTATTATTCCGTAGGGCGGGAACTATGGATCATGTCCATGAACAGTTTGTAGTACCCAAAACGTATCGTAACCATGTCTTACAAATGGTACACTCTATCTCGGACAGTGGGCATATGGGATGAAAGCAACAATCCAAAGGCTTTCTTTCTCCTATTTCTGGCCGGGGATGACCCGGGATATCAAACAATATGTGAGGTCATGTACAGAGTGCCATCTGGTTCCACCTACTCTTGGTGGAACTCCACCTTAGATAGGTGATCAAGTGTTAGTATTATCACCAAAAGGGGATAATCCTTTAGATATGGGTTGGCAGGGGCCATTCCTTATTACAGATAAGGTGTCTCGCACCCATTACAAACTAGACAGTCAGGGTACTCCGGAAGTCTTTCCCATGTATTTGATTAGGAAACAGGAAGAAAGGTTAACTGATCCACCGGTGCGTCTGAGGGCATTATGGGTGGCAACTGTGGTCGAAGGGAGAGATAACTCAGAGATGGAGTGTCCCCTGACACCTCAGGAGACAGTGAATGGTGTCTCTATCAACCTTGATTCGGAGACGTCTGAGTCAGGGAAGATGAGATGACTTCCAGAGTCGCATGCCCCGATGCGAACAGATAAGCCCAGATGGATTAAAGGTGACACAGTAAACACGATGATAAACCGTACTGACCCAGCCCGACAAAACCATTTACCTGTTACCGTACCAACCCGAAACCCTTATTCCCTTTAGGGGAGAATACTCTCCGGGAATTCCGAATAGAGAAGAGGGGTGGGGACGACCAGGTCGTCATAGGTTTCCATGGAAACGACATCAAGGGAGGAGGTTTCTTAGAAGATGTCTTAGAAACGAAGAAGCAGGGTTTCAGTAGGAATAGCTCTACTGAAAAAGAGGGGGAGACTGGTTCATATGTCCCAGGGTTGTTGGAGTAAGTGCCAACAAAATCTGATGGGTGTGCTGGTTGGAGTAAAGCCCGAATTCTCGAACTTTACTTTCAACGGTGGGCATATGTGACGAAGTCTCCAGCTTCCCCATCATCTTTTGATTAAATTGGAGCAAAATCCCTTAAAAACCCTTATGTAATTATAGAAGAATCTATATACGTTTGCATTCCTATTTATCTATGTATAGATATTCCATGTCTATAGCATAAATCTACTGCTATTTGACGTTATTAGTTTAGTATGATGTAATACGTTACATTAGTATAGGGGGAGAGGCTTAATTTACAAATTAGTGTACCCAGCCAAATCTATAAATTTGGCTACTACTATTTCACACTTTGGTCGGAAATGGTAACGGAAACGAACTCCCTGGCACGACCACTTCCGGTCAGGGGCAAGATAGCTAGGCTCGGCCTTTCGCAATCCAGACGTCGGGGTAGAAACATATGCTAGTCACTAGGCTCTCAAAAAATACTTATAAAGTGTTAAGAGTTTTATCTTTGGCACGTATTACGGCCATAATATATTTAGATATATTAGAGATATTCCTAGAGCAGTTTCGTACCCGATAAATTCGGTCAGAAGATTAGAAGGGTAAGGATATAGTTATGTGTATTGATATAATATTGTCGTGTGTGCCTGATATTTCTGTGTGTAGTTCAAGTAGGGGAAACCGCAGATAATAGGTTATTTTACCGACTAAACGTGATCGGGTAGATTATACTTCGTACGGGTAGTTTACTAAACACGCAGAGAAAAGGGTATAACGTAACTGTGTAGGAATTACCTTTACATGAGGTTTAGACGATTTGAGATAGTTGTAAACGTGATAAAGTCGGATAGAACACATATGGTGATTAGTCCGTATAGCAGTAGACTTAGTTAGTTGTCTTTCCTCTTGAGCCTAAGGCGGCGCATAGGGCAGAAGTCCTGTCTCTCCATGCTAGGCGGTTCGCTCCTATCTGTTGTAGATCTTGGATATTTACTTGGCCATTGATGAGCCTTCTCTAATGATGGTTCATACTAATCGAGCCGTTAGTTTAGTAAATACATGAGGCATTTCGTAGTGGTGAAATTTCGAGGATTTGATCATAGTGCGAATAATTAGAGTTAACAATGAATATTCGACGCCGCGAAAAATAGGAAATCTTAATATAGTATGTCCACATTTTTTTGCCTTCATTCACGATCAATTATTTTGAAAACTGTCTGTTGCATCGTTATGAAATTTTTTCCAGCCGTCTTTGATAGGTCCAAAAATATCTTAAATCATTGAAAGCGGCGACATTCCTTTGATGTTTTGCTTAACAACTAGTGATTTCTCGCTAAAAAAAAGTTGTTTACGGTAATGGGGACCTGCAAATTCAGATGACAAACAAAGGCATACCCGGATTCATATGGGAGTGGGTGCAATGAAAGAACTAGCTTACAATCGACAGGGTCGGCTGCATTGCACAGGTTTTTTTAAATCCAATATGGCTGTTTCTTTCCGCAGCGCGGGAAAGCGTCGCACAAAGCACGAACTCCGTAGCTCCAGCGACGACCCTCGGGAATGTCCGGACAGACAGACAGAAAGGTAGGTAGGTAGGTAGGTAGAAAGGTAGGTGGGTGGGTGGCTGGCTGGCTGGCTGGCTGGCTGACTAGGTGGGTCGGTCGGACGGCAGATAGATAGATAGATAAATAGATAAGCAGGCGGGCGGGCGGGTGGGCAGGAAGGCAGACAGACAGATAGATAAATAGATAGATAGATAGATAGATAGACAGACAGATAGATAGATAGATAAGCAGGCAGGCGGGCGGGCAGGCAGACAGACAGACAGATAGATAGATCAGCAGGCAGGCGGGTAGGTAGGTAGGTAGATAGATAGATATATAGATAGATAGATAGATAGGCAGATAGATAAATAGATAAGCAGGCAGGCGGGCGGGTGGGTGGGCAGATAGATAGATAGATAGACAGATAGATAGATAGATAGATAGATAGATAGATAGATAGATAGATAGATAGATAGATGCCGGTCGGCCGGCAGGCAGGTAGATAGACAGACAGACAGACAGACAGACAGACAGATAGATAGATAGATAGATAGATAGATAGATAGATAGATAGATAGATAGATAGATAGATAGATAGATAGATATCGGTCGGTCGGTTGGTCAGCCAGCCGGCAGGCAGATAGACAGACTGACAGACAGACAGACTGACAGACAGACAGACAGACATACAGACTGACTGACTAACTGACAGACAGACAGACAGACTGACAGACAGATCAATCCCCGCCAGAAGCCGAGCCTTGTCAGCTAGTTTATTTATATAATCACGTTTCATGAAAGAACCCCCATTTGGAGACACCTCTGAATCTTCGCGCTGTTTGTTTCAAAACGAAAATCACGTGAAAATTTCAAAATCTGCCGGGACGTCTCTTGGTGAAGCTGTAATACTGTTAAAATCATGGACGTAATTTCTAAGTCGAAATTAATATACCGCATATAAACTAACTTTGAAATCTGCTGTACAATCTCCAGAACAAAATTTTTTTTGTTGGGTGGACATAATGATAGGTTATATACTAAATCTCATCAATTTACCTCAGTTGGTTACTGAGATATTGAATTTTATATTGAGGCAACCAAAAAAAACAAAAAAACCACACTATAATCATGTGTACGAATGTCAAATACTAGCGTGGGAGATCCTAGGCATTTTTCATTAATTCGCATCGGTGATTTCTCACCAATTCGCAGTACTGTTCTTGCCTGCCACTCCATTAACTTTCAGCCTATCTTATTCTATTAGGATAATTACCTAAATTGTGTGTATTTTAAAATATACGTTACATAGAATCATTATTATAATAATATCATAAATAAAAAATATCATAAATTTCATAATATATGCTAGGATATAGCCTCAGAATGTGGACATAAATATCATATAATATGTAATCTGTTTAATAGATTGTATATGTATCTTCATATCTACCTGTAGATTATTTTGTAATTATTGTATTTTAATAATATAAATATTATATGTATTATATGATTATATGTTTAATAATTACAGAATAATTATTATATTCACTTATACGAAAGCAGGGAATTATTTTATTGAGCTGTTTCCTTAGACCAGTGTTTTACTATTTATCCTAGGATAGGGATTGATAGGAAGCAGGGACAGATAGCTCATGCTATTTTGTTTCTGCCTGATTTTATGAGATGTTATTGGCCATCAGGAACAATCCAGGGCCTGATGCTTACAGATGTCTCGACAGAAGAGCCACTTGCTCTCGCTGTATATATTTCACAGATTTGACACCTTCAGCGCCAAGCTTTAGATGCGCTAACCTGTGTGACTGACTCATTGTGAAGCATCACTCACCATCTCACTTATGCCTACTAAATAGGGTTTTCACTCACTGTGCAAGCCAGAGAACCAGAAGATAAGTGGCCAAACTTACCGTTGGCCACCACCACCATCTACATGCAAATAATACCAACCTTTGTCAGGCCATATTCCATGATTAAAATGCAACATTGTTAGTTTCTTAAAATTTACAACCACTAGTTGTTACCTTACTTAGTACCCTTAGTCATAGTAGAGTGAGAAGTTACGAAAGTTTGTCTCTGTTATATATTTTACTCTGTCTTTCTTCGTGTCAGTGAGAGTGATTACAGTTTGGGGGCTCGAGCTTTTTATTTCAGGCACATAGCTAGACAACCTTGGCAGACTGTCTTTCTCATAACAAGTATAGTTGTACGCCATTCCTGTCTGCCTGAACACTGTCAGAAGATTAGACTTGTTCTGGGACCTGTACTCCATCTAGAATTACGAGCTTTTCAGTCTTGTCTTCTCCAGTAACTTATTTTTCTATTCATAGAAAGTCTATCCACAGCAATTTGGTAGATTCCTTATCATCGTAGCTGACGCTACGCTACAGTAGACAATAATTAAGAGAAGAAAGTAACTAGAAGCTCCACCGTTCTAACATGAGAAGTTGCTGACATTGTCAAACATATCAGGAAGGACAACAAGTCGGGCCACATGGAATCAGGTAGAAGAATTACATATACTGGAAGAATTTGGAGCAGAGACATTAACTGAAATGTTGAATGATGTTTACAAAAGTGGATATTTACATAGTGATATGCTGAAATATGTATTTATAGCTATACCGCAAAGACAAGGAACAAGTTAATGCAAAGAATTTAATACAATCAACCTCATAAAACATGTATGATATTTTCAAATCAGAACTATAATGGGAAGAAAAAGACAGAAAATAAAGATGGAAATTGGTGAAGAACAGTATAGATTTGTGGAACGAAAAGGTACAAACAATGCAATATATATGGTACGAACATTAATAGAGAGATTAACAGCCACTGAAAGACGTGTATTTGCTCTTTATAGATTATACCAAGGCATTCGATGAAGTGAAACATGATGGTCAGAGATGTCATAAAAACAGTATGAAGAATAGAGCAGCAGGAATCGATGGAATAACAACTCAAGCAATAATTGCAAGTGGAGGAATAGGAGTAACATGGTTGCTTTACATTTTTAAAAGGGTATGGGAAGAAAAAACTGTCTCAGCGGACTGCAGAAAGTCATTATAAAAAAAAGAAACATTTAGAAGACTGTGGCACCTACAGAGGCATTTCCCTCCTCAGTCATGTGGGTAAAATGTTTGCAAAGATTCTTGAACAACGAATAAATCTATCGTGGAACCGCTACTCAGACCAGAACAGCTTAGGTTCAGAATGGGTAGAGGATGCACAAATGCAATATCTGCATTGTGACAAATTAGTGGGAAAAAACAATAGAGCATAAACAGCAAATTAATATCGGTTTTATAGATGAAATGAAAGCTTTTGACAGAGTAAGCAGAGATATACTGTGGGGAACACTTGAAAACTACGGAATAAAAGGTCAACTATTAGACTATGTAAGAGCCATCTACAGAGAGAGGTGCAGTTAGAACAAGAGCTGAACTCATAAATTGGTTCCCAGTAACAACTGGAGTTAGACAAGCATGTGTTCTGATAGCATCACCAAAATAGACAAAAATCAAACAGATGATGAGCAAATATCTATATTGGATGAACTGCCCATCACCAATTACCAATGTCTACAGCATTGCAGTAGTGAACAACTGCAGAAACACATACATTTACATAAGTAAAGTACTTTCAATCATTGACTGCATCTTCATTAAAATATTGCTGTCTTCTTTTATGAATAAGTTTTGCCAACCTGCTGAAATAACTGTTTAATATAAAATGGAATAAAAGTTTAATAATCAACATCGAAAATATGATTATTTTCTACAGAAAATACACTGGGGTCGGGTCAGACCCCACTGGTAACAAATGTAAAAATGATTAAAAGTATATGCAATTTTCATGCAATTTTTTTTATATTTTAGCATGTTTTGGGGGAATATATTGCTTAACTATGTCATAAAATATCAAACATATTAAGCAAATTTAAGAAAAGTGGAGAAAGTGAAAGTCCATTTGGATCCCATGGTAGTTATGGGGTTAACATATCAGGGATTAATGGCTTGAAACATTCTTTCTCCATAATCCCATATACTCTCGTGAGTAATGTGACATGCGCGAGAATCGGTAGCGGTTCTCGCCGCGTCAGTAACTTACGGGGTATATGAGCCGGTCGCTCAGAAAGCAATGGCAAACTACTGAGCATAATCTTGCCAGGAAATCAACAATCAGCTGAAAGATGCTGATGTTGACAGCGATGTCCTGTAAAGGATATGCCGGGGGAAAAAATCAGGTTGGTACATATAAGATTACAGCGGCAACGTGACTAATCAGACTAAATAATTATGGTTTACTAGGCCTTATGGATTTTACATTCTTTATTATTAAGGTATTTATTATTAATGGGTAGCCATTTTGAATATTAATGTGATTAAATGACAAAATATTAATTTAAAAAATTATTAACTAAATTAGGTCTCATCATGAGGAAAATGATATATGGTTGCTAAGGTCTTTGTTCACAAATAAAGAAGTTACATAGGCATATGTGTTAAAAAACAGTGATGTGAGTGTTTAGGCCATACTTTGTCAAAGTGCTCAAATAGTATTCTCCTCTTCGTTCATAATATAATAATTAAATGATAAATTAAGCGATTTCATTTAGTCCGATTATGTGATCCAAAACCGGAAACCATGCCTGCACAGAAGGATCCATTCGGTCCCCAAAAATGGCTATGAAACAACCATGTATGCTTCCGAGGTCATTCATTCATTCAAATATCATGTGACAATAACAAAACGCCATATTAGATTTTGCAGAATAGGTCAGCAATAGCATAGCAATTGGCTGAAATTGTCGTGACTTTGAAATAAGTTACATAATTTGGCACATGGTGGTGTATTTACTTTTTAGCACTGTTCATGGAAATTTAAGATTAATTTTAGATGCATTTTCGAATTTTGCATCCATTTTTATGTATATTTGGAGAGTTTCATTGTGAACCATGATCGACCGGTGATACAGATACAGAGGATTGCCGACATACGACCTATGCAACTTACGACCATTCAACTTTACGACCACAATCACTAGCCATATTAGATTTCAGATTTATTTCTGCCTCAATTATCAGTCGAACGGCGTTGTCTGCAATCATCAAGAGAAGCCAAGAAAGAAGAGGATGAACCAGAAAGAAAGTTCACAACTAAAGGATTATCAGAAGGTTTATCTTTACTGAATAATCTTCTTATACATTTCGAAGCAATGGACCCAAACATCGAACGATTTGCATGGATTGAATGGATGGCGCACGATGTGTTTCGTCCGTACCGTGAAATTTATGATGGAAAAAAAAAAGAAACATACAATTCAGACAAAGCTCACCATGTTTATGAAAAAGCCAACTACAGTACCCCAAACTGCTGTCTTAGATGATGACATTAATGATCTGCAGCCAAGCACCAGTGGCCAATAAAATGTTTCGTACATGTTTATATATTCTGATGGTAATGACAATTCGATGTGTTTTGCGATTGGGAAAATGTTTCCTATAGTATAGAGAGTGGAGAAGGGAACAACGGGACATTATCAAAGAAAGAGAGAAGGGAGCAAGAGAGGAAAGAATTAGAATTGCAGAAATTGAATCCAAAGAGAAGATGCGACAAGCTGAATTGAACAACCAGCTTAAACAAGCTGAATTGGACAGACAGTTGAAGCAATCAGAACTGGAAATGAAGAGGGAAGAACAGTTGAGACAGCATGAATTGGAACTAAGGAGATTGGAGTTGCAAAATCCTGATGCTTCCAGGTACAGTAGTGCTAGTTCTCCCCACCAAAGTAGTGACATTTCTTCAGGACCGTCTCTCTCCCAAGGATCCATGAGCTTCCGACTGGCCCACTTCAACCCAAAGGAGGATCAGATGGATGAATACCTTGATCGCTTTGTCATCACGTGTGAAGCTTATAATCTGCCTAAAGAGAAATACAATATCAAACTCTCCCCAAGGACTCCGCGGTCCGGCTTTTGATGTATTTACGAAGCTTCCACCTGGTCTTGAGCGGGACTTTGATACCCTCAAAAATGCTCTCTTACAAAGATTTGAATTAACTTCCGTAGCCTACAAGCTGAAGTTCCGTACAGCCAAAAGATCTCAGGGAGAATCGTTTGCGCAGTTTGCCTCACGACAACACACGTATTTTACGAAGTGGGTAGGACTGAGCTAATTTGATACTACCTATGAGGGGCTACAGGAAATGATGCTTGCAGATCAATTCAAAGAGGGTCTCCCGAAAGCTCTCCAAATGTTCATAGCTGAAAATGGAGTTAGATTAGAAGAGATAATCTCACTAGCCGAAAGGTATTTAACTGCACATGGTGAGGCAGGTACTGCTAAACCTAATCATACTGATAAGACCCAAAATAATCCTTCCACACAGAATCAGGGTTATCAAAACAATAACTCTGAAGGTAAGGACACCAGGTGGCACACTGGTAGTCCACACCAATATCCAGGTAATTACAATAGTAAACAGTCATCTCAACCTCAACAACCTACAGGTAATAGAGGGGGTAATCAATATTGTAAAAATTGCTGAACAAACGACCACCATACGAGTTCTTGCAAAAACAAACCCCCCTGTTCATTACGCGGCTTGTTTGACTTTGGTGGATAAATACCACCAATGGAGGACCCCTGATGGTAATCAAAGACCTCCAGTAGTTGAGACAGTTACTGTAAATGGCAGACAGGTACCATGTTTATATGACACTGATCTTGAAAGTGAAGCGGCCATTGCAGCTCACTTAGTGAAACCTGGACAATTGACCGACCGCAGTATTGAGTTAAGAGGTGCTACTCTGAGCTCTGAACCTAAACTTGTTAAGGTTGCTAGGGTGAAGGTGACATCCAAATATGTCACCGGAACAGTTTCTGCTGTTGTGCTAGATGATCCAGTATATCCCTTTATGTTAGGGCGAAAATATGTATACACAACTTATACATGTGCTATGCAGACCCAGAATCAGGGCACCGCTTTGAGTGAACCCGACATTCTTATCCACCCATTATCTCGGGAGATTAGGGCTGCCCAAGCAGCATGTCCCACCTTACAATCCTGCTTTGGCTAACTGCCAAAATCTAGAAATCCACCGGTAGCTGGTGATTTCTATGAAAAGGATAAACTATTATTCCGTAGGGCGGGAACTATGAATCATGTCCATGAACAGTTTGTAGTACCCAAAACGTATCGTAACCATGTCTTACAAATGGTACACTCTATCTCGGACAGTGGGCATATGGGGATGAAAGCAACAATCCAAAGGCTTTCTTTCTCCTATTTCTGGCCGGGGATGACCCGGGATATCAAACGATATGTGAGGTCATGTACAGAGTGCCATCTGGTTCCACCTACTCTTGGTGGAACTCCACCTTAGATAGGTGATCAAGTGTTAGTATTATCACCAAAAGGGGATAATCCTTTAGATATGGGTTGGCAGGGGCCATTCCTTATTACAGATAAGGTGTCTCGCACCCATTACAAACTAGACAGTCAGGGTACTCCGGAAGTCTTTCCCATGTATTTGATTAGGAAACAGGAAGAAAGGTTAACTGATCCACCGGTGCGTCTGAGGGCATTATGGGTGGCAACTGTGGTCGAAGGGAGAGATAACTCAGAGATGGAGTGTCCCCTGACACCTCAGGAGACAGTGAATGGTGTCTCTATCAACCTTGATTCGGAGACGTCTGAGTCAGGGAAGATGAGATGACTTCCAGAGTCGCATGCCCCGATGCGAACAGATAAGCCCAGATGGATTAAAGGTGACACAGTAAACACGATGATAAACCGTACTGACCCAGCCCGACAAAACCATTTACCTGTTACCGTACCAACCCGAAACCCTTATTCCTTTAGGGGAGAATACTCTCCGGGAATTCCGAATAGAGAAGAGGGGTGGGGACGACCAGGTCGTCATAGGTTTCCATGGAAACGACATCAAGGGAGGAGGTTTCTTAGAAGATGTCTTAGAAACGAAGAAGCAGGGTTTCAGTAGGAATAGCTCTACTGAAAAAGAGGGGGAGACTGGTTCATATGTCCCAGGGTTGTTGGAGTAAGTGCCAACAAAATCTGATGGGTGTGCTGGTTGGAGTAAAGCCCGAATTATCGAACTTTACTTTCAACGGTGGGCATATGTGACGAAGTCTCCAGCTTCCCCATCATCTTTTGATTAAATTAGAGTAAAATCCCTTAAAATCCCTTATGTAATTATATAAGAATCTATATACGTTTGCATTCCTATTTATCTATGTATAGATATTCCATGTCTATAGCATAAATCTACTGCTATTTGACGTTATTAGTTTAGTATGATGTAATACGTTACATTAGTATAGGGGGAGAGGCTTAATTTACAAATTAGTGTACCCAGCCAAATCTATAAATTTGGCTACTACTATTTCACACTTTGGTCGGAAATGGTAACGGAAACTAACTCCCTGGCACGACCACTTCCGGTCAGGGGCAAGATAGCTAGGCTCGGCCTTTCGCAATCCAGACGTCAGGGTAGAAACATATGCTAGTCACTAGGCTCTCAAAAAATACTTATAAAGTGTTAAGAGTTTTATCTTTGGCACGTATTACGGCCATAAATATATTTAGATATATTAGAGATATTCCTAGAGCAGTTTCGTACCCGATAAATTCGGTCAGAAGATTAGAAGGGTAAGGATATAGTTATGTGTATTGATATAATATTGTCGTGTGTGCCTGATATTTCTGTGTGTAGTTCAAGTAGGGGAAACCGCAGATAATAGGTTATTTTACCGACTAAACGTGATCGGGTAGATTATACTTCGTACGGGTAGTTTACTAAACACGCAGAGAAAAGGGTATAACGTAACTGTGTAGGAATTACCTTTACATGAGGTTTAGACGATTTGAGATAGTTCTAAACGTGATAAAGTCGGATAGAACACATATGGTGATTAGTCCGTATAGCAGTAGACTTAGTTAGTTGTCTTTCCTCTTGAGCCTAAGGCGGCGCATAGGGCAGAAGTCCTGTCTCTCCATGCTAGGCGGTTCGCTCCTATCTGTTGTAGATCTTGGATATTTACTTGGCCATTGATTGAGCCTTCTCTAATGATGGTTCATACTAATCGAGCCGTTAGTTTAGTAAATACATGAGGCATTTCGTAGTGGTGAAATTTCGAGGATTTGATCATAGTGCGAATAATTAGAGTTAACAATGAATATTCGACGCCGCGAAAAATAGGAAATCTTAATATAGTATGTCCACATTTTTTTGCCTTCATTCACGATCAATTATTTTGAAAACTGTCTGTTGCATCGTTATGAAATTTTTCCAGCCGTCTTTGATAGGTCCAAAAATATCTTAAATCATTGAAAGCGGCGACATTCCTTTGATGTTTTGCTTAACAACTAGTGATTTCTCGCTAAAAAAAAGTTGTTTACGGTAATGGGGACCTGCAAATTCAGATGACAAACAAAGGCATACCCGGATTCATATGGGAGTGGGTGCAATGAAAGAACTAGCTTACAATCGACAGGGTCGGCTGCATTGCACAGGTTTTTTTAAATCCAATATGGCTGTTTCTTTCCGCAGCGCGGAAAGCGTCGCACAAAGCACGAACTCCGTAGCTCCAGCGACGACCCTCGGGAATGTCCGGACAGACAGACAGAAAGGTAGGTAGGTAGGTAGGTAGAAAGGTGGGTGGGTGGGTGGCTGGGTGGCTGGCTGGCTGACTAGGTGGGTCGGTCGGACGGCAGATAGATAGATAGATAAATAGATAAGCAGGCGGGCGGGCGGGTGGGCAGGAAGGCAGACAGACAGATAGATAAATAGATAGATAGATAGATAGATAGACAGACAGATAGATAGATAGATAAGCAGGCAGGCGGGCGGGCAGGCAGACAGACAGACAGATAGATAGATCAGCAGGCAGGCGGGTAGGTAGGTAGGTAGATAGATAGATATATAGATAGATAGATAGGCAGATAGATAAATAGATAAGCAGGCAGGCGGGCGGGTGGGTGGGCAGATAGATAGATAGATAGACAGATAGATAGATAGATAGATAGATAGATAGATAGATGCCGGTCGGCCGGCAGGCAGGTAGATAGACAGACAGACAGACAGATAGATAGATAGATAGATAGATAGATAGATAGATAGATAGATAGATAGATAGATAGATAGATAGATAGATAGATAGATAGATAGATAGATATCGGTCGGTCGGTTGGTCAGCCAGCCGGCAGGCAGATAGACAGACTGACAGACAGACAGACAGACAGACAGACAGACTGACAGACAGACAGACAGACATACAGACTGACTGACTAACTGACAGACAGACAGACAGACAGACAGACTGACAGACAGATCAATCCCCGCCAGAAGCCGAGCCTTGTCAGCTAGTTTATTTATATAATCACGTTTCATGAAAGAACCCCCATTTGGAGACACCTCTGAATCTTCGCGCTGTTTGTTTCAAAACGAAAATCACGTGAAAATTTCAAAATCTGCCGGGACGTCTCTTGGTGAAGCTGTAATACTGTTAAAATCATGGACGTAATTTCTAAGTCGAAATTAATATACCGCATATAAACTAACTTTGAAATCTGCTGTACAATCTCCAGAACAAAATTTTTGTTGTTGGGTGGACATAATGATAGGTTATATACTAAATCTCATCAATTTACCTCAGTTGGTTACTGAGATATTGAATTTTATATTGAGGCAACCAAAAAAAACAAAAAAAACCACACTATAATCATGTGTACGAATGTCAAATACTAGCGTGGGAGATCCTAGGCATTTTTCATTAATTCGCATCGGTGATTTCTCACCAATTCGCAGTACTGTTCTTGCCTGCCACTCCATTAACTTTCAGCCTATCTTATTCTATTAGGATAATTACCTAAATTGTGTGTATTTTAAAATATACGTTACATAGAATCATTATTATAATAATATCATAAATAAAAAATATCATAAATTTCATAATATATGCTAGGAATATAGCCTCAGAATGTGGACATAAATATCTATAATATGTAATCTGTTTAATAGATTGTATATGTATCTTCATATCTACCTGTAGATTATTTTGTAATTATTGTATTTTAATAATATAAATATTATATGTATTATATGATTATATGTTTAATAATTACAGAATAATTATTATATTCACTTATACGAAAGCAGGGAATTATTTTATTGAGCTGTTTCCTTAGACCAGTGTTTTACTATTTATCCTAGGATAGGGATTGATAGGAAGCAGGGACAGATAGCTCATGCTATTTTGTTTCTGCCTGATTTATGAGATGTTATTGGCCATCAGGAACAATCCAGGGCTGATGCTTACAGATGTCTCGACAGAAGAGCCACTTGCTCTCGCTGTATATATTTCACAGATTTGACACCTTCAGCGCCAAGCTTTAGATGCGCTAACCTGTGTGACTGACTCATTGTGAAGCATCACTCACCATCTCACTTATGCCTACTAAATAGGGTTTTCACTCACTGTGCAAGCCAGAGAACCAGAAGATAAGTGGCCAAACTTACCGTTGGCCACCACCACCATCTACATGCAAATAATACCAACCTTTTTCAGGCCATATTCCATGATTAAAATGCAACATTGTTAGTTTCTTAAAATTTACAACCACTAGTTGTTACCTTACTTAGTACCCTTAGTCATAGTAGAGTGAGAAGTTACGAAAGTTTGTCTCTGTTATATATTTTACTCTGTCTTTCTTCGTGTCAGTGAGAGTGATTACAGTTTTGGGGGCTCGAGCTTTTTATTTCAGGCACGTAGCTAGACAACCTTGGCAGACTGTCTTTATCAAACAAGTATAGTTGTACGCCATTCCTGTCTGCCTGAACACTGTCAGAAGATTAGACTTGTTCTGGGACCTGTACTCCATCTAGAATTACGAACTTTTCAGTCTTGTCTTCTCCAGTAACTTATTTTTCTATTCATAGAAAGTCTATCCACAACAATTTGGTAGATTCCTTATCATCGTAGCTGACGCTACGCTACAGTAGACAATAATTAAGAGAAGAAAGTAACTAGAAGCTCCACCGTTCTAACATGAGAAGTTGCTGACATTGTCAAACATATCAGGAAGGACAACAAGTCGGGCCACATGGAATCAGGTAGAAGAATTACATATACTGGAAGAATTTGGAGCAGAGACATTAACTGAAATGTTGAATGATGTTTACAAAAGTGGATATTTACATAGTGATATGCTGAAATATGTATTTATAGCTATACCGCAAAGACAAGGAACAAGTTAATGCAAAGAATGTAATACAATCAACCTCATAAAACATGTATGATATTTTCAAATCAGAACTATAATGGGAAGAAAAAGACAGAAAATAAAGATGGAAATTGGTGAAGAACAGTATAGATTTGTGGAACGAAAAGGTACAAACAATGCAATATATATGGTACGAACATTAATAGAGAGATTAACAGCCACTGAAAGACGTGTATTTGCTCTTTATAGATTATACCAAGGCATTCGATGAAGTGAAACATGATGGTCAGAGATGTCATAAAAAACAGTATGAAGAATAGAGCAGCAGGAATCGATGGAATAACAACTCAAGCAATAATTGCAAGTGGAGGAATAGGAGTAACATGGTTGCTTTACATTTTTAAAAGGGTATGGGAAGAAAAAACTGTCTCAGCGGACTGGCAGAAAGTCATTATAAAAAAAAGAAAAATTTAGAAGACTGTGGCACCTACAGAGGCATTTCCCTCCTCAGTCATGTGGGTAAAATGTTTGCAAAGATTCTTGAACAACGAATAAAATCTATCGTGGAACCGCTACTCAGACCAGAACAGCTTAGGTTCAGAATGGGTAGAGGATGCACAAATGCAATATCTGCATTGTGACAAATTAGTGGGAAAAAACAATAGAGCATAAACAGCAAATTAATATCGGTTTTATAGATGAAATGAAAGCTTTTGACAGAGTAAGCAGAGATATACTGTGGGGAACACTTGAAAACTACGGAATAAAAGGTCAACTATTAGACTATGTAAGAGCCATCTACAGAGAGAGGTGCAGTTAGAACAAGAGCTGAACTCATAAATTGGTTCCCAGTAACAACTGGAGTTAGACAAGCATGTGTTCTGATAGCATCACCAAAATAGACAAAAATCAAACAGATGATGAGCAAATATCTATATTGGATGAACTGCCCATCACCAATTACCAATGTCTACAGCATTGCAGTAGTGAACAACTGCAGAAACACATACATTTACATAAGTAAAGTACTTTCAATCATTGACTGCATCTTCATTAAAATATTGCTGTCTTCTTTTATGAATAAGTTTTGCCAACCTGCTGAAATAACTGTTTAATATAAAATGGAATAAAAGTTTAATAATCAACATCGAAAATATGATTATTTTCTACAGAAAATACACTGGGGTCGGGTCAGACCCCACTGGTAACAAATGTAAAAATGATTAAAAGTATATGCAATTTTCATGCAATTTTTTTTATATTTTAGCATGTTTTGGGGGAATATATTGCTTAACTATGTCATAAAATATCAAACATATTAAAGCAAATTTAAGAAAAGTGGAGAAAGTGAAAGTCCATTTGGATCCCATGGTAGTTATGGGGTTAACATATCAGGGATTAATGGCTTGAAACATTCTTTCTCCATAATCCCATATACTCTCGTGAGTAATGTGACATGCGCGAGAATCGGTAGCGGTTCTCGCCGCGTCAGTAACTTACGGGGTATGTGAGCCGGTCGCTCAGAAAGCAATGGCAAACTACTGAGCATAATCTTGCCAGGAAATCAACAATCAGCTGAAAGATGCTGATGTTGACAGCGATGTCCTGTAAAGGATATGCCGGGGGGAAAAATCAGGTTGGAACATATAAGATTACAGCGGCAACGTGACTAATCAGACTAAATAATTATGGTTTACTAGGCCTTATGGATTTTACATTCTTTATTATTAAGGTATTTATTATTAATGGGTAGCCATTTTGAATATTAATGTGATTAAATGACAAAATATTAATTTAAAAAATTATTAACTAAATTAGGTCTCATCATGAGGAAAATGATATATGGTTGCTAAGGTCTTTGTTCGCAAATAAAGAAGTTACATAGGCATATGTGTTAAAAAACAGTGATGTGAGTGTTTAGGCCATACTTTGTCAAAGTGCTCAAATAGTATTCTCCTCTTCGTTCATAATATAATAATTAAATGATAAATTAAGCGATTTCATTTAGTCCGATTATGTGATCCAAAACCGGAAACCATGCCTGCACAGAAGGATCCATTCGGTCCCCAAAAATGGCTATGAAACAACCATGTATGCTTCCGAGGTCATTCATTCATTCAAATATCATGTGACAATAACAAAACGCCATATTAGTTTTTGCAGAATAGGTCAGCAATAGCATAGCAATTGGCTGAAATTGTCGTGACTTTGAAATAAGTTACATAATTTGGCACATGGTGGTGTATTTACTTTTTAGCACTGTTCATGGAAATTTAAGATTAATTTTAGATGCATTTTCGAATTTTGCATCCATTTTTATGTATATTTGGAGAGTTTCATTGTGAACCATGATCGACCGGTGATACAGATACAGAGGATTGCCGACATACGACCTATGCAACTTACGACCATTCGACTTTACGACCACAATCACTAGCCATATTAGATTTCAGATTTATTTCTGCCTCAATTATCAGTCGAACGGCATTGTCTGCAATCATCAAGAGAAACCAAGAAAGAAGAGGATGAACCAGAAAGAAAGTTCACAACTAAAGGATTATCAGAAGGTTTATCTTTACTGAATAAACTTCTTATACATTTCGAAGCAATGGACCCAAACATCGAACGATTTGCATGGATTGAATGGATGGCGCACGATGTGTTTCGTCCGTACCGTGAAATTTATGATGAAAAAAAGAAACATACAATTCAGACAAAGCTCACCATGTTTATGAAAAAGCCAACTACAGTACCCCAACTGCTGTCTTAGATGATGACATTAATGATCTGCAGCCAAGCACCAGTGGCCAATAAAATGTTTCGTACATGTTTATATATTCTGATGGTAATGACAATTCGATGTGTTTTGCGATTGGGAAAATGTTTCCTATAGTATTTTCCACATCTGTATTTTGTATGTTTTGCAAATATTAAACCAGTTGTACATGTACAGTTAATGCAGTGTTTTTCTTAAACCTGACGATGTAAAAATAAGAAACAAAATGGTGTAGAGATGATACAAATGGCACAAAATGAACATCGAAAATTATGATTTATAACAATAATAAAAGAAATTTATGATATAATTTAACTTAAATATTTTTATTACATCACTTCACATTACTGTACACATAGCGTACTCAACTTACGACCAAATCGTGTTACGACCGGTCTTTCGGAACCGATCGTGGTCGTAAGTCGAGCACTAGCTGTAAATATTTCTGCAGAGATGTTTTATCTTTGTGAATGGTAACTCAAAATGGAGGCCCCGCGTTATTAGTCAGTTATCAGTTGGGGTATCTTTATTGCACTCCGGACATGTCCATAGGTGCTCAGATCCTCCCCCAGCATATGCATCAACGTCCAGTAGCCAATAGTGCCAGTTCTGTGTTGGTTGACGAGGCGCTTTGTTTTCCTGATGTACCTCTTGCGTCTGGCTGTGCCGATTCTTACTCCCAGGTCTTTCATCCTGGACAGCGATGTGGAATCACTGACGTCAAAGTCCTCTGTTCTCGCCATATCTTTAAGGACGTTAATAACATCGGCACGATCCATGGGCTGGCCATCTACAGGGGGTGCAGAGCCAGCCAGTTTGTCAGCTCGTTCATTTCCCTCAACTCCCGCATGTCCCGGGATGAAGATGAAGGTGACTTTACGGACAACAGACTTCCGCAGCGATTCAGTCCACTGTCTACGTACAGATCCGGCTTCGACCTTCTGAATCATGTTCATTGAATTACTTAGTACACACACGTTGGTATAATGCTGTGATTCCAGCCATATGAAGGCCCCGCGTATATCCATCGGACTAGGCCGTGCATACTTTTTATGCTCAAAACATGCAATTTGAACTACTAAAGTTAAAGAGAATAGATGTTTAAAGATTATTAATACTTTATTTATATACTTTTAAGTTTTACTATTTATTTTATCCTTCAACATGATGGAACAGCTACATAGGCCTTGAGAAACCAAATCTAGCGTTACCTCAATGTAGCTTGTACGTCAATTCTAATCAAAGATACTGAGACACAAAGGAGAGCTGCGCAGTTAGAGAAATCCTGAAAAATTTGTGTTCAAGACCCAGACACTCAAATGTGAATATCTCCGCTTAGAATAGACATACAGGTCAGGTAGCAATGAGGTACCGTTGGATTTGTTTCTTCAAGAAGTATCCAACTATGCAGGCTGAATAATTAAAAAGCAAGTTAGAAAATGTTACTGAAATTAAAAATAATTTTTAGCAGTAAAGTTTAACACTTTAACTACCCGTTGATGGTAGTTGAATGAAGGGTTGGAATTTGAGAAATACTGTGGTAGAAATTAGAACTCAAGTATCCTCCTCCTCTCAGTAAAATAATGCAGCGAATGCTTATTATTTTGGGAAAACTATAAACTTTATTCTGATCGGCAAGACCTCTCACAAAGTTATTTTTTACGGAGTGACTATTCACAAAAATTTGTGGTCATGTGACCTACGTTTGACTACATTATTGTTTGTGGAACTATCATTATGTTCTCTGTAGTTTAGTGGTAGTGTCTCCGCCTGTCACGCGGGAGACTGGGGTTCGACTCTCCACCGGCAATGTTTTTTTTTCTTTGTTTCTAATTTTTAATAAAAACTATTAAACATTAGGAACTAAAAATATAGAACTGAGAAACTCGAAGCTTGTGAATAAAATGTTCTCTATGGATCTGCGGAATTATCACAACAGAACATCACAACGCTACCCATCGTAGGCTATGCTCCACACTGGACACACCAAATTATCACAACAGAACATCACAACGCTACCCATCGTAGGCTATGCTCCAGTGTGTGCCGCGTGGTTACACACCCGCTTCACACGCGTGATCCGGGACTGTTTCCGGATCCGTTCAGGGATATGCACTACTGACGAGCTCAAACAAGGGCGAAACTCGAGTATATTGCTTCCATATTGACGTGGATAGGCCTTAGGTTCATACCAGAATGCGATCGGCGTTGCCAGTAGTGGGTTGTGCTCAATATTTAAATTTCAAATCCCGAAACAACCACATAATCAATTTGATTCTATTCACGAATATTAAGGTAATTTGTCTTATAACTCCTGCATTTAAAAGAATCCTTAACTTTTTCTTGCATTTTTTAATCCCCCGTTCAATTTTACATAAATATGAAGAGTTTCAACATTGCAGGTGTTTGCGGGCGTTCAGGACAAAATATTTAGTGACATGGCCACGGCCGTCATACTCAAAATTGAAGATTGTCGGACCTGTATTTATTTATAATTAGAACTGGTAATTTAAGTACTAAAACTAAAAATAATACAAGTGTCATGTGTAGCAGTAATGTATCTGTGTACTTGCATAATATTTCAGCATTTTACTGGACTGAAAATAATTTTGAAAGCGTTTTCAGACTTGTCTGTAAACTTGTAAGTAATGTAACTGTAAGTAAGGAGTACTTTTTTTCTAAGCTGCGCTGCAGCACTTAATTATTTAAATTTAAATACAGTACTGTAAAATAAGTTATATGTTTTAAATAAGTTACTATCTAATTATTAATTGCTCACTAATAGATAAAGAACAGTGTAATTGTAGAGCAGAAGTAGAAATCAATTTTTAGTAAATATTTAATTTAATATTTTAATTTTTTATTATTTAATATCTTAATTAATTAACTGCTGCTTAATTTATGCAGCAGTTACAAACTTACTTACTTACTTACATTAATGCATGATATTTAATCAACAAAAGAAAGCTGTCGCAATGCAGTTAGGACATTAAGACAATACAATATGATAGTAGATTGTCGTGCTGTACCTGATGTGCTGAGAGAAGTGAGGAGTCTCGTTCATGCCAACGAACCAGGCAAGCTAATACAGGAAAGTACTCTTACTAATAATTTACATATATGTAAAAAATTAGTTGTGAAATATAAAAAGCAATTAACCAAAGAATGGCCATCACTTGTGACACTCTTTCTTGAACCATTTCCTGTGACATTCAAGATTCTGCCTGTCACACCTACTTTGCCACAGCCTGTGTCAATTTGATAAAACAATTCAGGTGCACACCTTTCTGTGGTGAGTTTCTATATATTTGTTAAAATATGAATAAATTTAGTGGAACTGTGATCAATCAATCAGGTGCCGTCTCCACAATGAAGGTTGGCTGCAATGGATCTCCAACACTGTCTGTCTCTCACCTTGACTGTACATTCTCTTGATGCTATCTTCCCACTTGTATCATTGTCTACATCTTGCTTGCTTGCCCTCCAGTATGGTTTTTATAAGGGGAGAAGCTATACACAAAATTCTGTGATCAGTACGAGCCGCTATACACAAAATTTTGTGGCTGGTCACGTGATAATTTGGCACAAAATTTTGTGTATAGTACGCGCCGCTATACACAAAAATTTGTGGCCGGTCACATGATTATTCGGCACAAAATTTTGTGTATAGAACGAGCCGCTATACTTAGGACTTAGGAGGAATCAAAGATAGAACCCATATAGTATAGAACCAGACCCCGGTGCCTTGGAAACACCTCTGTGGTCACGTGATTATTCGGCAAAACCGGTTGGGAATCCCCCCTCCCCCTTTCCCAGGGGGGGAATTCCAGGGGGTAGACAGGTAGGTATTTTGCTTGGTAGGTTCGATGGTTGACAGGTAAGTAGGTATTTTGCTTGGTAAGTTGGGTGATAGACAGCTAGGTAGGTATTTTGTTAGTTAGTTAGTTAGCTGACAGATCACCCTCATTGCACATCGAACCATTCAGTCCATAAGTGCTCAGGATCCCCTCCTCAGTAAATCCCGCAGCGTGTAGCGGCTCACTGCCACCAGTTCTGTGTTGGTTTATTACTCTTCTTTCGCTTCCTTAACTATACTATAAGGCATGGCTGGGAAAGAGGCAGGCTGTCAAAAAGCCAGAAAGGCAAATATGCCACAGGTTGAGTTAGCGAATCTGAAGACTGAGGTCCATAGGACGATGAGGGGTCGGATCAAAGAGGAATGGCTACACACTACTTGCTGCCGCTGCCAAAACCGAACATAGACCATTCCAAGATAAGCGGCTACAGAATCATTACGATGCAGAACACTGTTGGCAAGCTACTGGAGAAAATTGTAGCACACAGACTTGCTTGTGACTTGGAACAACTCAGCGACTTCACAGAGATGCTCCAACACTCTTCGCTCACTCTCACTAGCTCAGTCAGACGACAACATGTACGCTCATTCACTCATACTCCTCAACAGAAAGCCGTCTATATAATGGGCTAGGCAATTTTAATACGGCTACCACGCTTCGAACGCCGACCGTACCTGCCGGGAAGATGCTGGGAGTCTAACCAGCGGTAGGTGATAGCACCGGACGCCAGCCACACACAAAGGGGATACGTGGTCACAATATGGACACTATAAGGAGGCGTGAGAGAGTCAGGAATGGTCTGTGGCAAGAGTACATTGCATCAGTTAGATGGTAGTTAACGTGAGAGTGAGTCAGGAATGGTCTGTGGCGGGAGTACATTGCATCAGTTAGATGGTAGTTAACGTGAGAGTGAGTCAGGAATGGTCTGTGGCAAGAGTACATTGCATCAGTTAGATGGTAGTTAACGTGAGAGTGAGTCAGGAATGGTCTGTGGCAAGAGTACATTGCATCAGTTAGATGGTAGTTAACGTGAGAGTGAGTCAGGAATGGTCTGTGGCAAGAGTACATTGCATCAGTTAGATGGTAGTTAACGTGAGAGTGAGTCAGGAATGGTCTGTGGCGGGAGTACATTGCATCAGTTAGATGGTAGTTAACGTGAGAGTGAGTCAGGAATGGTCTGTGGCAGGGAGTACATTGCATCAGTTAGATGGTAGTAACGTGAGAGTGAGTCAGGAATGGTCTGTGGCAGGGAGTACATTGCATCAGTTAGATGGTAGTAACGTGAGAGTGAGTCAGGAATGGTCTGTGGCGGGAGTACATTGCATCAGTTAGATGGTAGTAACGTGAGAGTGAGTCAGGAATGGTCTGTGGCGGGAGTACATTGCATCAGTTAGATGGTAGTAACGTGAGAGTGAGTCAGGAATGGTCTGTGGCGGGAGTACATTGCATCAGTTAGATGGTAGTTAACGTGAGAGTGAGTCAGGAATGGTCTGTGGCGGGAATACATTGCATCAGTTAGATGGTAGTTAACGTGAGAGTGAGTCAGGAATGGTCTGTGGCGGGAGTACATTGCATCAGTTAGATGGTAGTAACGTGAGAGTGAGTCAGGAATGGTCTGTGGCGGGAGTACATTGCATCAGTTAGATGGTAGTAACGTGAGAGTGAGTCAGGAATGGTCTGTGGCGGGAGTACATTGCATCAGTTAGATGGTAGTAACGTGAGAGTGAGTCAGGAATGGTCTGTGGCGGGAGTACATTGCATCAGTTAGATGGTAGTAACGTGAGAGTGAGTCAGGAATGGTCTGTGGCGGGAGTACATTGCATCAGTTAGATGGTAGTAACGTGAGAGTGAGTCAGGAATGGTCTGTGGCGGGAGTACATTGCATCAGTTAGATGGTAGTAACGTGAGAGTGAGTCAGGAATGGTCTGTGGCGGGAGTACATTGCATCAGTTAGATGGTAGTAACGTGAGAGTGAGTCAGGAATGGTCTGTGGCGGGAGTACATTGCATCAGTTAGATGGTAGTAACGTGAGAGTGAGTCAGGAATGGTCTGTGGCGGGAGTACATTGCATCAGTTAGATGGTAGTAACGTGAGAGTGAGTCAGGAATGGTCTGTGGCGGGAGTACATTGCATCAGTTAGATGGTAGTAACGTGAGAGTGAGTCAGGAATGGTCTGTGGCGGGAATACATTGCATCAGTTAGATGGTAGTTAACGTGAGAGTGAGTCAGGAATGGTCTGTGGCGGGAGTACATTGCATCAGTTAGATGGTAGTAACGTGAGAGTGAGCCAGGAATGGTCTGTGGCGGGAGTACATTGCATCGGTTAGATGGTAGTTGACACAAAGTGAATGTTGACTAAGTGACAGATAGAGTGGCTATGGTTGTGTCTAGGGTATGTCCTTGTAACAATGTGATGTTGAACAACAGATTAACCAAGATGCATCACACCCAAACACCAGTCAGTGAACAAGCGTTAATTTGCGCACATAATATTCCTTTAATTCTGAATTAACACAGACACATGTAGCATATAAATCCAGGAACAATAATTCTCTAAGAATATATCTCCATCCCAATGGAACACTTCGAATAACACTGCCTCTCAAGGCTACTAAAATCTCGTCCCACACGACAGGTATACTAGCCTCTCTCTAGGCCCGACTCAAAGTAACCCACTATGGGTCTCGAATTCCACTCACTATCCCTGGAACCCACAGTGCGGAGTTATCTTCAGAACTCCGTCACAATTCTTCACTTTCTCAGACCACGACCTTCTCCTGGTCCGGTCTAGACTCAACTCCCTCTCAGCTCGGAGTTTAAACCTCAACTCCCCGTCAATCTTTGTCCCTGTCTTTTTAAACAATTCTATCCCCCACAATGCTTCACACACAACACACAACCTCACTGCTCCAACTGTCTGCCTCACCAGCATCCTAGCCAGCTGACCTCTTCTCAGCTCCCCCTTTCACTTACTGTCTTCTCATTTACGCCCTCTGGGGGACTTACTATCCGCCCTATTTTATCTCGTGAACTGTTTATCTTGTACGGCCACTCACCTTAATGCCACTGAACACAGGCATGTGACACTACCCCACCCTCAAAAGAAAACATCGTTTTCAAATGTTGGGAGACTAATACTTATCAAATATGTGACCCAGACACATTGCCTGGGTAGTCGTAAGTATAAATCCAAATTACTCTAGCTACCACACTAAATAATACATCAAATGCTCATAGTACACTCCACTATTCCCCACACATAAATATAAAACAACTTTCTATCTTGTGTACCAATGCATGAACTACTACATCACATAATAATAATAATACGTCATAGGAAAGCATTATACTTATGTACCCACAGGTCTCTTACTACTTCACGACCACACAATACTATTTGTGTACCGACCCTATATCAGGTGGTTCTGTTCTTGCATTAACCCACCTCTGATTCCTGTCGATGCTGTGTCTACCTTTGATGTACCCATGACTCATGGTACCTCTACAATTACAACATCTGTTTGCTATCCCTAGCCCTGGGTCAGTAATGTCGCGAACACTCTTTAGACCTAACTCAACTATTCTATCTGCATATTGCACCGTTACACTTGAGTCTCTGTTTAGTCTGAACTCTTTATTCAATCTTGGCCCATATATCTGGCACCTTTCTTTCTGCTGCATACGCCTTATGCCTATGTGCCCTGCACATGCACTATCCTGAGCTGTTCTAGTATATCGGTCTCTGTGTGCTAAAGGTACTGCTACTTGCCGACGTGCAGTTCCACTATCTGAAAAGCGGCGAGTGAGAACATTGTTCTTCCTCTCGAAGCACCATCTACCTTTCTTTGACTTTCTATGTCTCACTTTACTACACCCCTGGAAACATTTGTCAAGAGTAGTATCTTGTCTCTGGGATTCCCTACAGCTACATTTGAGATCCATTCTCACCTGCTCAGCTGTCCTATCCTTGTCCTCAGTGTTTACTTCAAGTGCCTCTTTTTCTTCAGCTATACTCTCTAATTTAGGTTTTCTTTTGGTAACTACCTCGTTACTATTTACACTATATTTTTGGTCCCAATAAACTACTTCCTCTTCTGTACACTCTTTAACTCCTATAACATTTCCTATGATGAGATCTGCCACTGGTGAGTCTAAAACACATGCTGTCACTCTTCCTGTTATGTATGGTGTTTTTACTGTTATCACGGCTATTGGGTAGTATTCTACTGTCCCATTAAATGTTATGGATCTAATCTTTTTCCTGTATAATCCGAGGGTTGCACTAAACTCTTTCTCACCCCGATGGACGTACATCCGGAATCCCTAATTGTTAACGCTGGCCTATCATTAACAAACCCATGATGCATCTTCAGACTTCCTCCTTCATGGACTGCTGATCCTGCTTTCACTGTATGACCACATATTAAGACTGGCTGACCATCTTTTTCAAAAAGAGGTTTGCACCCACTACAATCTTCATTGTTCAGCGTCTCAATTACTTGTGCTGCATTTGAGTGCTCTGTTTCTCTCATCCTACATTGATGACTGACATGCCCGTTCCTTCCACATTTGAAACAAGTGATCTCCCTTTTACTGTTGTTCGTTGGTCCATCTGATGGTTGTGCATCACAATCTGTCATTTTGTGTCTCCAGCTCCCACAATTCCAACATCCGGCATAATTTGGACGTCTCTGGAAGTTCCCTCTTCTATATGGGTACCGTCCTACTCTACCAACATTGTTTCCTCGGAAACCATTATCTTGAAGTTCTTGTTGCTCACCTTTCTGTGCTGAATCCACACTTTTCGCCCTTGGTCTCATGACTGGATTCTGGTCCTGTTTAGTGTACGCTGCACAGACTATTTCCTCACTCATTAGTTTCCCAATAGAACTGTTAGGATGTGCAGTCATATAGTTTTGCCCTAACTGAGACATTGTGTCTATGTCCTTTGGCTTCCGTTCCTCAAAGAACGCCACTAAATTAGAATTGCATGCAGATACTACCTTGTCTCTTAACATTAGATCTACTAATTTATTAAAATCTTTCCCTACTTCTGCAAGCTCCATCCATTTGTTAAATGTGTTCTTTACTGTGTTAACAAAGTCTGTGAAATCTTGATTTGTCTCTGGCACTAACTGTCTAAACTTTGTTCTATATCCATGTTCAGTTAGTTGGAACTTTGTCAGCAAACGTTGACGTAAGATAGTGTAGTTGTTTCTTTCTTCTACAGGTAAATTAAACATTGTATCTAGAGCCTTACCCGTTAAATACTCGCCCAGTCTAATTGCGTAATCGCTTTCTGGGATGCCTAATACCTTCACTGATGCTTCGAATCTCGACAAATAGGAATCCAAGTTGTCTCGGTCCGTAAAAAATGGCAGTTTTAATCTCTGTGACGACTGTGACGGTCTTCTGCTTTCCTCACTTTGACCTTTCGAAGATAGTTCTAGTTTTCTTAACTCGATTTCAGCTAGTTTTACTTGTGTCTCTTCCTGTAGACGCTTGTTTTCTATTTCAGCTAGTTTTACTTGTGTCGCTTCCTGTAGACGCTTGTTTTCTATTTCAGCTAACTTTACTTCCTGTAGACGTTTGTTTTCCATTTCAGCTAGTTTTACTTGCGTCTCTTTCTCTTCCTGTAGACGCTTTGCCTCGCGTTCATTATGCCTCTCCTCTCTTTCCGTCTGCTTTTGTTCTTTCGCTTCTGCATACTCCTGTAACTCTTTACCTTTCAGGCCTATTCGTTCCCCTGCTTCAATATATTCCATTAAAGTAGGCATCTTGTACTTGTGGACACGTTGCTGTCTGTCAGCCAACTATAAATGTGAAGACTCTGCTGTTAGTCTTTGTGTCACTTCCCTAAGTACACCCGCACTCCCTGTGTACGTAAATCTGTAGTGCTACAATATCACTCTGTACTCACCCAGTCACTCTATAAGCACTAGGTAGTGAGGGGGGAATATTAACTATACTCCCTCGTATATATATATATATATATATATATATATATATATATATATATATATATATATATATATATATATATATATATATATATATAACTGTAGAACAATTCCTGGAAATAGTTGTAAACATACATATACATACACAGATGAATGATACACACTAAATGCCAACTATTAAATGCTAGACGCATAGGCCGGTGAAACGCAAACGGATGATTACATAGAAATAAAAACCACTGACATAAACATGCCCATGAAAGACCATACCGTGCGCATAATATAAACTGACAAATACCATCTAGATAGAAGCTATATTAACATAAGAATTACACCAATACCATATATCCAAAGAACTCAAATATTATATGTAACAGTAAAGAGAAAACAGTAAAAAGAACAAATATAAAATGAATAATGTACATAGATCTGACGTAGACACTTGGACACCGTGTATAATGTCGAGACGACCCAATGCCACAGCACAAAACAAACTGACTCGTCAGCTGTCTCTCAACAACATACAATATGTACCTAGACAATTTCACCTTTGCGCCGTCTCCCGCATTTCGAGAAACAATGCAAAAATATCCTACTTATAACGAACACTGGACCACATACAAATATTTACGTAACGCACAACAACAATACTTAGGACGATGAGCACAACAGAAGCAAACAAGGATTGCCGACACCAATGTGATGGTAGAATCTTACAAAAGTCCTTAGTTTGTTTTAATAGTGTCCGAAAATCGCCTGGAAATGTTTGTCCGTTACTGTTTTGAAAAGATTACGACGTTAGATTCCCACAATGAATTAATGTTCTGATGCGTTGTCACTTTTTGTTGACGTGATGACACGATTTTCGACTGTCGTAAAAGTTTAAGATGATGGTAATTATCCCAACGCCTTGTGTCTTCACAGTCCGTAACGTTTTGGTAACCCTCCCTGTAGAGTTGGCCTGTGATTGTATAATGTATGTGAACGCTCTTGTTTTGCCAGAAATATTGGGTTTTCGTTGCGTTTTGGGGAGCCGAAAATACCTTTAATATCAATGAATGTTTATCTGCGTAGTCACTGTCGCTTTGAAGTGATGGTATGGTTTCACTGTTGCTGACCAGGTTAAATCAACGAATGGCAGAAAATGATCACGCGCTTTAAATCCGCTTTGCAAGTCTTTTTTGGTGAAGAAATGCGCTCATAGTTGCGAAGACGGCACCTGAATGACTGTTGTGGTTTGTTTGCCGATGATGACACACACACACAAAGACGTTAAACGTAAATCCTAGTTTCCGTAGAAACCCAACGTGTTATTCTCAGTGGAAATTTTTCCGTCAAATTCCCTGGTTCTCGGCCTTGACTCACAAGGTCATCTCAGTTAGTACCTCAGTGTACTACAATCTTCACTGACTGCGAACAAAGTAATGTCCGGAACTTTTCCGTTATCCACACATACTTCGCTGTCCTCGTAAACAGCACTGACCCTCTTGTCAACCCAATTTGTCCGTGGCGACTCACAATTTCCACCGTCCTCACCCGTCGTTTTACCTGTGGTGAATTCTTAACCTATCGCCCTGCAACCACACTGTGCTTTGTCCTCAACACACACACAAGATGTCTCACCACGCCCAGGACTTCTCAACGAAATTGCTCACTGTCTTAAATCCTGTCTTCGTCACACCCACACGCACCTGTCAGGATATCATCTTGCCAGTATCATGGCGCCGACTTTTTGTACTGTTCACTTGACCTATAAACACACGCGCCTGTTTGCGTTAATTTTCTGACGTCCCTGATAGCCGAAGAAATACTGCCTGGTATCCAATTTACCTGTCCTGACCTTCTCGTGACCTATGTGCTACCCAGTTCCCGCACGGAAGAAACCCCAGTGTTTATATCGTGGACACACTTTCCCCGTCTACTCTCCCCACTCCGAGTGAGAAATGATATTTTTACCTGGTTTCTCGTGGACTCTGTATTAATTCTCCGACACTTTTGAAATGCGCTGTCTACTGAAAATGGTGTTTATTCTTGACAGGAGAGCCCTCATCATTGTTGTTGTAATTGGGCATCCGACTAATGTCTCCGATGTTAGTATTCTTTCTAATCGACTAGTTCACAGATAAACGGAATGACAACAATGTCTATATTGTTCTTGATGGACGAAGCCTCCAGAAATCTTCTCTGACACAAAGTGAATGTTGACTAAGTGACAGATAGAGTGGCTATGGTTGTGTCTAGGGTATGTCCTTGTAACAATGTGATGTTGAACAACAGATTAACCAAGATGCATCACCACCAAACACCAGTCAGTGAACAAGCGTTAATTTGCGCACATAATATTCCTTTAATTCTGAATTAACACAGACACATGTAGCATATAAATCCAGGAACAATAATTCTCTAAGAATATATCTCCATCCCAATGGAACACTTCGAATAACACTGCCTCTCAAGGCTACTAAAATCTCGTCCCACACGACAGGTATACTAGCCTCTCTCTAGGCCCGACTCAAAGTAACCCACTATGGGTCTCGAATTCCACTCACTATCCCTGGAACCCACAGTGCGGAGTTATCTTCAGAACTCCGTCACAATTCTTCACTTTCTCAGACCACGACCTTCTCCTGGTCCGGTCTAGACTCAACTCCCTCTCAGCTTGGAGTTTAAACCTCAACTCCCCGTCAATCTTTGTCCCTGTCTTTTTAAACAATTCTATGCCCCACAATGCTTCACACACAACACACAACCTCACTGCTCCAACTGTCTGCCTCACCAGCATCCTAGCCAGCTGACCTCTTCTCAGCTCCCCCTTTCACTTACTGTCTTCTCATTTACGCCCTCTGGGGGACTTACTATCCGCCCTATTTTATCTCGTGAACTGTTTATCTTGTACGGCCACTCACCTTAATGCCACTGAACACAGGCATGTGACAGTAGTTAACGTGAGAGTGAGTCAGGAATGGTCTGTGGCGGGAGTACATTGCATCAGTTAGATGGTAGTAACGTGAGAGTGAGTCAGGAATGGTCTGTGGCGGGAGTACATTGCATCAGTTAGATGGTAGTTAACGTGAGAGTGAGTCAGGAATGGTCTGTGGCGGGAGTACATTGCATCAGTTAGATGGTAGTAACGTGAGAGTGAGTCAGGAATGGTCTGTGGCGGGAGTACATTGCATCAGTTAGATGGTAGTAACGTGAGAGTGAGTCAGGAATGGTCTGTGGCGGGAGTACATTGCATCAGTTAGATGGTAGTAACGTGAGAGTGAGTCAGGAATGGTCTGTGGCGGGAGTACATTGCATCAGTTAGATGGTAGTAACGTGAGAGTGAGTCAGGAATGGTCTGTGGCGGGAGTACATTGCATCAGTTAGATGGTAGTTAACGCAGATGCGGCCGACTGATGGTGTGCTTGTTTACCGTGGTGAACACAGCGTCCTGAAGCAATTAAACTCATCTCTTCATCGTTCTACTGTGTGTTGTTCCTGAGTGGCTGTTCCTTCGTTTGACGGTATTGGTCTTTGACGAGACCGGTTGAAGCAGAGTGCCACCTCGCGGATCTTGGCCGTTGGTCTGGGGACCCCTCAAGGTCATCATGCCCCTGGACAACAGATGAGTCGACCAGCTACCCTTGTACGCAACGTCCGCCCCGTGACACTCACTGTCAGCCCTACACAGATTGAAAGACTTGAAAAGGTACAAAATGAAGTCATGCGCATCATTTTGGGCTGTCCAGCATGAAAGACTTGGGAGTAAGAATCAGCACGGCCAGACGCGAGAGGTACATCGGGAAAACGAGGTGCCTCGTCAACCAACACAGAACTGGCACTATTAGCCACCGGACGCTGATGCATATGCTGGGGGGAGGATCTGAGCACATATGGACCTGTCCGGAAGTGCAATGAAGATACCCCAGCTGATAATTGATAACGCTTCCTGCGTAGTGTTCTTGTTTGTCCACACACACACCAACCCACCCACACACACCCACCCCCTCCCACACACACACCTCTTTTAACTTGCTCTTCCCGCAGTCTGATCAAGGCCGTAGGTTCATTCATAGTAATCACTTTGTTCTTGCAAACGACTTACTTCTCAACCTTGTTTTGGCCCATACACCCCTTCACCACATGGTCAGAGTGTCACCCCCCCCCCCCCCCTCCTTTTCGTATTTCTCCCTATACGTAGTCCAGAGAGGAACCTACAACCTTCGGGACGCGAGGCAGTAACCACTCGGCCACAGAGATTCCTAGTTCCAATGAGAAAGAATGTATCACAGTGACCTGTCATCGTTCGTTCATTGTCCGTGTCAGAATATCAATCGAGTACAGACCACTTTTAGTCGTATTGGGTATATGTTGCTAGCCTCCAAATGTGTATATATCAGGGTGATGTGGTAGTGCTGTCGACTTGATGTCCCACCATATCTCCTGCTACTCGTGTTAGGTTGAGTCGATCTTGAAGACTGAGATTTGACAGATCCTCGCTAGAAGACATGACCACCACTTGTACACAATTAATACCACTCACTCTGAGTGTTCATTTGGCCATGATTCGCACGAGCTTATGTATATGTTTCTTTGAGCCTGCTTTGACATACAGCACACCATACTCGCCTTCGTGCTTTTTAAGAGCAACGTGAAACTCTTCGAAACTTGAAAATAGAGCTCCTTTTTCTATGGCCATCTTCAAAAGTAAACGTCAAGCTCAGTATTTGCAGCGAACGAAGCGGACATCAATGTGACCAACCAGCCGGAAGTAGAATAGGGGCGCGTATTATACACAAAATTTTGTGCCGAATAATCACGTGACCAGCCAAAATTTTTGTGTATAGCGGCTCGTGCTATAAACAAAATTTTGTGTATAGTCAGTTCGTTTTATAAGTGTCATGTCTTTTAATGTTGCCGAAATATTTCACTTGCCTCTTTTTTTTTCTTTTTATACTGCAACAAAGCTGAAAATATCAAAAATATAAAATTGCACAGAGTAATTAAGCTTACATAAAAGAATAACGAAAAACACAGGACGTTTTGACTAGCTTCATCAGCGAACAAATACCTACACAAAATACAATAAATAATCACGGAGAAGACCCTCCAGTGACTACATTGTTAATTAGGTCAAGGCACATCCTATCGAAAAATAAATAATACGTCAAGTTAGGCCTCGCCGCCCCGGATGCAATGATATATGGCACTACGTTGTCCGTTTAAAAATAAACAAGCCACAGTAATAGAAGGCAAATAATAAACAATTGGCGGTCATTTTAAATTGTTAATTAGGTCACGGCACATCCTATCAAAAAATAAAACAATATCTAAGTTAGGCCTCGCCGCCCCGGATGCAATGATTTTGGCACGTTGTCCGTTTAAAAATAAACAAGCCACAGTAATAGAAGGCAGAATTTCTCAGCTTCCAATTTTAGGGCCGCGATAAAATCTTACTTATCTCTTAGGTTATAATTGCACTTCCTGCTATTAAATTACGTCACCAAAAAATTCATAACTCCGCTTAGAATTAACGTACTGTCTGCGTTGAGATACCGTTGGATTCGTCTTGTCAAGCTCTATCTAACTGGTATGATTTCATAAGTAAAAACCCAATTTTTAAATACTGACCAAAATTGCTAATAATATTATTTATATTGTTTTCACTTTGTGCTCCGGGCTGGATCGTGCCCAGGACGACAGCTGACTGAAACAGAGGCTGCTGGGGAATGATTGCAATCTATCGCATGTCATGATTTATTTACACAACACAATTGGGAAGGTTCGTCTCACCTTTAATTTATTTTTAGAAAATAACACGCCAACTGGACTGGGCACTAGGTCAACTCTCTGCTTGGCAGATATGAAGCACAGAATACTAGTTACTAGTTACTACTCAGTCTGAACTCTGAGATGTTGGTGTTTGTAAGTGAGCGCCTGCCACAATGGTGGCGCCACGGGTGCCCGGATGTCTTCATGCGTGTTAAAAATACACCTCAACCAATTCTCGAGACACTTCAGAATTTCGGGATCGGAGTGACTATACATTGATACATATACACACAATTTTGTGAGTAGTACGAGCCGCTATACACAAACATGTGTAAATGGTCACGTGATTATTCGGCTGGTCACATGATGTCTACTTCCTTTTGACTACATAATTAATGTTTGTGTATGTGTTCTCAGATCCAACAAACTGAGGATAGGCGGCTCAGGCTCAAAGCGCAGTCACTTACTGAGGGACTTGCCTCGTCTTACAGATTCGGAAACTGTGACAGGGATTGGCATTCTCGCATTAGACTATACAGTCACCAGCGTTGCTGCCAGGCACCTCCCCAGCGGCACAACTCTAGTATAGTCCTTCAGGACTGAAAGAGACCTACTACTATGTGTTCTCGGTAGTGTTAGTTGTTAGTATTTCTGTCTGTCACACGGGAGATTGGGGTTCGACTCCCCGCTAGCAGTTTTTTTTTTTTTTAAGTTTTTAAATTTTTAATCAGTCAATCAGGTGCCGTCTCCACAATGAAGGTTGGCTGCAATGGATCTCCAACACGTTCTTTCGCCCTGTATTTCACTTGCCTCCTCTTTATTTCTTCCGTCAACTCTCTCTCTCTCTCTCTCTCTCTCTCTCTCTCTCTCTCTCTCTCTCTCTCTCTCTCTCTCTCTCTCTCTCTTCTCTCCCTCTCTCTCTTCATTCCCAGTTTTTCTAGAACCTCTGCATTTGATTGTTTTGATTCCATGAAATAGTCAATATGACATATTCGTCAGTATATCCACATCTCCAGGCTTCTAAGCGACTATCTAGTTGCTTGTTTTAGGAACTAAAATATAGAACTGAGAAACTCGAAGCATCCGAATAAAGTGTTCTCTATGGATCTGCAGTAGCTGCTGGGGGGGGGGGGGGGGGGGGGGGGGGGGGGGGGGGGGGGGCGCCGCATTCCCCAGGCAACGACAGAGCGATCGAGTGTCGGATGAATCCAATAGAAGATGTCTTTGTTTAACGTGAAGAAGAAGACGAAGAAGAAGAAGACGAAGAAGAAGAAGAAGAAGAAGAAGAAGAAGAAGAAGAAGAAGAAGAAGAAGAAGAAGAAGAAGAAGAAGAAGAAGAAAGAAGAAGAAGTACGTAGAGTGTGTCCTTGTCGACAAATATTGTCTTTGTGAGGTTTGAAGAAAAAGAACTTGCAAAAAAATAAAATAAAGACAGACGAGAAGAGAGAATAATAAAGTCTTCTTAAATTGTTTGTGAATAGCGGCTCGGACTATACACAAAATTTTGTGTATAGCTTCTCCCTTTCTGGATGGCTGGATTAGAACTTTAGAAACATTCACAAACATCCCTACAGATTTCTTCATTCACAAACATCCCTACAGATTTCTTCATTCACAAACATCCCTACAGATTTCTTCAGACTCACGGGAATTTGTAAGTTTTCCAACGAGAAATCGGGTCTTGCCAGAAAAAGGAAAAAAAAAGATCGCCAGATTTAGAGTCCCTCGCGTTTTTCTGGTACCCCGAATCATCCCATCCCCAACAATATCAATGTACCTAGGTAATTCCTCCCCTTCCCACAGGATTTAGGAATGTTTTAGGAATAAATGGGAACAGTAAGCTACTTCTACATCCATGGATATATAACAGAAAACTTGACAGCAAGATACTTTTACATCAATGAATAGATTATAACACCAAAAAAAAAAAATGACAGCAAGGTACTTTTACATCAATGTCAATGTATAGATAACAATAATAACACTAAACATGACAGTAAGGTACTTCTACATCAATGGATAGATTATAACACAAAAAATGACAGCAAGATACTTTTACATCAATGTCAATGTATAGATAACAATAATAACACTAAACATGACAGTAAGGTACTTCTACATCAATGGATAGACGGCACTAAACATGACAGTAAAGTACTTGTACATCAATGAATAGAGAATACTAAACTAGACAGCAAGATACCTTTACATCAATGGATAGATAACACTAAACATGATAGTGACACAAGGTACTTCTACATCAACGGATAAATAACATTAAACTAGACAGCAAGGTACTTCTACATCAGTTGATAGATAACACTAATCACGACAGCAAGGTACTTCTACACCAATGGATAGATAACTAGATAACAGTAAACATGACAGCAAAGGTACTTCTACATCAATGGATCCATCCATCATGTGCCATGCCGATAAGCGTGGGCGGTCATGTTTTGCCATCTCACTCGATCACCAGAGTCGCGGATCAGCTCCGTGTTTCTGACTCGACTATGCCATGTGGTCAACCCATCCAGGTATTTACTTTTTGGTCTTCCCTTTGGTCTCCTCCCTTCGATCTTGCCAGTTGTCACCAAGCTCTCCTATTCATTTCTTCTCATAACATGCCAAAAACATTTTGACTGTCTATGTCTAATGTCTCTAATCAGTTTACGATCTTCATGTGTTTTTTGTTGTCACAAAACGCCGCTTTACCCTCCCAGAATAATTTCTCGGTCTCCAAATTTGAGAGGCCAATTTGAGAAAGAATGAATTAATCACACTGCTCCATGGCTATCTAGCCATGAGGTAAGATTATTCACAATAAAGTCAGCAAGTAAACAACCACCAGGGATGGCTTTCTACCTGGGAAGTGTAATGTGACAACAGTTTATCTATCCAGCCAGACTGGAGGGCAGACTGAAATAATTACCTGTAGCCAGTGCCGGGTGGCAGAACGATAACAGTAGCCAACCACAGACGGAATGCTGTGTGAAAGTAGACTGAAGGCTGGCAATTCAACACCGTCCAGGTGTGACTCTATTGTGAAAGCTGGGGGTGAATGGACACCTGGACCCAGGGAAACCAGTCAACTGTGAAGTATTAAGACTGGCCACATAGAGTAAATGTTGGCAATTAAACCTGAATCAGGAATGCCAGAGGGGTGTGAGGTGCCTGATGAAGGCAATTAAAGCAGGACTGGGAGGAATGTGAATTGTGACTTTGTACTAGACAGGACGGACGCCAAGGAGATAATAGTGTCTGCTAGACTTAGTATAAAAGCCATGCTAGACCTGTTCCCTTTATAATAAGCCAGACATTTGAACAGGTATGAACTCTCCTTGTATACATTTGTATCCCTAGGAATGTTAGTTCTCAGTAACCATTCAAATCTTTTATGTGTTTCTACTGATTTTCAGTCTTTATCTGACTTAGGTTATTTCAAGAACTATCATTGTCTTAGGTTACTTGAGTGTGCACTATTCTTTCTCAGTTTAGTACAATATCATATTGATTATTTGGTTGTTTCGGGATTTGAAATTTAAATATTGAGCACAACCCACTACTGGCAACACTGATCGTATTCCGTTATGAACCTAAGGCCTATCTACGTCAAAATGGAAGCACTATACTCGAGTTTCGCTCTCGTTTAAGCTCGTCAGTAGTGCATATCCCTGACCGGATCCGGAAAGAAGCCCCGGATCACTGGCGTGTGAAGCGGGTGTGTAACCACGCGGCACACGCTGGACACGCCAAATTATCATAACAGAATATTACAACGTTACCCATTGTAGGCTATGCCCCTGATTGCCCAATCGCCGCGACTGACGTCCGTCAATCGATGTGGACCCGAACGATCAGGACTTCTCACTGGCAAGGAACACAAGGCCTCCTAAAATCCAGTGAGCAATAATCCGAAACAACCAAATAATCAATTTGATTATTGCTCACTGGATATTGACGTGGATAGGCCTTGGGTTCATACCGGAATACGATCAGCGTTGCCAGTAGTGGGTTGTGCTCAATATTTCAATATCATATTGCTGTAAGTGTTCTTCTGAGAAGTAGGAAAAGTTAGGCAGATCTTGGTTATGTTCTAGATAGATTGTTATGTGCCTTAGTAGATGCTTGTCATTTCTTTGTAAACTAGCTTAGTCGCCTTTTGGTGTGTGCATTTGTTGTACAGAATATAAGTCCACTGACTATATGTCAACGTCTCATACACACACAGGCATTCTTAGTTCCTTCACATCCATTCAAGAATATTTAACCTCGCATGTGGAATTAAACATTTATTTCCAGAACTTCAATATCATCAAGATGCGCACATAGGGTGGTTAACTCAATACATCGTCTTAATAACAGAACTGCTATTTAATAAACAGTCGTAGCAATCAGGCAATCACAAAACCCTGCACTCAATACTTGCTATCTTTAACATGGCAACGCTAGCTCGCACTCCCGCAAAGTCCATATACTCGTTTGTCGAACACATGCGTCCTTCCCCTAAAACGTCCAGTCCAAGTCTGAGTCTCCTCACACTGGCCTGTTGGTCACGTGGTACTGGACCCCATGTGTCTCGGGACAGTCGGGCTGTCTCAACAGTCACGTTGTACTGCTGTCCGTTCGTGTTGTGTCGGGTCCTTCAGTGCAAGGCTGTCTGGTCAATCCGGGACGGAGTCCCGTAGACTTGTGTCCCCTTTTATAGCTGGGTCTTGTCCTCTCTAAGTCCTGTCTATGACATCTCTGTGTCCCTACCTATGTCCTGTCTCTGATATCTCTATTGTCCTGTAGATGTCCTGTTTATGACATCTCTGCGTCCCTACCTATGTCCTGTCTCTATTCCCAAACACGCTGACATCCTCCACTGCTCCCCCATTATTGTGTCACTAAATTGATTCTACGAATCAGTGACACAATGTCTTATATAAATATATAATTAGTCTGAACTAATTTGTCAATGGGTTGTGGGAATTGGTCATTCGTGACTCAGTCTGGGTACAACTGTGATGTGTAAGGTTATGATATACTTTTGAAGCATCCACACACTGGTGTATAGTCAGCTTACCACTCTTGATATGTTTCCAAGAGTCTAATACTCTCATACATTTTACTACTGGAGGCTCTTAAACGGCCCAAGGTATCATTGACTTACATTCATGGTTTCCCATTAAATTGCAAAACCTCTCATACACCCAATAATGGTGCCCCGAAACAATTGTCTCCTATTACGGAGACTAATCACGGAAGTAAAATCCATGTCCCCCATAAAATGTTACTTCAACATATGTATTCGAGATCTCTGTCCGCTGATTTATTCCTATCTAGCTCTCGCTCTCCCTTTATTAATCACTTATGTCCCTTGTATCAGTGTACTCTCGCCTTCTTAGTATAGTCGTGTTTGCAAGTTATATGTTCGTATACTGTTAGTTTAAATGTTGTGTTTCTAATAATGTGTGTTAATTACATACATGGGTGTATGTTTATAATATGTGTGATTTTATTCTTCAAGTGTCAACTGATAGGTTACTACATCTCACAAATGAATGTATATTCTAAATTTATGAGATGGGTCACCGAGCTGTGATTCTTGAATACATACCTATAGATGTAGTGTATCCGTAATGTTTACACGTATAAAATCAAAACACTCACATGTGATGCAAAAGACACGGACGAAACATTACGATGAGGCATATGTGCAAAAAAGTGCAACATTATTTTCATATCCTCTTTTTAATACATTCATACTGTCTTGTATACGCTTTTCACTCGTTCATTCATACCGTATATATAGTTAAAAATGTTTATACTGTTAAAAGTACAAAAATATTTAAGTTATCGTAAAGGAATTTGTTAAACTTATAATTAAGGCAATTTATGTACATGCATATTTGAAAGGGTATGAAAATCGTAAGGTGAAAAAGATTCTTAAATTCTGTTTTCAGCCGTCTACGCCAAATAGACGTTTTAATTAAAGAAAATGTAATTTAACAAAAACGAATGCTTATTCTTTAAGCTTTCTTATTTCCCTTATTTCTAAATTATTTTTCAATTTACATTGCAATTAGCTAGTTATACTATCCATATTATATATGAAATTATGATGTAGGATTTGTAATTTGCTATATGAAAAAAACCATTATTGTTATTATTCAACAACCAAGAAATTTCTTAATCAAGAAAGGATATAGTTATAATACAATACTTTGCTGTTATTTCAGTATCGAAGAAAATATATGTGGCTATGCAACCTCAATAAAATTAGTATTTCTTCTTCTTCTTCTTCTTCTTCTTCTTCTTCTTCTTCTTCTTCTTCTTCTTCTTCTTCTTCAGTGTTCCAAGACATTGAGGTTCTTTGCTGCAGATACAATCCGTCTCCATTCATCTCTCTGGTTGACCTTCTCTTGCCAGTCGTTGATTCCAAGCGCTTGTAGGTCTGTATATATATTATCTCTCCACCGTCTTCTTGGTCTACCTCGGGGTCTACGGTCATTTATTTCCTGAGTGTTGTAAGCGAGTTTTGTTTCACTATTATCTTCCATTTTTTATATATGCCCCAGCCATTGTAGTCTATTAGCCTTCACGATACCAGCGATTAGCGGGGACTTAAACAGATCATAAATGTCTTTGTTACTTCTTGTTTTCCACTCTCCACTTATCTATCTAGTTAAAATAACTAATTAATTACTCGTCGATCTGGATGACTGGAGATGTTGATGTCTGGTCGATCTGGTTGACTGGAAGGTCTGACGGTCTTGTAAGTAAGTCACAATAATGTACGTCGACCCCTTAATATATCTAATGGAGAACGAATAATCTTGTAAAATAAGTGCCCATATTATATGCGATTGTTCTTGGGCTGTCCTTTCTGCATCACCAGCAATGGGAATTGTCTGTCTCTATGACGAAGTGACGCAATAGACAATTGCGAGGGCTTCAAGCTGTGAAACGCCATAACGAGATTCTTATGGGGTAATCTTCCTGCTTACGTAAATTACCGGGTGAGTTACGTCGTTGTAGGCCTGAAATAAAACGTCTGAAATTGTGATGGCACTGGCATCTGTCCTAAGGATGTAAGGAATGTCCTTGTTAGGTAAGCGTAAAATGAGGACGTTAGAAAAGTAATATTTGATTTGTGACATTGCATCTTTTAAGGTAGCACTCTGTACATCAATTTTCGAGTTTGATCGTAACAGATCCGAAAAAACACTGGTGAGTTGTGCTAAGTTCGGTATGAACTTGTTGTAATAATTCACCAGACCTGATAGGCTTCTGATTTGCTTTTTCGTTGTAGGTATCGTGAGATTTAAGATCTTGGTCACGATTTTGTCATCTGTGCTTAGATGGCTTTTGGAGATTTTTTTGCCTAAAGATTTAATTTCATCAGACGCTCGCTCAACTTTTGTAGGTTTTGTAGTGAGTACAAATAATTTTACTTTGTCATACATTTGTCTCACCCTTTGCGTCTGGGTTAACTTTGTGGATATCATAATTGGCTGACGGTGTACTATGTCAGTGCATTTTCCAATCCAGTGGAATGGGATAGCAACTTTGGTTTTAAATACAACATCATACAGAAATGATGGAAAAAATATTTCTTAATACTGATGTTGTAACCAACATTAGTAGGTTTATAAGTAGCAATCTGGTTGCTGTTGACTGCAGTTGGTATGCGTACAGTGCTATCACAAATGCCTTTAGTAACATCACTACCAAAACTGAGATGGAAATTGTCGCATGATATAATGGTATGTTTTTGTCTTAACCTATGTCTTTTCTGTATTGTCCCTTGAAAAACATGTCATTGTCTGGTATGTTTACGTTTGTGTTTTTCAGACAGTGTTGTCTGCTAGTAAAGGACTATAGGGTATCTGCTTTTCGTTATAAGTGTGGCGTTTAAGTTGCACAGTTTGTATATTGTCTATCTGTGTCGTTGTTTTTATGTGAAGTTGCCCAACTGGTAGCGAAAACTTCCGTGGGTTTAACACTCTGGTCATTAACAATTTTCTTTGGACATCAAAATAACCTACTTGGGAAGAATTTAGGTTCTATAATTCTTTAAGCTGTTCTGTCGTCTTAAGTCTAGTAGCGTCCCTTGAATTTCTTAACTGCAGTTGCTGTTCTTGCTCATTTAGTTTTTGATCTGCTGTAGCTTAATTTTGTCAATGGAATTCTTTTTTGATGCCGTTTTCCCCAGGCATTAATTTCTTTTTGTGTACAGTTTTTAATATCTGGTAAACATCATAAAATCAAATCTGTACATGGATTGTCTAGCACCGCACAGGTGCCTGACAATAAAGGTGTACAAATGTGTGTAATTGCAAGTGGATACTTTTCCACATTCCCTGAAAATGTTTGGCAATTTACAAACTCGCCTGTAAACTGTTCTGTGTTGATAAAATCTTTTCTCAAGCCGATCACAGTGCTGCCGGAATCGATAAGCTCTTGGCACGGTTTGCCATTGACTATACCATTGTAGAAATTTAATTATCTTCTGGAGGACGTTACTGCATTGGCATTTTCACATATATATGGGATTTCATGCCCACATTCTAACATGTTGTCCTGATGAAATTTCTTACATGTCTGACATTTATCATAATTTAATATATCAATTGCTGCAAGAGCATTGTCTTCTAACACTGGATTTTCTCCTACTCACTTTCACTCTCAGAAGATGAGTCAACTAGTGCTGCATTTACACTTTTTAATCTCTGGCGACCAAGACATTTAGCGGAGTAGTGTCCCAGACTTTTGCACACAAAAAAAAAAAACAATTTACTGCTCGTTTGTAATCATTTCTCTTGGTCTGTTGCTTCTTAACCATCATATCTAAGTGAGCTGGATATCCTGGGTTCAGGTCACACATTTAAAACTGATGATGTGACAGTTTACAATATGGAAAATTGACTTCTGTCTATCTCTATAGCTAAGTGGTTTTGTTAGGTTGTTTGCTGCAGCTACTATGTTGTTTTCGTTGTTGTTTACAGTCAAAATGTCCCTGTTAGATGTGAAATAAGCAGATCCCTCCCGTTCCAACTGTTCAATGGATTCAACATCAGATTGTTGCAAAAATTTAGCAAATTGGGTTGGGATAGACGATATAATCTTATCCATTATCATTAAATTTCTTAGTTTTTCAAAGCTCTTATTTACTTTTGCAGCATCCATCCACTTATTAAAAATATCTTGCACCTGAGATACATAATCAATGAACGTTTGATTAGCATGTGGCTTTAATTTTGAGAATTGAACCTGATACCCCGGGGCATCCAACAAAAAATGTTGCATAATTCTTTGATGGATATAGTCGTAGTCTTTCCTAAGCTCTTGTGGAATAGATTCCAATTACTTTTAAAGGCTCTGATGACAGGTTTCGCATGTAGATCATGGCCCAATGTTCTTTTGGGACTTCTTGATATTGCATTTGAAACTCAAAATTTTCTGACCATGCTGAAATGGAGTCTCCTTGACAGTAGGGTTTGACAATGCCTTTATATTTGTTAAATTTGTTCACTTCTTCTTTACTTTTCAGTTTACTGGTCGTAATATGCCTCTGTGACTCAACTTCTAGTTCTTTCATCTTTAACTGTGACTGAGACTCAATTTCTAATCTCAATTTAGTTTCTTCTACTCGTTGAGCTAATTCTAATTCTTTAACTTTGGTAGCTTCAACTAATTCTAATTCTTTGACTTTGGTAGCTTCATCTAATTCTAATTCTTTGACTTTGGTTTGCTCTGCTACTACTAATTCTTTATTTTTCTTTTCCATTTCTGCTAATTCTTTCTTATATAAGCGTTCTTGTGCTCTTTCTTCCCTTTCTGTGGCAGCTATTCTATCAGTATGTTATTTATATTTCTTCCCCGCCCATTCTTCTAATTTATCCCCACTGTAACCTAAATCTTTTCCTGCTTCAATGCACTCTTTCAATGTTGACATTTTCACAGTTTTTCCATTACAATTTCAATGTAGAATAATGAGTACAATGTACAAAAATGAGTAAATGACAATGATTTATATTGTTACATACAGCAATAAAAAAATAGACCGCTGCTTTAATTAGCAATATCAGTATGTGGGTACTTATCTGGACTTGGTGAATTCTTTTCCAGTGCCACTCGTGGATCACTTTCTGATCGGGTTGTTACACTTTCTGGGAACTTGACATTTATTTAACGTTATACATCATTTCTGTTATTGGAAACGCAAGAATTAGCATCATATAAAAATATGTCTGTCAATGTTACAATTGTTAGAGGAAAGACATATCTTATACGGTATTTATTTGTAAGTTTTGTCGGTCATGTTGTTTTCTGTCTAATGTCTGTAATTGTCGTCGTTTAGCTATGTACTAGTCTTCTTTAGCAACAGCGTACCACTAACTCAAATATTAACATCAAAATATTCTTAGCGTCAAACTCAATGAGGTTTTAACTCGTTAGTAAATCGATCGTTAATAGCGTCTCCACCTGAACTTTCACACTGAACTTTCTACTACATTTGAACTTTTTGCGCTCTCTTTCTTAACCCGAACTATCTGATCTTATTAACAGAGCTGTGGGTTCTAATCGTTATATTAGAACTTCTAACACCATCTGAACTTTCACCCTAGAGCTATGGGTATCAATTGTAAGATTGACCACTTCTGAGACCATCTGAACTTTCACTCTAGAGTTATGGGTATCACTCGTAAGGTTGACACTTCTGACACCATCTGTACTAACTTAACTTCGTATTAGAGCTGTGGGTTTCAATCGTAAGATTGACCACTTCTGACACCACCTGAACTAGCCTGTCAACGTCTCATACACACAGGCATTCTTAGTTCCTTCACATCCATTCAAGAATATTTAACCTCGCATGTGCAATTAAACATATATTTACAGAACTTCAATATCATCAAGATGCGCACATAGGGCGGTTAACTAAATTCATCGTCTTAATAACAGAACTGCTATTTAATAAACAGTCGTAGCAATCAGGCAATCACAAAACCCTGCATTCAATACTCGCTGTCTTTAACATGGCAACGCTAGTTCGCACTCCCGCAAAGTCCATACACTCGCTTCTCAAACACATGCGTCCTTCCCCTAAAACGTCCAGTCCAAGTCTGCCTCTCCTCACATTGGCCTGTTGTTCACGTTGTACTGGACATTTAATTTCTACTGAAATATGCCTTTCGTGATCAGGATGGTGATATATACATTCACTCACGCTCAGATGGCGGCCTCTACAATGCTCAGAGATTGAAGGCCATGACCAAAATTAGGAGGGTACTGATTAGAGAGTTGTTTTTTTTTTTTTCAGATGATGCTGCAGTTACGACCCACTCTGAGTAAGAATTACAATGTCTACTATCTGCATTCTCCAATGATTGTTCTGAATTTGGTTTAACAATTAGCAAAAAGAAGACACAGATTATGTCACACGGTGCACATGGGGTACTATCAATCTTTATTTGCGACGCCGAAATAGAGATGGTAGACCATTTTACATATCTAGGATCAGTGGTAAATAGCAAATTATCCATAGATCAGGATATCAACATCCGGATTGGTAAGGCAGCAACAACAATGAACAGGTTAAGAAAGAGTCTGGGAGAACAGGAAGCTTACTGCCAAAACAAAATTCCTTGCCTATCAAGCCTGTGTCCTTAGTACTCTTCTTTATGGCAGTGAAACCTGGACAACTTACTCACACCAAAAGAAACGTTTAAACAGCTTTCATATGCGGTGTCTGCAAAGAATTCTTGGTATTTAGTGGCAAGACAAAATCACAAATACTGAAGTATTGGAAAGATCAGGTTGTGTGAATAGTTATTTTTTTCTGCAGCTAAACTGATGGCATTCTACAACATTTCCCACTGATCATCCACATCTTGAAATAGGACCTGTAGATCAGACAATATATCAAATTTGTTCTTTCCTTCTATGTTAAAATTATCTTGTATTTCTTTGTCAGTTTTCAATTTGTACAAATCATAGTTAGTGTTTCCGATTGTATACTTGACTTTCATTAACTTTACCTTCGGTGTGCCTGTAATTAATCTGTAACAGTCTACATTGGGAACTGTTTTTATCACTGTTAGCGCATTTCGAAATCTTCTGCTAATCAGGATGTTATCTATCTGGTTTTTAGTCCTGCTTTCTAGACTCCTCCATGTCCATAATCATATAGGATGTTGTTTAAACCAGGTTCTTAGAGTCATCACAGGAGGGATGAGATCAACCCCTATAGTAGCAATGGAGAAAATGGGGAGGACACAAGCTTTAAGAGAACGCAGAGATACAAAAACACTAATACAAGCAGAAAAGTTTCTCAGCTTGCCAGGCCACTGCCAAGTCGTGACTGAAGTTCATGACGCGAAAAACAGAAGGAGCAGAACTCTCGGTCAGAAACGTAGATATAACTAAGAAACTAGCGGATCACGTCAGTTTCGTTTATCAATAGTTACGGGAGTCGGATCATGGATTCCAACAGGGAAACGGCACATTGAAATGGTCCAGACCTTGAAAAGAATATTGAAGAGCAGGGCGACATCATTATGGCCAATATAGATGGCAAAAGACAATGTCCACAGTGAGAAGGGTATAGGAGCCTGAAAAGAATAGAACAAAGGCAACAGATCCAAACGAGACAAGATATATTACGGCAAGGTTAATTAAAAGGGCTAGTGTTTGACGATTGATTACTCATCATGTTTACGTTTGAAAATTACAAAGAAGAATAATTTATTTGCCGATCTTCAGTCCTTTTGATTGCCGTCAAGTTTTCCTGCTTCAAGTTTGTTGAAATAGTGTCACAATCTGGATACCTTATCTGTTAAATGGTTTTGATTGAAGTTCGTTAAGACACTCTTCAGCAGCCACCCTATGAAGAACAGATTTGAAAACTTAGCTATGGGGCGGTTGAAAAGAAGTAGTTTCCTCCACCAGGCCAAACAACTCTGCAGAGAACCCATCGATCTTCCCACAGTTGATATCCCCCTGACAACTATTCCAGAGCGAACCCCGTGGAAAGATGAACATAGAATATCGCTACAAATCCAGCCAAAAGTGAGAGGAATATTTGACAAGGAAGAACAGAACAGTGTACAGCGCAGAACAGCCACTCTCAGCTTCCTTGATTACGAATACCCACAGGACCTCTGGATCCGAGTCTACACAGATGGGTCAGCACAAAATGCTGTTCGAAATGGAGGAGCGGGAGTGTATATAGAATACCCAAATAATACTAGAGACACGGCCAGAATTCCAACAGGAAAGTACTGCCATAATTATGATGCTGAAATTGAGGCAATCAAGATAGCCACAGAGAAATTACAAAATACCAGCCATGGTACACAACCTGTGGTGATATTGACAGATGCAAAATCCGTAATAGAGGGAAATTGCCAGTTCTGAGGACACTACTTTCTGAACTTAGCAGTCAGCGTAAGATCACCATACAGTGGATACCATCCCACTGTGGAATCCCCGGAAACGACAGAGCTGATCGATTGGCTAAGGAAGGAGCACAAGAAGAACAACCAGATGTGCCTATTACATACCACCAAAAGAAAAGAATGATCAAATCAGTCAGAAGGCCACCAAACCTTACTCAAGACGACTACCACGTTATGGACAGACCAGAACAGGTCATTCTTCTGCGCCTCAGAACAGGACACAATAGATTACGCAACCACATGTATACAAAATTCAAGATTGGTGACTCAGCCATGTGCACATGTGGTTTGGCGTCGCAGACAGCAGAGCACATACTCCAGGATTGCCCAAACTACAACATATCCAGGCGAACCTTCTGGCCTAGAGAGACAACAGTGGAAGATAAACTCTATGGACCGCTGAATGAACTAAAAAAGACTGTTAGATTCATACAAGAGACAACATTGCAGTTATAAACATATTTCAGGCGAACGAAAGAAGAAGAAGTTTAAACCAGGTGTTTCCGACAACTATTTCTTGTTCTTTTGCCCATTCTACAAGTCTGTATCCTCTTTCGTTTCGCTCTCCCAAACCATGGTTGCCTACACTGCATCCATCACCTTGATTTCCCACCTTTGCATCAGTGGATATATAACACTAAACATGACAGTAATGTAGTTCTACATCTATGGATGTATGATTGTCGTGGAATGCCGCATTTACATCCCAGAACATTTCTGATTGACTTTTGATGGACCATGTAGAGAAATTACAGAAGAGGAAATGAGATTCTCTGTCATAAAGAATGCTGAGGCAAGGTATTACACCCATGGTACAAGACATACAAATACAGACCTGTGCACATGAACATGGTCAGGTGGCTATGCAAGACTGACCATTGACTCTCAACAAACACAAGCTGTGGAATGCCAATCTAAGGGAAGGTGAAACTGACCCAGAACTGATAATTAAACCACACTGTAGAGCAGGCGTGTAATGGGGCCTTCAAGCTACCCAGCCAGTCCAGCTTCAAGGTGGTATGTGTCAAACTAATAATTACACCTCACTGGTGGGCAGACTCAATGGACTGTTAAACTGATCTGTGGTTGGCAATTCAACACCGTCCAGGTGTGACGCTATGGTGAAGGCCAGTTGTTCAGACATAATTTATGACTGGACATGAGGGGAGATAATCTAGTCTGCACTGAAGAGATAGTGTGAAACAGATCCATGAAGGATAATAAACCATTCAGACTGGATCCAGAAAATAGGGTGTGAGGTGTCTGAAGGCAATTTAAAAGCAGGACTGTGGGAATGTGAATTGTGGCTTGTACCAGACAGGAGTGACGCCCACGGAGATAAGCGTAATTAATAGAACGAAGTAAATAGGCTAGGCTTGGAAGGTTGCAAGTCAGAATAAGTCTGAACATTTGAACAGGTATGCAACCATTTCAATGTTCTGTAGTCATATGTCTGATTCTTATGTCTGCTAGACTTCACTAGGAATGTTATTCTGTAGTAACTATGCAAGTATTTTAGAGTACTGACTTTCTGTCGGCCTGTTGTAGGCTAGTTCAGTGAGACTATCAGTTTCTCTTGTTGCTGATCTGTGAACTCGTATTTGCAGTTCAGTGTACAATATCATATTGCTTTCAAGTGTTACTCTTCTGAGAAGTAGGAACCTTATGTTAGGCAGATCTTGGCTATGCTCTAGGTATACATTTATGTGTCTTAACAGATACTTGTAATTTCTTTGAAACTAGCTTAGTTGCCTTTTGGTGTATGCATTTGTTGTACAGAATATAGTCAACTGACTATATTTCTTTTATTCTTACCACGACAGTGGTTAAGTAGTGACTAAACCAGGCAGACAAGCAATGCAGCTATCCTGGGTGGTTACTTCAATGAGACTTGTTTGTATGTCTCATATTTATGTAAACAATTTTGTTACAAACTCATGCATTATTTTATTATGTTGAGTAACATTATTTGTCTATTTTGAACCAATATACTTTATGTGTATTTGATGTTTGATATATTTGAATTGTCATATGCATCATTTTTGTTATACTTTGGACATGCACTCGGCAGACTTTTATTTGGTCTGTAACGTATATGGAAACTATGTTTCCCAGTTTGTTTTAGATAAGGATATTATTTCCCGTTTGCATTCATACTACGTATATAGAAATGGTAACTCACTAAGAAGAATTTGGTGTTATGCTATTGTGTCCGCATTGGCACATTGGCCATTGTATGCGTTTGAAGCCGAGGTGTAATGGTACAGACATTACCCACAATTGGTTACGGTATATGGTCTAACCCTTTCAGTGTATTGTGGACGAGCGTTCACGGTAATTCATGGAAGCCTGGCACAGATACCGGTTACGGCATATAAGCCGGAGATCTGGTACTCTTATGATACCACTACCAACCCTTTGATCAGCGAAACCAACTTTGAATGGAGCGGATGTAAGGAACTTCATGTCGGCCTGAATTAGGACATGAACGTAGGACAAATTAATTCCTCTTGACGGGACGTTATAGGGGATGGCAGAGATGTAATAATTACAGGCTTTTGAGGCGATTGAAAAGTCCGTCCCGGACTATAGACAGTAGGAGAGAAATTTGTAGAGAGAAGGACGATAGTGAACGCAGTAGAGCAGGAAGAGAGACACGGCCAGACTGGTCATTGCACGGGGGAGGGTTGATAGAATATATGTATTAATTAGGATTGTACTGTTGTAGAACTAGATAATACACATTCTTGACTATCTCTTCCAAGCCCTCAACAGGAGCCCAGTTTTCCGTGCGGTGATAACTAGGGGAGACAGGACAGAACACTACTGTTCTGAACACCGTCCGGCTGTGGGGGGATCTGACCATGAATGTTCGCTGATCTGAACATAACTGCTGTTAGCTGACCTCTCTTGGAGCACGGACACTGACCCAGATAGGACCCAGAGTTACGTATTTTATATTCATCATTTCACTTTCATAATTTTACTGTAGGGCATAAACTTATATGCTTTCACCATCATCATATTGTGTAATGATTAAGGATAGACAATAAATGTTGCAGTTTGATTTAACTCATAATTCAGTTGTTATACTTTTAATTCCAATTGTTCATTCATGTTGTGAGTGTACATTGGTGGGGACTTAAATAATTACCAGGGAAGGGAAAGCAGTATTAGGGGATAATTTGTACTGGCTAGAAATCCTTCTTGAGATGTAAACCTAGTCACCTAACTTTCCCTTTTTCAACTCCCTGACGAATATTTAGACCAGCTAATTACGAGCCACTTGTAGCTGTACTCTTGATATTCATGGGCTTAATCTGAGGTTCAGCCATATAGATTTTGTCCTTAGTCAATTTCTCGTGGACTCTAAGTAATCTGTTCGCGCCTTCAGATAATCTAGATCCTGGGAAGGTGAGTCCATATTTGCTAATGTTAAATTCAGGTAAGCTCCTATGTATCTATAAACTCAGAGCTAAGCTAGAAAGACAAGAGTGAACCAATGACAGCAGAACCTAAACCAATGTGTATAGTTTAGCCTCAGCAATGAAAGACAACTGAAAGTAATATTCAAGTAGTTTCTGGCGACCGCAGTGAAGTAAGTGTGAGAGATATACTACACAGTAATCAATACTAATAATTACCTAAATAAATATTAAAATGCACTGCATACATGTCATAATGAAAATGGCATAAGTAGCATAAAATGGCAAATCAATCAAGCAGTTAAATCATCAAACACATCAATGTAAATATGATTAAAGTGATCAGTTATCATTAAATTATGAATGATTCACTAAATGATAAGAATTAAAATACTTATCAATAAATGATAGATGAGGTAGTTCTCATAAGTTCTTATCTGTTATACACTTTTGAAAAGTTATTTCTATACTCTGTAACTTCCTCAACTAAAATTAGCTACATCTGATGATAGTCTATTTTGATGACTGAAGATTACAAGAGTTAACTTTTAAAATCGTATGTCTAGGGTCTAGTAGAATCACTATGATTACTAGAATCCTGGTTCAGGCTCGCGGACTGGACCCCAATCTGTCATAAGTCGGGATGCCCCACCGGCTAGATGAAAATCTTATTCACTGGCGAGCAACCCGAGATAGTCAGAAACTGACTAGGGACAAAATCTATATGGCTGAACTACAGATTAAGCCCTGAATATCCAACGTACAGCTCTAAGTGGCTCGTTACAAAATTGAAATGAACTGAGCTGAATATTCGCCAAGGACTAGGAAAGAGAAGGTTAGCTAGGGTAGATTTTTAAGTCTGAATTAAAGTTTAAAGACAACTATCCTAGTACAGGTTTTTCTCCCTGACTGCTCCTTTCCTTGGTGTGTAAGTGAACCCCCACCAATGTACACAACAACACGTATGCACAATTGGAATTAAAATATAACGAGAGAACTATGAGTTACAAGACTACAACATTTATTTACTAATCATAGACATCTGATGGTCTTCAATATGGGGATGATGAAATCATATAACATATTGTGATGAGAAACATTACGTAACTTTACTTGTTACTTCATCTATCTGGAACTGTGGTCCAGATCCCCACTCTCCAGTAGACTCAAAAAAGAAAACAGCTTGCCGGTATTCTGACGATCCTGCCAGTCCTGACACTCCTAGTCGTCACTCGTTCTTGAGATCTACAACATAGGTGCTCCTTGTGAGAGCTTGAAAGAAAGTCAAGAATGTGTTATATCAGTTCTACATCAGCGCAATCCTAATTAAAACATATCATAACACAAACATATACAATGACCAGTCTGGCCAAGTTTATCTTCCAGCTCTACTGTGTTCACCATCCTCCTTCTCCCTACTGTCTTTAGTCTGGGACGGGCTTTTCAATTGTCTCACACGCCTGTAATGATTACATTTCTGCCGCCCCATGTCCATGTCGCTAATACAGAAATTCTGTGTCATACAGCCGCTCCGTCCAACGTTGGGTTAGCAGCTCACAGGGTCGGTAATGGTATTATAATAATGCCTGATCATCCGGGCTTACAAGCCGGGACCAGTAGCTGTGCCAGGTTTCCATGCATTACCGTGGACGCACGCCCACAATACACTGAGAAAGTTTAGCACCATATACCCTATACTACCAATTGTGGGTAATGTCTGTACCATTACACCTCTGCTTCCAACACAATCATTGGCCAATGTGCCAATGCGCAGACAATAGCATAACACTTCATATTGGTAGGTTTGCATATGACAAATCAATATATCAAACATCCAATACACATAAACATATTGATTAAACTAGACATATTATGATACTTTAACATCATAGCATAATGCACTAGTTAGTTTATGAAATTACACATACATACATCCAACATATCCGTAAACATTATATTACTTCAAGATGGACATCTAATGATACTCAACATAATAGCATCAGGCATTATTAATGAGTACTAATATTGTATAGCTACAAAATGAGATATACAACAAGTCTAATTGAAGTTACCACTTAGTTACTGCTGTTGTAAGAATTAAATAAATAGTCAGTTGACTATATTCTGTACAACAAATGCACACACCAAAACGAGACTAGTCTAGTTTAGAAAGAGATGGCAAGCATCTGCTACGACACCTCAAGTATATCTAGACAAGACCTGCCTTCCATAAGTTTCTACTTCTCAGAAGAGTAGCACTTACAGCACAATGATATTGAACACAGAACTCAGAAAGAACACTCAAGTAACCTATGACAATGATAGTTCTTGCAATAACCTAGATCAGATATAGACTGAAAATCACTAACTAAGAAATAACTTTTGTAGTGAAATCTAACATAATAATCATGCATATGACTACAGAACATTGAGATAGTTCCTACCTGTTCTGAAGTCAGACTTAATCTAAAAGGAAAAGGTCTATCGTGGGTTTTTATACCTAGCCTAGCAGTAGACACTTATCTCCCAGGAATTCCATTCCTAAATTCTTCTTATCTCCTCCTGACGTTAATTGCAATTAACTCCAAGTCTGTCCAGTCATAAAATTCTTTCTGCATGCACACTAGCCTTCACACCTGTGGGTCTGACAATTATTAGCCCACTGAGTCCTATCAGTGATTTCACACCTTGCGCCTCTAGTCTCTACCAGATGGGGTCAGCCATCGCGGTTGGGCGATTTCCTAGCTATTCTTATCAGGTGTCATGTCAAGGGAACAATTAGGTTCTCATGGTCAACAGCCAGTTTACAACTCTGTTGGTAATCCAGGTTTGCTTGCGTCATGCCTGGTTGGTTTTAATTACTATTCAGTCCCCTGAGTCTGCCCTCCCGTCTGGCTGGATTGATAAGACTGTGAAACCGATCTGGGGGTGACCGGTACTGGTGTCAAATTAACTTCCCAAATAGAAAGCCATTCCTGGTGGTTTGTTTACTTGCAGGTTTTGCAAGCTTACGTCAAGACAGTATAGCCTTGAATATAGAGAAAACAGTTTTGTTCGTCTGTTGATCCTCTACATGGCCCATCAAAAGTGAACCGAAAATTGTTCTGGGAAGTAAAGGCTGCCAAATCGTGACACCTACCTGTGTGGGCTGTTGGATTGGCGAGACTCCTGTCTATTCTATTGTTCACATGGGGCAGTGAGGAGTATTTTGTGATATTCACTGGCACAGAAACGGAGCAATATGGGGACGACCCGTTAACGTGAAGTTGGAACCGCGACTAACTAACTAATTTAATGATAAGTGAACACTTTAATATTATTTACGTTGATGTTTGATGAATTAACTGCTTGCTGTTTGATATTTTATGCTATTCTATGCCTTTCTCATTATGACATGTATGCAGTGCATTATAATATTTAATTAGTTGAATATTATTATTGATTACTGCGTAGTATATCTTTCACTCTATTTTCACTGCTATCGCCAGATACTTGAATATTACTTTAAGTTTTCTTTCACTGCTGAGGCTAAACTCTACAAATTTTGTTATCTGCTGTCGGGAGTACCACTCTTATTCTATCTATCTTAGTTCTGAGTGTGATTTATACACAGTCGCTTAGCTGAAGATAATTATTAGCAAATATGGATTCGCGATCCCAGGCTATAGAAGATACCAGGAGACATGGTATATCACGACGATACTCAGACATCAGACTACAGGAATTTATACAGACAGAAATGACAAGATGGGATTTACAAAGTCCTAGGTTGAGAGCGATGCCCCTAGCACAAAGAATATGGCAGCGTGACAGAGAAGAGTTAAGAAAGAAATGGCATATGGAAGAGAAGCAGAGGATGAGAGATTCAGGTCTGTTCACGAAAGAGATAGAAGAACAGTTTCGTCTAAGGCAGTGTTTCCCAACCTTTTTTGTGCTATGCCCCACCTAAGCCTTTCTAAAATTCTTATGCCGCCCCCCCCCCCCCCCCCTAACATATACATTATTTTTAATATTCAGAAATTGAAATGTTCACTAAAGAAACTTGAATGATAGGTTTTAGGAAGAAATCAATAGGAAATTATTGAGCAAACACATTAAGTAAATTTTCAAAACATATAATGGAGAACTGAAATTCAAGTACAAAATATTTTAATGAAAGATTTTTCTATCTATATTATTTTAATTATTAGTAATTATTTATTATTTAAATTAGTGAGATCCTTGCGCTTGATGCTTGCTGCAAAGTGATTTTATTTCAGGTTCCAATTTAATTAACTTCAGTCTCAAGTCTGCCCGTTTTGTTATATCCAGCCGATTTCTTCCATTTTCGAATTGCCCCCCTTAACAATCGAATTGCCCCCCTGTGGGGCGTGGGTCCCACGTTGGGAAACACTGGTCTAAGGGATGCGTATGAAGAAAGAAAATGGCAAGAAGAAAGAATAGTCTGTGTGGATGAGATGACTCTTAAATATGTGGAAATACTAGCCTCTCTAGCGGAAAAGAAGACAGGAAATGTGGATGAGCTATAACAGAGTAGCTGTTATAAGAGTTGGGAGGCAGTGAGGGGCTATCTGGTGCGCAACGAAAATATTGTAATATTCAGCAGTGCACGGGTGAGCACCATGGTTGGCAGTAGCTAGGGGGTGTTGTGGTGTGACGACAGGGAGTTAGAGGGTAGTAACCGCAGTACCATCCGCCTGACCGGACGCAAGAGTTTGTTTGGTTCCATCGGGAATGATTGATGATGAGCGGGCCTTGGTTTTAAAAGAGTTTAATCTGATTTTGTCTACCAGTACGGGATGGACATCTTTACCTACCACCGCAGAACAAGAGGTAGTAGACAAGGAATTACATCTGACTGAACTAGGGAGGAACAAAGAATCGGAATCCCAGGGAATCTTCCATACTGCAACGCAGGAAGAATCACTAGCTGTCAGTTCAGATAACTTGCACATTAACAGTTACCTAGAGGACAACTGTTTGCACCACAAGATTAGTGGATTAACTGGTTCCCCAGTACAAGACTCCCAGGAATCTCATTTGACTTCAACGAGGAGTGAAGCTCGAGAGGAAGGGTACCTGAGGACATCTTTTAAAGAGGTCGGCGATGGAGAGGTAACCGAAACTCTTATTCCCTTAGGCTTAGGTGAGCAAGAAGTGGGATTAAATTTGACTGATAGGGTGAAGAAGGACGACCCGGAACCCCTTGTGATCTTTGAGGCTGCAGCTCAGGAAAAGACACTAGACATCAGTTCAAATCATTTACCTAATGTGATGGATTGCTTAGACACAAGCTCACTACAGGAGTTACCTCACCTGGACTTAGCTCAGTGAAGCACGGCCAGAGAGGAACATCCAGACATGGAAACACTTCCAAATGTTGTTATCTCGGAGTATACCAGTTCTGATACTCAGGAAAATCAGGGAATTGTTAGGAGCCAGAATATGGACTCTGATTTTGGTTCCAAATGTTGCTGTATGCACACGGGGCGCAGTGTTGGGGGTGAGCACCCAACATTGCTTAACTGATTCAGTGCCAAACAAAAAAGTGGTCATACCCAAACAGAGATTCAAGGCAGAAAATTTAAACTAGGGGTATGCCACAATTTTGCTTTTAAAATGGTTAAAACTGTAGCAGATGCATTGTATTACATATCAAATTAAAGAGAATTGCACAGGGAACCTGACAGTGTTAATAATTAATTGATAGGTTACAAATATTATGACAATAATGAGAGTTTTAGTAATAACAATTGAAATTAAAGTGTTAAAAATTATGAAAAAAATTCACTTACCAAGTCTTTATTTTATATCCGAAGCCGCTAATCCAGTTAAATTTAGTGAATTATATTACACACACCAGTTGTCTTCAAGAATATCACAAGAACTGCTCCATAACATGAATAAAACGCAATGAAATCATAACATTATGAAGTACATCATTTTCACACAAAATGGAAAAGCCATCATATTCTTAGTAAAATTCACTGTTAGATTTTTTTCAATATTATGACCGCCTTCTACATAATTATCTGAATACTGCACAGGTTCGTTTTAGAATCTATCACAAAGTCGTTTACATCACAATAACTATAATATAAAACTGTTTAAAACTGTGATTTTATTAAAATATATGAGGTCAAGAACCAGAAGATATGGTCACTTTGAATTTCGAAATATCAACAAACATTCTCCTAAAAGTTTACACGAAACCATGCCTGATCTGTGCACACGGAAGCACACGAAAGGAAATAAAATCTTTCGCTTTTGGAGTTTAAATAAGTGAGACACTAAAAAGGTGGACTGGATAGGAAACACAGATACATTAAACCACTATACATAAGAGGGGCATTAAAGTGGCATCTGGGTGGGAAATTTGGGTTACTTGGGCTATCAAGTGGCATCTGGCAGGCGATCATACCCCAATGGCTCGTGAATACATAACCTATGCAGCAAAAGATCAACTCCTGGCCTTCACGTGGCGGAACTGATTTTACTAACAGGAGAAGGGGCGACGGCGAGTTTCTGGCGCCGAAATATAATCAGTATGCTCTAGATGTGTATGCACGTACATGCATGCGCAGACACGTGTGTGTGTGTGTGTGCGTACACATCTACACTCAAGTGAGACCACAGTCTGTTCTAGCAAAGGAAAGGTGCTGAATATGGAGGAACCAGCCAGGAGGTGCACCACAGAAATCAGGATGCCACGCATTTAAGCAAAATGGAATATATCGACTACTGCTAAATGTTATGGTGCTCGCCCTGCTCTGGACCCCCAGGCAGGTGCAGTGCCGGGCCCTATGTCTCGAAAGGGTCCAACCCCAACTACTGGAGGTCTTTCTCAGATGTCCTGTGGAGCCAGGGGACATGAGAAGAGAATGGCTGGCCATACTAAACAAAGACTTAAAACAATGCACAGGAATGCGGAGGGAGTCTGCAAAAAAAAAAAACAACATAGAATTAGAAAACATCCTGGACCAAGAAAAAGTGAGCGTCTGTTGCTTGCAAGAAACTCACCTCAACGAAAATATAGCCTTCAAAATCAGAGGCTACCAGTGTTACCGATCTGACCTAAAGGACAGGCGAAAAGGTGGGATACTGACCCTTGTAACAAATAACATCACTGCTTCCCTAATCGAAGTCTACATGGAAGGGGCTGAGTATAAGACACTTAAACTTAAGACAAGCAATACAGACCTACATCTGATCAATTACTACTGTCCAAGTGACCGCCCACAGGCACTGGACACACTACTATTAACAGAAAAAATGCTTGTATGTGGCGATTTCAACAGCCACTCGCAGAGCTGGGGCTATGATCACATGGACCAGAGAGGAGAGAGACTGGAAGATTGACAGGATGAGAATAGATTCATCTTGATTAACAAGCCGTCCGACCCAATACTTTCTACGCGAAATCATGGCACACTACAACTACACCTGACCTGGCTTTTCATTCACCAAACCTGGAGTGGAACATTACACGAATTGTTGGGAAACAACTTGGTGGCAGTGACCATCGGCCAGTCTTTCTAACTGTAGAAAATGAGCTTGTAAGTGAAAGCAGCACCCTCTCTAGGTGGAACTACAAGAAAGCAGACTGAGCAATGTACAAGAATTGCACCAGCATACTGGTTAGAAACCTGAACACTGAGAAAGACATAAATAAAGTAGTTGAAGAGTTTGGGAAATGCATACTACAGGTAGCGAGAGAAACGGTACCAAGAGGAGCCCGTAAACAATATAAACCCATCTATAGATTACCTGCCATATTCTACACCCATCTTCTCGTTGGCCTTCCTCTTCCTCTCTTCCCGGGCATATACCCCTTCATTATTGATCTCTCCAAACTTTCATGACGTTTCAAGTGACCAAATTACTTCAAGTTTCTTTGTTTTATCGTCTTTAGTAGCCAACCTTCTGCAATGATCAAATCTTGTCTTATGGGTGCATTTGTTCTTTTCTGTATCCAACATATTCTTACAACTCGTCTATAACATTTATATTCAAAGGCATGTAGGCGCTGTTCAGCTTGTTTAGTAAGCGTCCAGGTCTCACAAGCATATGTTGCAATGGGGAAAATGCATGCTATTAAACATTTAATTTTTGTAGTTATATCTGCCCCTCTCCACAATTTATTCAGTTGTTTTAGTTTTTGACGAGCAATAGATATTGGTATTTTAATTTCTTTCATTGTGTCACCATTGTTGGCAATTAATGATCCAAGATATTTGAAATGTTCCACCATCTCCAATTTTCCTCACTAACATATATTTCTTTCTCCATATTAGTTTTATCTGTATGCATTATTTTTGTTTTGCTATGTTAAGATATAAGTTGTGATTGTCGCTGTTCTTTTGGGTGAATGTTATTGGTTTTTCTATACCATTCTGTGATGTGGATAGTAATACTATATCATCAGCAAATTGAATCTCTAGCATTTCATGACCACCGATATTTAGGGCATCATATTGTTCCTTGGTTATATTATCTCTGACATTTCTCATTATATTTTCGGCATACAGGCTAAACAAATAGGGAGACAGCACACAGCCCTGACGGACTTCTTGCTTGATGTCAAACCAATCTGATGTCTCGCCATCTATTCTAACCGCTGCTTGTTGGTCTAGATCAGTGGTTCTCAACCGGTGGGGAATTCCCCCCCCCCCCCACAGGGGGGATTTTTGGGGTTTCCAGGGGGGGGGGGGAATGAAGACCACTTCAAGATCGCGTTAATACAAGAACCGATTACTTGATTATTGTTTTTCCCTTCATACTTTACAGTTATGTACGTCTCATACTTCTAAAATTCATTTTATAAAGTAAATAGACCCACAAATCATGTTTTATGTGGATGTCTAGACTTGTTTTAGTATATGCTATTAAATTTACCTTCCATTTTTACTTATACTGTGTAGGGGTGGGGGATTTTTAGAAAGGAAATATGAAAGGGGGGGGGGGGATGACGTTCTGAAAATACGATGGAGGGCACGGGCCAAATTTTTTATAGGAAGGGGGGAATGACGTTCTGAAAATATGGTGAAGGGGGGCACGGGCCACAAAAGGTCGAGAACCACTGGTCTAGATAGAGCATTGTTATGAGTTGTACTACATGTGGTGGAAAGCCCATATTCCTCATGATTTCCCAAAGTTTCTGATGTTGTACATAGTCAAATGCCTTTGAATAATCCACAAAACATGAGAATAGGTTTATATTAAATTATCTGCACTTCTCTATTATTAAACGCATGTTTAGTATGTGATCTCTTGTTCCTCTTCTATGTCTAAATCCGTTAATCTCTTCTTCCATTTTCTTACGAAATCTTCCCATTATGATTTTTAGTAGAATTTTATTTGCATGACTGATCAGGGCAACAGTTCTATAGTTGGTGCATAATGTCAGGTTGCCCTTTTTTATTATTGGAATGAAGATAGTTCTCTTCAAATCTGTTGGCCATATTTCCAAATCTTTTTACATAATGCGTGATAGATTTGTATGCTTTCTTCTCCTCCAGAGTTAATTAGTTCAGCTGGTATCTCATCACATCCTGGTGATTTAACATTCTTCAGGTTCTTTACTACCCATGCCAATTCATCTAATGAGGATTCAGGTTCTGTCTCTGCTGTCATTGATTCATGCATCTCATTCATAACCTCACAGTCATTCATATCATACATTCCACTGCAGTACTCCTGCCGTCTTTCTAGAATTAGTCTAGATTCTGTTAAGGTATTTCCCAACTTGCCACGGATAACATTTAATTGAGGTTGAACATTTCTTGTGTTAGTAAAGTAATATTGCTTTGCGTTTTGGATCATGTGTTTGTGTGTTGAGACATGTTGTTGTTGTGTGTTTGGTCTTGTTATATGTTGAGTCATGTTGTTATTTTGTATTGAGTTTTGTTTTTTGGTGTGCTGAGTCATGATGTTCTGGTTTTAGTCAAGTCGTGTATGTTGAGTCATGTTTTATATGTGTTGGGTCATGTTTTATGTGTTGAATTGTCAGGTTCCTACAATCTAATGAATCTGGCTCGCTGGACCTAACATATGCGAGACATACACAAGTACAGAATGATTTGACTGGACACACGGTAACAGTAAGTTTTGATGGTTTTATTTGCACTTCACATGCAACACAATCTAATTCGGCATGTGGCCATCACAAGGTGAATATTACAATCCACTTTCATTGACCTTACCAAGGCTTTTGATACAGTCAGCAGAGAAGGACTGTGGAAGATTATGGCAAAATATGGCTGTCCACGAAAGTTTGTCCAAATAGTGCGGCTATTTCATGACGGCATGCAGGCAAGAGTACAGGAAAATGGTGAACTGTCTGAACCCTTTCCTGTCACCAGTGGAGTGAAGCAAGGATGTGTCCTGGCACCAACACTGTTCAGCCTCATGTTTTCAGCATGTTGATGAATGCCTTCGAGAACGACGACATTGGAATAGACATCAACTACCGTATGGATGGAAAGTTATTCAATCTCAGAAGGCTGAAAGCTAAAACCAAAATTAACAGTGGCACCGTCAGAGAGCTCCTGTTTGCTGATGATTGCGCTCTATACGCCAACTCAGAGGCGGACATGCAACATAATGTTTCAGCTTTCTCACATGCCTGTGCCAACTTTGGGCTCAATATCAACTTGGAGAAGACTGTAGTTATGTACCAGCCAGCTCCAGGGAATAATCACACTGTGCCGAATATCAAAGTGAATGATCATAGACTAAGTGTTGTGGACAAATTTACCTATCTTGGCAGCACCGTGTCACAAGCTGCCACAATCGATGTCGAAGTGAATGCAAGAATCTCCAAGGCCAGTGCAGCCTTTGGCAGACTGTACAAGAATGTATGGGACAGAACTGGAATAAGCCTGCAAACAAAGCTAAAAGTCTACAAAGCAGTTGTATTATCCACACTGCTATATGCTTGTGAAACCTGGACTGTTTATCAGCGACACGCTAGGAAATTAAACCACTTCCACACAGTCTGCCTAAGGAAGCTACTGAAGATTAAATGGCAAGACAAGATTCCAGACACTGAAGTCCTAGAAAGAGCATCCATACCCAGTATCCACACTCTACTGATGAAGAATCAGATTCGCTGGGCTGGTCACTTGACTCGCATGCCAGATCACAGGCTCCCTAAACGAATTTTTTACAGCGAACTGCGTTGTGGTAAACGCTCCCAAGGTGGCCAGAGGAAACGTTTTAAAGACACTCTGAAAATTTCACTGAATGCTTTTGGAATTCATCATGACACCTGGGAGGCTGCAGCCAGAGACCGAAATTCGTGGCGTGCATCATTGCGCAAAGGTGCAGTTATATGTGAGGCAACCAGGACTGCAAGAGCTGTGAAGAAAAGGCAGGACAGAAAAACCACTGCAGGAAATCCTCCCCCAGAGACGTCAAGCATTCTTTGTCCACATTGTCAAAGAACATTTCGAGCCAAAATAGGCCTTATCAGCCATCTTAGAACTCACGGCTCCATACTTTCAACCCCACTGGATGAAATGGATGGTCATCATCATTCTTGATGGACAAACAACAACATTACAATCTATACACAATACATCAATGCACTCACAAACGCAAACCCACAGCTACGCAGTCTTTCATCTTCTCACAAGAGGTACGAGCAATCAACATTCAGGCACAGAAACACAGGAGCCTCTCTCATACAACGTCCGTCGAGTCCGCTACCCTAGCCGTGTCTGCCGTTTCCCGCTCACAGTGCTTGCCCTGTGGATTCGAGCGCAGCGAGAATTGCATGCGTCACGCTTGTACTGGCTTGACCGCTGACGGTCACTCTCTCTCGTCAGCGAAACCTGTGAATAGGTAACTGGTGTTCGCCTGGCGGGCGTAACGATGTCGCGGCATAGCAATGGGGGATTATGACATCCTCCCCGCGCCTCATCCATGAAAGATTCTATCTTTCATGTGTAGTTTGTGTAAATTCAGGGTTACTATTTTAACCAAGTCAGAATCTTCCCATTGGTTGTCATCTACCTCGGCATAGGTTTAATAGAAATATATACGTATTGCAAATTATATATATTAAGTCATGTGGTGTTCAAACTTTAACACTTGCCAAGTATCACCCTCTCAATGGATGATCACGTCCGTTGCAATTTTGATCCAGTCAGACCGGTAGCACCAGCATTCAATGCAACTACCTCGCAACCAATAAAAAAACTTATAATATGTCCAAAGACATCAGGTTAAACTGTAAAACGTCCCAATATGAGACGAATTCAACTTTAGAGTTCCAACCAAACTTGGCAGGGATCTCTTATGTTGGTCTACAACTTCGGCAATATATTCCATGCCCAGCTGATGCACTCTTGGAGTGTTGACAATCTGGCAACACAATGGTTATTTTTATACATTACACATTACTATCTATTTCGATTTACCGCCCTTTGGTGTAATCTGTGACACCAATTAAATGAAAGGGAAATAATTTCAACAGATGTTAAACACAATAAATTATAATTATTAATATATTTCTCAGCGTCATAGCTTGATACTTCTTTACAATAGCGAAAAAATGTCGCTACTGTGAATCAGTTAATCAAGATATGATTCTCAGATTACACTACCTTTAAAATTAATAATACACAATTCGCGTATTTCAAATTCGTGTTTCACAAATATTTTACAAGCGTCATTAATTTTTAAGGTTTTGTTCGTAGTCTGCTAGATTTTTGTTTAAATTTCTACCTTTCCGGAAGTACACACGAACAGCTGATGTAAGCAATAGTTTTTCACACACTTGTTCCGTAAGGATGTAGGAATAATCGGAATGTCGAGTTGTTCTATTCGCTGGTGTTTTCGATGTTTCGTTGGACTTCTGGATTACGATGTTATACAGTGGAGTAACTGTCACAGTTTATTTCAAACACTCGTTCAATTCACACGGGATAAAATATTGCTGGATAAGTCCAGTTTGCAGGTACCACGGATAACTTAACTTGTTCAATTGAGGTAAGTTATGACCGCATGTGGCACTGTTCTTAGTTTATAATATTTACAATTAATACTGTTCACTTTCTATCACATACTACGCACTTATACAACACAATTATCACCTTATTTATGCAATACTAGTAATATCTACAGAGGGAAATGATCCCTATCACATTGATATAGTTGACACTCACAGCTTTTCTGAAAAAAAAATTCATTACTGGCTGTGCTGGTCTGAGTGTTTTGACACACTGCACTCAGACATGTGTGGCTATTGGGTACCATCGGGACAACGTGACAAAAGATCGGTCAGTGTGTTCAATCTGCCGGGAATGTGTCTCACTTCAAAGCTGTAGTCTTGGAGCAAAAGTGACCATCGAGCTATCATGTGGTTGTTTGGCACCCCAGATGTAATAAATGTTAATGGACTGTTGTCAGATTCTACTAAAAAATGCCTTCCAAGGAGGAATCTAGACAATCTCGTGATTGCAAACACTAGGGCGAGAGCTTCTTTCTGCGGTGTAGACCAAGTGCGTTCTCTTGGTTTAAGTTTCCTGGAAAGGTAATATACAGGATGTAAAATGCCGTCATGTTCCTGTAATAGTACCGCCCCAATCGCCACGGAGCTCGCATCTGTGCGCAGTCTGAAAGGAATATGCAAATTTGGCAATTTGAGAATGGGATTCTTTAAACTATTCTCAGAAAAATAGGACAATACTTTCTCGAATGCAAATTTTAGGCATTCGTTGTTTACAATTTTGTTTGGGTGTTCTTTTTTTAGTATGTTAGTAAAACTTTCAGTCAGTTCAGCAAAATCTGGTATGAACTGCCTGTAATAATTTAGAAGTCCTAACACACTTCTGACTTCTTTCTTCGTAGTCGGAAGTGATAATTTTAGAATTTTTGACACGATGTTGTCGTCAGTCGTGACAAAGCCATTAGAGATTTTATAACCCAAGAAGGAGATTTCTTGGTAGGCTATGTCAACTTTTGCAGGTTTAACAGTAAGTCCGTGCTGTCTGATCCGTTCAAACGTCTGCTGTAATGTCGTTATGTGCTCTGTCATTGTCTTTGTGTGTACACAGATGTCGTCCATGTACGAGATGATATTCTTTATGTCAGTAAGTAATAGTCTTGTCATGCGTACGAATGTTGCGGGGGCATTAACAAGCCCAAATGGTAATTTGCACCATTCGTACAGTCCCCAAGGTGTGGCAAAGGCTGTCAGATGTCTGCTCTGTTCGTCTACCGTTATCTGCCAGTAACCTTTTGTCATTCCAGTTTCGTAAAGTACCTAGAGTCTGTAAGTTCTGTTAGTAGTTCCTCGCAGTTGGTCATTGGTTCTAAATCCAACTGTGTAATTTTATTTAATTTTCTATAGTCTACACAGAGTCTTATTGTGTCGTCCTTTTTGCGTACAATGACTATTGGAGAGCAGAAGTGTGATTGCGATCGTCTAATGATGTTGTTCTTTTCTAAGTCAATGATTTCCTGATGCAGTTTTTCTTTGTAATGTAATGGAATTGTGTAGGGTCTGCATTTTATTGGTGTGCTGGAAGTCAGAGTAATGTGGTGTTGTACTAGTTCTGTTTGTCCTGGGTTGTTGGAGAAGATGGTACTGTAGTTCTGTATGAGTTGTCTGCAGCTGTCGGTCTCTGCTTGAGTTAACTGGGGGTTTATCTTAATGTCTTGTAAGCAGTTCGTCGTGTTTAGTGCTGGTGTTGGTATTTCGTCGCTTTCTTCGTCGTCTTCGTGGTCGATTATTGTTGTACTGGCTGCTGTATCGTCTTGTTCGTTGTCCCTGTTGTAGTATGGTCTTAGCATATTGATGTGGAATATTTTGTGTTTGTCTTTAACTTGAATTTCATAGTCAACAGTTGAAATCTGTCTTAGTACCTTAAATGGTCCTTGCCAAGAATCTGTCAGTAACTGTCGGTCGCTAGGTAGGAGAAGTAGTACGTCCTGTCCAGGTGTCAGCGTTATCGTCCTGTTTCCTTTGTTTGCGTATTGTCTATACATCGCACCAGATTGTTTCAGTGCTTCTTTAGCAATAATACACGATTTAATTATCCTTTCACGCAATGATGTTACATATACGTATGATGATATGGGTTTAAGTACAGGAGTAGATTCAGTCAACATGGAATGGTATATACTTAATGGGCCGCGTGGTTTGGCACCATAGACAAGTTCGAATGGAGAGAACCCAGTGCTTGAATGAGGGACCTCGCGATATGCAAAAAGTATGGCAGGCAAATAGATGTCCCAATTTTCGGGATATTGTTGGGTGACTTTGGAAAGCATATGCTTTAGATCCCCGTTAAATTTTTCTATGATTCCAGTCGAGTGAGGATGGTACGGTGAGTTGAAACATTGTTTCACACCTAACATTTTGGTGAAAACTTGAGTGGATGCCGCAATAAATTGGCTTCCACGGTCGGATAGGATAGTGTCAGGAAACCCTATTCTTGCAAATACATGGAAGAAAACTTCCATTATATCATTGGCAGTTATGTTTTTAAGAGGAATAGCTTCAGGCCAGCGGCTACATAGATCAATTATTGTAACTATAAATCTATTTCCTCTAGATGTTACATGATTTAGAGGACCTACGATGTCGACAGATATTTTCTCAAAGGGTCGACTGGCTAAATCTGTAACCTGTAATTCAGCCTGTGGGTGTTTCCCTTTTTTCACCAGTTTTTGGCAGATGTCACAACTTCTGCAATATTGTTTAGTGTCATTACAGAATTTTGGCCAATAAAACTGTGTCAACAATCTAGATCTGGTCTTTGAATACGCCATATGCCCTGCGAGAGGTATATCATGGGCAAGATGTAAGGCTTGCTTACGGTATTCTACTGGCAAAACAGTTTGCTCTGTGGTGGTGTCGCCTCTGGTATAGTACCTAGTGAGGATGCCATTTTTCAGCGCAAAATGCCATCTTGCATTCTTAGTTAACCTCGGCTTTTGGCCTATCAGATTAAAATACTTATATAATGAAGGATCAGCCTTTTGGGCTGTTACAAAGTTCTCCTTCATGGTTTTAGGAGGTAGTAACACTGGGCTTAGCATTTCTATCGCCTCAGTTTGATCAATTTGTTCTTGCACTCTAGCAGCAGATCTAGTTACTGCGTTCACACTTTCAATGATATGAGATGGTGGTGAAACAATTGGATCAATGATTTCATGTGATGGTAGTGCTGCATTAGCTAGCATACATTCATTTGATGATAACACACTTTCCATGATGACATTAGATGGAGATGATGTTACATTATCATCAATACATACAGATGTTATGGTGTTATGAGGCATATCATTCACTTCGGGAAGGTTTCCAATGATAACATCGCAACAAGGATTGGTTAATGCTGCGCATTTGACCTTCCCAGTGAGGAATGGAGTATCAATATATGCCCATGCCAATGGATACTTCTCGATATTACCCGAGAATGTTCTGCATGTTACGTGCCTGCCTGTATAGTCTGTAGGCACTATGAAATCTCTTTTAAGACCTATAAGAGTGCTTCCGCTGTCTCGCAAGACTGTAGCAGGCTTGCCATTCACATACCCATGGTGGATGTTAATTCTGCCTTTGGAATCTATTACCAAATTAGCTTCCTCATTGGCAATAGGTATCGAGTGGCCGCATGTTAATAGGCCATCTTCATGGAACTGATTACAGATGGTACATTTTTGTGGATTAAATACATCTATGGCCTGTGCTGAGTTCACAGGATGATTTTCAAGATGTTCTTCATCTGATGAAGAGCTATCAAACAAGGCGGCATTCGCCTTCCTGGTCATCTGTTTCCCTTTACAAGCATGACGCCAGTGGCCATACGCTTTACAGAGGAAGCATTTGGTTAGCCGTTTGAAGCTTCTTCGTTCCTTATCTTGTTTATTTATGTAGTTTTGCAAGTATGTTAGATATGCAGGATTCTTGTCGCACATCTCATTCTGGTGGTGTGGAAATTGGCAAAACCTACATTGATGGAATTTCTCAGTAGTAGGCTTAAATGTTCTTTGCCTATTGTAGGGATCTGATTTTGGTTTATCATAGCTAGCAGCTGCTACGAAATTTATGTCAGTTGCCCCACTAGCAAAACAATGTTTATTGGCTGTAAAATAAGCCGACCCACGTTTCTCAATCTGCTCTACATTCACACACTCACTCTCTTGTAGAAATTTTGAAAATGATGATGGAAGGGATGTGATGATTTTATCCCTGAGGATGAGATCTTTCAATTTGTTAAAGTCATTATTAACTTTGGCTGCTGAAAGCCATTTAGTAAATATATCCTGTACTACAGAGATGTAGTCAGAGAACGTTTGAGTAGGTTTTGGAGTTAATTTACTGAACTGTTCTCTGTAGCCTGCTTCATCTAACAGGAAATGTGACATAATTTTTGACTTTATGTAATGGTAATCTTTTCTAAGATCTTTAGGGATAGTCTCTATGACTTTCAGAGGTTCCCCTGATAAACTTCTCATATAAATGATGTTCCACTCAGATAATGGGATCTGGTAGTGGTCCATTAAAGTTTCAAAGTTCTGGGTGAAGGCTGCTATACAATCACCCGAGGTGTAATTTCTGACAATACCTTGGTACTTTTTGTACTGGTTTTCTTTTTCCAGTCTTTCAGATTTACGAGACTCTTTTGCAACAGTTGTTTCAGCTTCAAGCTGTTTGATTTTCAGTTGGAGTTCAAGCTCTTCTCGTTTGCTTTGAGCTGAGATTTCTGCTTTTTTCAATTCAGCATCTATTTCTGCTTGTTTAGTTTTTGCAGCTAATTCCAATTCTGCTTGTTTAGCAGCTCTTTCAGCCGCTCTGTCCTCGCGTTCCCTAGCCTTCTCCTGTGCTAGGAGGTGTTCTGAATATTTTGTCTCACTCCATTTTGTCAACTCGTCACCAGTTAACTTTAGTTTTAAACCCATCTCAATGAAGTCGTTTAGAGAAGACATGATGGAATGTTTCAATGAAAATGAATTCTCACACACGCAATTTTGTTATAAAGTGTTAGTAATGTGAACAATTTTTACAATATTTTTGAACTTACAGCGCGTGCCTAAATTTGCATCCAAAAGTATATAAAAAGATAATACTCAAGTGCTCTGGATACAATGAAGAATGGTGAGAACCAGGGCCAGGAACTGTAGGGTCGTTACTGCAAGGACAAATGACCTCTACGGGTAACAGTTTCAGGTGGCACAGAAAACCTGTTTACTTTTGGAAGGAAATAAATTAGAATCTATGTTTGTGTGATGTGTATGCTTGTCAAGTAAGTTTTAGTTAGGTTTGTATGGCGTTGAGTGTTATTGTTGGTCGTAACGTCGTCGTTCAACAATTTTCACAAGTTACTTTCTTTCCTGACCTTTCTGCTTCCACACGCTTTTTCCTGTACACAACTACTTTCACGAAGACAAGTTAGCCATGTTTAAACGTTCAACAACTATGATGGTACATCACTTACACTTAGATTACACAATCACTGATGTTTTTCCACGTTAACACCTTCAAATGTATGTAATTTACGTTAGTATGTTCAATGAGGACGAGCGCCCACGTTCACACATGTCAGGTTCTTACAATCTAATGAATCTGGCTCGCTGGACCTAACATATGCGAGACATACACAAGTACAGAATGATTTGACTGGACACACGGTAACACTAAGTTTTGATGGTTTTATTTACACTTCACATGCAACACAATCTAATTCGGCATGTGGCCATCACAAGGTGAATATTACAATCTATACACAATACATCAATGCACTCACAAACGCAAACCCACAGCTACGCAGTCTTTCATCTTCTCACAAGAGGTACGAGCAATCAACATTCAGGCACAGAAACACAGGAGCCTCTCTCATACAACGTCCGTCGAGTCCGCTACCCTAGCCGTGTCTGCCGTTTCCCGCTCACAGTGCTTGCCCTGTGGATTCGAGCGCAGCGAGAATTGCATGCGTCACGCTTGTACTGGCTTGACCGCTGACGGTCACTCTCTCTCGTCAGCGAAACCTGTGAATAGGTAACTGGTGTTCGCCTGGCGGGCGTAACGATGTCGCGGCATAGCAATGGGGGATTATGACAGAGTCATGTTTTTATGTGTGTTGAGTTGTTATTGTGTTGAGTCGTTATTGTGTGTGCTGAGTCATGTGGTTCTGTGTGTCGAGTTGTGTATGTTGAGTCATATAGTTTTGTGTGTTCAGTCACATTATTGTGTGTTGAATCATGTTGTGTATGTTGAGTAATGTTTTTTGTGGTGAGTCATGTTCTGTATTGAGCCATGTTATTGTGTGTTAAGTCATGTGGTTTTGTGAGTTCATTCACTTTATTTTGTGTTGAGTCATGTAGGTTACTGTGTATTGAGTTATGTTCTTTTGTGTGTTGAGTAATGTAGTTGTGTGTGCTGAGTCATGTTGCTGTGTATGTTGAATGTTATGGTTGTGTGGTGAGTCATGTGATTGCGTTTGTTGTGTCATGTTTTTGTGTGTATCGAGTCATGTTGTGTTTATTATTGTTTGTGTGTTTAAGTAATGTTCTTCTGATTGTGTTCATGAATAGTGTTGTGTGTGTTGAGTCATGTTGTTGAGTATGTTAAGTCATGTTACTGTGTGTTGAGCATGGTATTGTGTGTTGAATCCGGTTAATGTGTGTCGAGTCACAACATTGTGTGCTGAATCATGCTGATGTGTATCTTGAGTCATCGCATGTTGAGCCACGTTATTGTGTGTTGTCAGGGTGTTGGGGTATGTGGATGCAGGACATAGAGAGGACAAGGGACAGAACAGAGTCAGGACTACATAGATAACGACATACAGGACATAGGTAAGGACATCTATAGGATAGATGTGTATTGCCGGGGCCCATACGGGGAGCAAAGAATAGTAACACTGTTGCCTACCATGCACGTCGTAAGAGGCGACTAAGGAGGATATGGTTCCGTCGCCCTGCTACTGAGTGAGTGCGTGACGCGACACTGTGAGCTGTGAATTTCGCGTGGAATGCTTTTGCATCTGTCCAGTTGTTATTCGCGTGAACTGCATGTTCGAAACGATGACGGCCGGCTGTTGCTGGATTGACTGGTTTGCCTTTTCAGTTCACGAGTGCATTTTTCAGGAGACTCCTGGTAGTCGTCGCTGTAGCTACGGAGTTCGTGCTTTGTGCGGCGCTTTCGGTGGGTCGCCCTGCAGAAAGATACCGAGCCATATGGGATAAAACCCCGGTCAATGAAGTCTTTCTGGTGACTGCCGTTTTCATCGACGATGAACTGTATTTTTCTTGGAGGACATTTGTGTTGGCATTCTGGTGGCGGCATTATGCACAGTGTACCTGTGCGGGCTGTTGGCTTGCCGACACTCCTGTCTATTCCATTGTTCACATGGGGCAGTGAGGAGCATTTTGTGATATTCACTGGCACAGGAACGGAGCAATATGGGTACGACCCGTTGCCGTGAAGTTGGAACCGTGACTAACTAACTAACTAACTAAATATCTATAGGATAGTCGATAGATTAGAGACAGGACATAAGTCAGGACACAGAGTGGTTATAAGACAGGACATCTACAGGACAGTAGATAAAGTGGAGACAGGACTTAGGTGGGGACACAGACGTGTCATAAACAGGACACCGGCAGGACAGGACCGAGTGATAAGAGGGGACATAAGTTCACGGGATACTACCCTGAACAGACTAGACGTCAGTACACGGAATAACCTAGTCCAACACGGACAGACTGCAGTACGACGTGGCGACTAGGACCCCACGGGGATCACGAGCGGCACGGGGTCCAGGACTATGAGTCCAGCCGACCAGCCTGAGAAACGCCAGACGGGACTCAGACAGTTTCAGGGAAAGGATGCTTGTGTTTTCGAGAGCAAGTGTATAGCGTTGCGAGAGTGCCAGTTTGGTAGATAGCGAGTGTAGGATTTGTATATTTGATTGTGTGAGATTCGCGTTTGCTAGGCGGCATTGATATATATTTTGTTATGAATTTACCGCCTGTGTGAACATTGTAATATGATCAGGTTCGCCTGAATTAAATGTGAGAAATACCTTACGCACGACTGATGTTTTCTTGAGTGCGTAAGAAGCAGTTAAATGCCTGTGTGCGTGTGAGACGCTGACAGGCCAACTTGAATTGGTGTCAGAAGTTTGCACTCGAATGATTGTAAGAATCCAAAAGCCCGAGTTTGTGGACGGATGTAAAGCTGAACGATTGAGTGAATCCAGCCGGAGTGAGTGAGAAAAAGGCCATAACTGAATTTGAATTGGTGTCAGAAGTTTAGAATCTATTGATTGAATGAATCCAACGCCACAGAGTGTGGATATAAAAACGTAAATTACAGAGCATGTGTAAGAGCAAACGTGAATTGCTGTCAGAAAGTGGGCAATCGAATCACTTAATGAATTTAAAAGCAAGAATGTGTGATTAGAGCAAACTTGAATGAGTGAACTAAGCGTGTAAAACGAAATAGAACGTGAACGTAAAAAATCTGAAAGACAAACGATATATGAAAGGAAGTTGAACGAATATTGACTGAAAGTGAAAACTTATGTGCATTTGATGAATTGTTATGAAATTGACATGCATCATGTTTTCAGGTTGACGTATCAGTTGATGTTCCAGGAGCGTTGAAGACTATAGTACATAACTAAACACGACAGAAGACAATATGACCGACAAAACTCGCAAACACATATTAACGCATCTGATCCTTCTTCTCTGAAAGTGTGACTTGACTGACATTTTTTTTTTTTTTGTTGTCCGATATTAATTGTTGCTTCTCCGCACAACAGAAGTATGGCTGTTTAATAGGGATGATGTCAACTTCCCAGATACTATAATAGACTCGAGCAGAAAGTCATCCTCTAGTATCACGGTGAAAACCCAGAAATTTACAAAGATCAGATAAGTACCCTATTTTTTCGATATTGTATTAAAGTAGCACTTAATTTTTTTTATTGCTGTAAGTTGATAGCTATAGTATTGCACTGTGTTGTAAACATTGCATTATCATTATACATTTGTAATCTGTAAACATAACCTGTAACTATGTCAACATTAAAAGAGTGCATAGAGGCAGGGACAGATCTAGGGTACAGTGGAGACAAATTAGAATAATATGCAAATAAGAAGTATAAAGAACATACAGATAGAAAAGCTGTTGTTGAGAAAGAGGAAAGGGATAGAAAAGCTGCTGTTGAGAAAGAGCATACTGCTGCAGAAAGGGAAGAAAGAGCACAAGAACGCTTACATAAGAAAGAACTAGCAGAAATTGAAGCAAAGAACAAACAATTAGAGCTAGCTGAGGCTACAAAATTGAAAGAAAAGCAATCGGAAATTGAGGCACAGACCCAGTTAAAGATGAAAGAACTGGAAGTCGAATCACAGGTGCATATTGCAACTACAAAGTTGAAAAGTAAGGAAGGGGAAAATAAGTACAATAAATATAAAAGGGTAGTAAAACCAATCTGCCCAAGCGATTCCATTTCCGCATGGTCTGAGAACTTCGAGTTCCAAATGAAATACCAAGAGATTCCCAGAGAACATTGAGCCATGATCTATATGAGAAATCTGTCAGGAAACCCTTTGAAGGTCATAGAATCTATTCCACAAGAACTGAGGAAAGATTATGACTATATACACCAACGTATCATGCAGCACTTTTTGTTAGATGCACCAGGGTATCAGATACAGTTCTCTAAACTAAAACCCAAAAGTAATCAGACCTTCATTGATTACGTCTCTCACGTACAAGACATTTATAATAAGTGGCTGAACGCTGCAAAGGTAAATAAAAGCTATGAAAAGCTAAGAGATTTGATGATAACAGACAAAATCATTACATCGATCCCATCCCCTTTTGCAAATTTTTACAACAGTCTGATGTTCAATCCTTTAGAAGAATTAGAAAGAAGGGATCCGCTTATTTTCATCCAATAGGGAGATCTTTAGTTTAAGCAATAACGAAAATACCATAGTAACAGCAGCAAACACCAGACCACATAAACCATTTAGATTCAAAGAAAAACAGAGAGCCAGTGCTCCTAAATGTCCATACTGTAAATTTACTCATCTTCAATATGAAATGTGTGATTCGAATCCTGGGTACGCAGCTCACCTCGATATGATGGTGAAGAAACAGCAGGGTAAAAGAGAAACTTACCGGCGTGCTGTAAAATGCTATTTTTGCAAATCATTTGGCCATTACTAGTAGTAGATGTCAAGGTCGCCAAAGATTGAGAAGTGTGAATGCATGTACTGATTGATTCATCTTCTGAAAGCGAATGTGAGGAAGAAGATATGAAAGATTGTGAAGAGAATGCTCTTGCAGCAATTGATATCCTCAATTATGATAGATGTCAACATGTTATAAGTTCCACGAGGATGGGTATTTGAAATGCGGACATACAATCCCAATTGCCAATGAAAATGCCAATGCAGTAATTTCCGACATGGAAGATTAACCTCCCACCAGGGGATGGTTAACGTTAGACCTTGTCAAGTCTTGCTTGATTCCGGATATACGTTAATTGGTTTATGAAAAAAGTTGGCTAACGCAGAAGATTACACAGGCGAATTTGTGAATTGCCAAACATTTTCAGACAATGTGGAGAAATACCCACTGGCCACAGCTCGCATTTGTACACCCTTTCTTACAGGCACATTTAAGTGTGCAATTCTGGACGACCCTTGTACAGACCTAATTATAGGGTGTTTACCGGACCCGGTTTAAAATACTGCACGCGCCAAAGAGGAGTCATGCAGGGGAGGGAAAAGGCATATGAAAAGATAAAACACGTAATGAAAGGAACCCTCACATAAAGATAAGTAACAAGAACAGGCAAACTGAAGTGTACAAATTCAAGGGGATGAGACTGTTCAGAGCAGACAAAACAACATGGAACACAGAGTCTTTTCAGCACAATTATCGTGGACGCTATAAACAAAATTGTAGAAAACCAGACTAGGAAACCGCAAAAAGTGGCATACTAATGTAACCAACATCACAAGGAAAACACTGGACACAAACACACTGCATACACCTAAGACAACCCAGACACCGGACCTCCAACTGAAAGGCAGCTTACTCATCAGTCTGATTCTAGGCAGCCGACACAGTCTGACACACACGAACAGTACCACAGGTGTACAATGACATGTTTTCAAGGGACATAACAAAAGTGAGGAAATCAAAACGTAAACCTGCGAATATGGCGCACAGTCCGTTCCATTGCGATTGTAGTACTAATGTTGCTAAAGGTTACATTGACAGCACGGTGTTCTTACCAACTACACACAACACCAACTACGTGTCTATTGAGTACCAGATTAATTGTGCTTCGAACATGTGAAGTAGGGTATAATGTTTCACCATTTTTGTATGACATTGTGAATGAGACATAAATTGTCATCTCGTGTCACTGTAATTTAACACCTATAAATGTCATTTGTATGGAAAATTTTCAGTATAAGTTCGACAGGTTAAAATTGTTTGGGCTCACTGTGAAACCAACACAAGTGGAGTTGTCATTTGAAGAAATTGAATTTCTAGGCCATAAGATATCTAAAGGCCACTTGAGTACTGACGATAAAATCGTGACAAAAATTCTAAACCTCACGATGCCAACAACTAAGAAGCAAGTGAGAAGCCTACTAGGCCTAGTGAACTATTACAACAAGTTCATCCCAAATTTGGCACAAATCATCAGCGTATTTTCAGACTTGTTAAAAACCAAGTCAAAAATCGATGTACAGGGTGCTAATTTAAAGAACGCAATGTCGCAACTAAAATATTATTCTAGTAACATTCCCTTTTTGCGGCTCCCTAACAGAGATCGTTCTTATACCCTCAGAACAGTACGCGAGCACCACAACCATATCGGGAGTACTCCTTCAACTTTACGATAACACATACCATCCAATCGTGTACGTCAGTAGGAAACTGACCCCAGCTGAATCACGATATATAGTGTCTGAACTGGAGGCTCTTGCAATTGTATATTGTATTACTAAATTAACTAAGTACCTTGACGGAACACATTTCGTCGTCGAAACTGACAATTCCCCGTTAATGTCATCGAGAAGGGACAACCGAAGAACCGAATCTACCGTTGAGCCCTCATTCTCCAGAATTACTCGTTCTCCATCAAGCACATCCGAGGTACTAAAAACACTCTAGCCGATTTGCTTACAAGACCATCGGACGTGGCAGTCGAACAGATTAAGGACGCGACATCATCTCCGTCATCTGGAATGACTACATAGTTAATTACTGTATATAGTTAGAGTATTTTAGATAGTTACTTAATGACATAACATGCTATTGGTTCAACTGATTTTTATTGAAAATTAAAAAAAGAAATTTTTCTCTTCGTCATCTAAACTAGAGATTATAAAATTCCACATGTAGATAGAGTTGCTATAAGTTTAAATTCTATATATTTACAGTTGTGCAAACCTATTTAAGTACATGGTAAATGCAGTTAAAGGTTGTGCTTACAACAAAGTAGTATATAATAAATAACATTTTTCTAGTGATAATACTTTAAAACAGTAGTAATTTAATTTCCTCCTGCAAAATATTGCATGAATTCTGAATTAAATATTGCCATACATTCTTTAGTTTAGTAACAGAAATAAAACAGTAACATAATTTTTATTTAAGGGAGCGAACACAGTTCTCCTATATCTATTTAGTTTAGTTAAATTATAGTTCTTTAGTTATAATACCTATTAGTTAGAATAACAATAACTTCATGCAATTTTTGTTTCCCTTAGTATTGCTCAAAGCAATCAAGTAACTTGTAAATAATTGAACTGTATTGTGAAACTTATTACCATTACAAGACTACAGTAATAAGTGTAAAGCAAGTGATTAAATTAATGTCAAAACGTACTTAATTTTATTTCGAAATGATAAATATTTTTAATAATGCATTGAACAACTGAGTGAGCGAAAAGTGTATGAAAGGAAGAATGAATGCATTAAAATGACATGGTTGTAAAATAGTGCGATTTTTGGTGCACACATGAGTTTTGTTGTTGTTGATGACTTGTCTTTGTCTTCTGTGTAACACATGTGGGCGTGCAATGATTTTATAAGTGTTTACAATTGAAATTACATTGCAACTATGGTTATATTTTTAAGAATCTCAGTTCGGCGTCTCATCTAAAAATTAAGCATAAGCCTTCATTTGTGAGATGTAGAAACCTACCTGTGATGCTTGAAAACCTAAAATACACAAATTATAGACATACACCTATGTTTCGAATTAAACATACACTAAAAATAATTGAACACGCAAATAAACATTATACGAACATACAATGTGCAAACACCAATTTTGAAGTAAGGGAGATCACACTTATACAAGGGACAGCAATTGATTAATGGGGATTATGAGTACACATGTGAAATGTCTATTAACAAGCGGAAGCTAGATAGGTAAAGATCAGTAGACACATATCTTGAAGATAGATGTTGAGATTACATTTTACGGAAGCCATGGATATTATATTCATGATTTATCTCTGTAATAGGGGACAATTGTTACGGGGCATCACTAATGGATGTCAGAGAGGCGTTGCATTTTATGGTCTATAACCATAATTATAAATCAAGATAACCTTGGGTCGGAACAGCTTCCAGTAGTGAAATGCAGAAGAGTGGGGACTCTTAGCAACATGTCAAGAATGTTAAACTGATCATAGACCAGCTGATAGATACTTCAACAGTGGGGCATATCCTTAGCAATCAAAGTGTTACCTAAAGTAAAGTGGTGGACGAATTCCCACAACACACTGACAAATTAGTTCCGACTACTTTTTTATATGCATACACGACATTGAATCACACTGTCAGAAGTCGGGGTGGCCTCCACCTAGATGAAAGTATTATTCACTGGCGAGCAACCCCAAATAGTCAGAAACTGACTAGGGACAATATCTATATGGCTGAACTATAGATTAAGCCCTGAATATCCAACGTACAGCTCCAAGTGGCTCGTAATAAATGAAATGAACTGTGCTGAATATTCGCCAAGGAATAGGAAAAAGAAGGTTAGCTAAGATAGATTTTTAAGTCTAAGCTTAATAGTAATTGACAACTATCTCAGTCCAGGTTTTTCTCCCTGACTGCTCCCTTCCTTGGTGTCTAAGTGAACCCCCACCAATGTACACACACAACACGTATGCACAATTGGAATTAAAATATAACACTGAACTTATGAGTTAAAATACTACAACATTTAATTACTAATCATATTAGACATCAGATGTTATTCAAGAAGATGATGATGAAATCCTATAACATGATAGTGATGACAAACATTACATAACTTTATGAATGTTACTTGAACTATCTGGATCTGTGGTCCAGATCCCCTCTCTCCAGTAGGAACCAAAAAAAAAAAAAAAACAATTTGCTGGTATTCTGACGCCTGTCAGTCCTGGCACTACCTAGTCGTCACTCGTCCTTGAGATCTAAGTATAGGCGCTCTTATGTGAGAGCTTGACAGAAAGTCAAGAATGTGTTATATCTAGTTCTACATCAGTAAAATCCTAATTAATACATACACACATATACAATGACTAGTCTGGCCAAGTTTATCTTCCAGCTCTACTGCGTTCACCAATCTCCTTCTCCCTCCATATCTCTGTCCTACGTTCTTAGTCTGGGACGGGCTTTTCAATTGTCTCACACGCCTGTAATTATTACATTTCTGCCGTCCCATTGTTCATGTCGCTAATACCGACATTCTGAGTCGTACCGCCGCTCCATTCAAAGTTGTTTTAGCAGCTCACAGGTTTGGTAATGGTATCATAATAGTACCTGATCAACCGGGCCTACAAGCCGTGACCAGTACCTGTGCCAGGTTTTCGTGAATTACCGTGAACGCACGCCCACAATACACTGAAAAAGTTTAGCACCATATACCCTATACCAATTGTGGGCAATGTCTAAACCATTACACCTCTGCTTCCAACACAATCGATGGCCAGTGTGCCAATGCGCACATAATAGCATAACACTTCAGATTGGTAGGTTTGCATATGACAAATCAATATACCAAACATGAAATACACATAAAACATTAATTAAACTAGACATATTATGATATTTTAACATAAATGCATAATGCACTAGTTTGTTTGTATACGAAATGAGACGTATACACGCACAAAGAATATGTACGAAGCATAGTCCTAGCTTCGTGTATTCATATGAAGTTACAAATACATACATCCAACATATACTTCAACATTAGGCATATGAAAGTATTCCTACATACATAGTATGAAAATGCAACCAGGTTGTAGTAACATGATTATCTACAACTTCTGAGAAACTAACAAGTGTCCATAGAGTAACAGACATCTAACATGATAAATGAAAGTCAAAAGTCTGCCTCACAAAAGGTATAGTAAGAACAACTTGAATAGTAAGAACAGCCCTTATAGCAATAGGATATACACTCAAGTAACCTGAAGCAATGATAATTCTTGAAGTAACCTTGGTCAGATATAGACTGAAAATCAGTACATACAACTAAAAGGCTTAGATAGTTACTAAGAAATCTACATTTACTCTCTCTTCTCACCTGTTCGAATGTCTGACTTATTCTAAAGGGACCAGGTCTAGCACGGGTTTTTATACCAAGCCTAGAAGTAGACCCTCATCTCCCAGGAATTCCAGTCATAAATTCTTCCTTTATCTCCCCGTGGCGTTAATTGCAATTATCACTGCAAACTTACCATCACACACATTCCTCCAGTGGGGCTCTAATTGCCTTATCAGATCTGTTTCACACATCCCTGAGTCTTCCAGTCTGAGTGGACTTGGAATGTTTATAGCCCTATGGCTATTATCTCCACCTGGGTCCGGTCATAAATTCTTTCTGTACCACTAACCATCACCATAGCGTCACACCTGGGCGACTTTGAGTTGCCAGCCCCAGGTCAGTTTCACCGTCTGCCCTCCAGTGGTGTGAAATTATCAGTTTGACATGTAACACCTTTAAGCTAGGCTGGCTGGTTCACGACCCTAGTCTGACTGTCTGTGTGATTTCATTCTGGATTTATTGCAATTCCCACTGTCCTGTTTTAGTAGCCAGCAGCCATCTGTTCTGACACTTCACAGTTTAATGGGTTCCTTTTGCTACAACATTGTATGCCTCTGTGTGTGCAGGCCTGATTGTTCTGTCTTCCATTTCTCATCTATTGTTCTTTATTATAGAGAATTGCATTTGTTCTTCTGTAACTTCTCTACATGGTGAACAGAATGTTGTTCTGGGGTGTAAAGGCTGCATTTCACGACAGATATTCCCCCTTAAAAAAAAGTTTCTGCCAGAAATCTTTTGTCCAAGCACGCCGTACATCCCAGAACAATGCCTAAGCACTCTCCGTTCTGTATCTGCCTAAAGGTTTCCAATATTCCTTATGGCAGTGGGTTGTCCTCCGTCTGCATAAAGACGTCCCATTTCCATAATCCCAGGATACCTTGGATAGGTCCTTGTACCTGGTTTTCGGCCGGGATTCCATGCAATAGCTTGGTAAAATTGTCAGGAGGAGGTATTTTACCCTTCTGGAAAGATCACAATCAATGGGATACTTCGACGCCTCTGGGCAATTGTTTTACACCACTCACTCACGTGATCTAATCCTTTCAGCCGAGGATGTACCCGTAGTGAAGCCTCGCATAAGCTGGCCACAGCAAAGCTTGTCTCCGTGATTTTCCTCCATCCTTTGTAAATCCTTAACTGATCCATCAATATCTTCCTTTTAAAAGGAATAATGTTAAACATCATGGTCCCATGATGTAAATTCAACTGGCGCTTTCCTCCTTCAAAGTCGGGCGTAAGAATCTTCCCGCCTTGGTGTCGCGGTTTCTTCCCCTGATAATCAGTTAACGGGCTGAGTTTCTCTGCATTAGAGTTTCTTGTAAAAACCGTGCTAGAAATTGGAAATTTATTGTGCCAAGTTATCCTGCCTTGAGAAATAACATAGTTATTCAAGGGCGATAAAGTGGGGTTACTTTTGAATAAAGTATCCACAAATAGCTGATCTACTCCTATCAAATCGACCTGACTGAAGGGTAGATTAAGTCCTAAAAGTGTTGATTCCAGATCACTCTTGACTTCTGTTACTTCAGGTTCCAGTCGCGGGAATTCCCTGATAACTTTAGCTATTGAGATGATAGGCGTTTCTTCCTCCATCTTGTGCAAAGAATTTTCTTCTTTAGCAACTACAGACAATGTTGTTGCACAATATCAGAGTCCATATTCTGGCTACTAACTGTCAACAACTCAACTGACAGGCACTATCGGATACTTCTCCCACACCAAACAAGAAAACTTGCAAGTCGTGTGCGAGGAAAATAAATGGTACATTTTATTGCCGTTGGCTCGCTACACGCAGGTAACAGTCGCTAGTAAACACACAACATAAAGCCACAGAAATTATCTATCACTAGTTGCTAATGCCTATGCTAACTCTCTATCTATTTAGTTAAACACAAAACCCCTATCGCTACTCTAACGAGGTGCACACTACAAGTCCTGTCCTCCCGTCTGACGTTCTTTCATCCCGTCGTCACACACCACGCGGATCGACCTTGACCTTGGTGCGTGTTGCCTCACATGGCACGCTGATCGCAGACGTGGTATGTTGAGTGGATACTCAACTTCTCCGTGGCTACCACGAGGCGTGATGCTATCGTGATTAGAGTGCTAACTCTCTGAACAACGCCTACGTGTCTCATGAGGGAATGGATAACCATCTCCCATTACCTCATCTCCCCTGCCCTTACCTCGGGCACCGTATCACCTCCTGGCCTCTTCAAGATTGACTGCTCTTCCTGGCGGAGGGGATGCGGTCGAGTCTTTGACACACACCCATCCCTCCTGTGTTGCGTCATCAACTTTCACTCATTGGTTGTGACGCAAGAGGTTTCTAAAAAAAATTTAATGTCTCTAATTTTTTTGTCAAAGACTCTAGATAACCAGGCTTTGGGCACTCTAATAGACTTCTACTGACTATTGTCACAATGTAGCAGAACTTTACTTGGCTACTGGCAATCACCACAAACTTGACTGGGTGGCGTGAGCCCTCTTCTCACATGCTATATTATATTTATTAGAGGTATGTCTGAACCGGACCGTTGTCTTATAAGACCTGCCCTCACATAGTAAATTAACTTACTACCCATACAAAGTTGACTTTTATAGGGTCAACACATGAATTGCTTCATGTCCCCCCATATAATATTTAACAACCATTATACAAGAGTGTGTGCGACACGCTTTACCTACTTCGCTTCCGCGTGTAAAGTCCTATTTCACTGTTAAGTTAGTTTTTCGTTGTCTATTATGTCCCCTGACCCGAAGTTATCTCCCTTTGATCTAGAAAAAGTGTATGTAATTTATCTGTTTGTTTTTCTGGTTGTTTGTGTGTTTGGATGTAATTAATCTACTAATCTAACTTCTAACCTATGTTTCTACCTCCTATGTGTATGTATGTTAGTTTTTTAAGTGTCATAATTTGGTTAAATGTGGCCACAAACAGGTGTATAACACTAATTCGTGACTACATTCCCTTGTTATGAAACCCCAAAATACTGTAATCTAAGTTCTAAACTATCTTACAGACACACATTCACACTAACACATTCTCAATAACGAAAACCAACACTAACACAGACAAACATTAAAAGTCGCGCTAGGCAGCAGAAGAATTTGCTGACTGATCTCACTCTCTCCCGTCTATTTTCCATTCGCTCTCACTTTCACACTTCTGTCACACTTCTTTCATCCTTAATTCTGTCACACATCTTTTATCCTTCCACACTAATCCTTCCGATTATTTAAAAACCTTGGAGTGACACTGTACAGGTTTGGCTCAGTTTGAGAAAGTTGAGCTCAATGACTGTGTGAAAGTCGCTGCACGAGTCATGTATTTACATTATATTTACATGGACGAGAAAGGGTTGATGGTTTATCCCCTTGGTCTCATCATCCATTATATTATACTAACTACAACTCTAAATCCTAACATAATAATATTAATTCTATAAATATGTATTTAATTTGTTAACTAAATTTTGTTATGTTAATTATATGATATGTTTATATTAATCGTTATGTTTGTCTAATCTAAGGGATGTAATCTAACTATTTAAATGTAATTAATGTGACGTGAGTTAGGTACCTTAATTACATGGATGATGTGAACACAAATTATGTAATTTTCTAACACTCTACTAACTAATGTTTTTAAATGCACAAAGGAATTATATGAGTGATATTCTTAATCTAAATGGTGTAAATGATGTATGTTCACTTATCTAATCTTTTTATCCTATTCTGATGTAAAATGATGATATTACTAAATGGTAATTTATTATATTATAATTATATTTATTATACATACAGACCTACAAGCACTTGGAATCAACGACTGGCAAGAGAAGGTCCACCAGAGAGACGAATGGAGACAGATTGTATTTGCAGCAAAGAACCTCAATGGCTCGGAATGCTGAAGAAGAAGAATATTTGATAGGTGGTATGGTTTCATTAAGATGGAATGAACTGAACCGAAATGAAGCTAAGTGAAATATAACAACCTAAATGGTACTATTCCTATCAAACCTTTAATTTAGTTTGTAATTACCTATTCTTACGTCTAAATTACTATTCTAATTTAATTTTAAGCTAAGTAAGTGGGTTAATTACTGAACTGTCTAACCTATTAACATAAATGAAAACTATTATATTTCCTATTCTACCTCTAATTTATCACCATCTTAAAATGTTATCTTACATATCACAATAAGTTTATATACATAGTATTCAGCTACCTCAGGTAAGTTGTTGCCTTCATGTCTGTACATTGGTTTTATAGGCATCCTATATATACACACTTGGCCTGGGTATCTGAAATACATTGCACAGTCATACCCGTGTCCTATCGGTAGTGCACCTGTAGAGTTCACTGGTGTCGCAGATTAGTCTCTTCGTGTCTGAAATTATGTATTGTTCTGACACTGTTTTCTGCGCTTAACACACATGATACACCGGAATGGAGCTTAGTTGGTAATGAGCTGTCCTATTTCACACGGTGATATCTACGTTTTGACACTAACAATTCCCTGTTTCCTGAGCCTCCGAGATAACTGGAAATGTTTCCTTGTCTGGATGTTCCTCTCTGGCCGTGCTTTCCTGAGCTAAGTCCAGTTGAGGTAAATCCTGTGGTGGGCTTGTGTCTAAGCAATCCATCACAATAGATAAATGATTTGAACTGAGATCTAGTGACTTTTCCTGAGCTGCAGCCTCAAAGATCACAGAGGGTTCCGGGTCGTCCTTCTTCCCTCTATCAGTCAAATTTAATCCCCCTTCTGGCTCACCTGAGCCGAAGGGAAAAAGAGGGTCTGTTACCCTTTTAAAAGATGTCCTCAGGTCCTCTTCCTCTCGAGATTCACCCCTCGTTGAAGTAAAATGAGATTCCTGGGAGTCTTGTACTGGCGGACCAGTTAAACCACTTATCTTGTGGTGCGAACAGTTGTCCTCTGGGTAACTGTTAATAATTAAATTATCTGAACTGATAATTAGTGATTCTTCCCGCGTTGCAGTAGTGAAATTCACCTGGGATTCCGTTTCTTCCTTCCTCCCTATTTCAGTCAGATGTAATTCCACTTCGTGATTCTCTGAACAGAAGGGAATGTGAGAATCGGCTAGGTCTCTGCCTGCGACCTTCATTAAAGGTTGTCTTCAGTTCCTCTTTCTCTCGAGATTCATTTCTCGTAGCAGTCAAGTGGTTTTCCTGAAGGTCCTCTACTGTTAAACCACTATTGCCGTGGTGCAAACAGTTATCACGTTTGTGACTGTTTGAAGTGCCCTTGGCACGTTTCTTCTTCCCTCTTTTCCGCTTCGGACTGGGTCGAATGAGAACCTGTAGTTCCCGGTCCACTACCTCTGATTCTGCGGTGGGTGGCAAAGATGTCCCTTCCTTCCTGGTTGGGTGAAAATCCATATCTCCTACCTTATGTTCCGCTAGAAAGGTTAGCTTCTCCGCATTGACTGCTTCCATATGCGTTTTCTCCATCTTTACTCCTTCAGTTTTGCTACGCTCTTGTGCTTCAAAGAACTCATCATCTTCTTTAAACATAATTTCTTCTTCTTGGTCCCACCATTCTAACTCAGCTATGATATATGTTTCTAGTCGCTCCCCCTTTAAGCCTTCTCTTATGCCCCACTGTCTCGCGGTCTCTGAGAAATCTGCGCGCGCCTCCATGTCCTCTTCGAGATTCCGGTAACATAAGTACATAATTGCTAATGACTATATGCAGGTAAGCTCCTATGTATATATCAAAAATCAGATCTAAGCTAGAAAGACAAGAGTTAACTACTGACAGTCTACGCTATCCAATGTGTAGAGTTTAGCCTCAGCAGTGAAAGACAACTGAAAACAATATTCAAGTAGTATCTGGCGACAGCAGTGAAGTAAGTGTGAGAGATGTACTATACAGTAATCAACAGTAATATTTACCTAAATAAACATTAAAATGCACTGCATACATGTCAAAATGAACATGGCATATATTAGCATAATATTGCAAATCAGTCAAGCAGTTAAATCATCAAACACATCAATGTAAATATGATTAAAGTGTTCAATTATCAATAAATGATTAATGATAACACTAAATGATACATGATGGTAGTTTTCTCATAAGTTCTTATCTGTTATACACTTTTGAAAAGTTATATCTATACTCTGTAACTTCCTCAACTAAAATTAGCTACATTTGCTGATAGTCTATTTTGATGATTGAAGATTACAAGAGTTAACTTTTAAAAATCGTATGTCTAGGGTCTAGTAGAATCACTATGATTACTAGAATCCTGGTTCAGGATCGCGGACTGGACCCCAATCTGTCAGAAGTCGGGGTGGCCTCCGCCTAGATGAAAGTATTATTCACTGGCGAGCAACCCCAAATAGTCAGAAACTGACTAGGGACAAAATCTATATGGCTGAACTATAGATTAAGCCCTGAATATCCAACGTACAGCTCCAAGTGGCTCGTAATAAATTAAATGAACTGTGCTGAATATTCGCCAAGGAATAGGAAAGAGAAGGTTAGCTAAGATAGATTTTTAAGTCTAAGCTTAATAGTAATTGACAACTATCTCAGTCCAGGTTTTTCTCCCTGACTGCTCCCTTCCTTGGTGTCTAAGTGAACCCCCACCAATGTACACACACAACACGTATGCACAATTGGAATTAAAAATATAACACTGAACTTATGAGTTAAAATACTACAACATTTAATTACTAATCATATTAGACATCGGATGTTATTCAAGAAGATGATGATGAAATCCTATAACATGATAGTGATGACAAACATTACATAACTTTATGAATGTTACTTGAACTATCTGGATCTGTGGTCCAGATCCCCTCTCTCCAGTAGGAACCAAAAAAAAAAAAAAACAGCTTGCTGGTATTCTGACGCCTGTCAGTCCTGGCACTACCTAGTCGTCACTCGTCCTTGAGATCTAACATAGGCGCTCTTATGTGAGAGCTTGACAGAAAGTCAAGAATGTGTTATATCTAGTTCTACATCAGTAAAATCCTAATTAATACATACACACATATACAATGACTAGTCTGGCCAAGTTTATCTTCCAGCTCTACTGCGTTCACCAATCTCCTTCTCCCTCCATATCTCTGTCCTACGGTCTTAGTCTGGGACGGGCTTTTCAATTGTCTCACACGCCTGTAATTATTACATTTCTCCGTCCCATTGTCCATGTCGCTAATACCGACATTCTGAGTCGTACCGCCGCTCCATTCAAAGTTGGTTTAGCAGCTCACAGGTTTGGTAATGGTATCATAATAGTACCTGATCATCCAGGCTTACAAGCCGTGACCAGTACCTGTGCCAGGTTTTCGTGAATTACCGTGAACGCACGCCCACAATACACTGAAAAAGTTTAGCACCATATACCCTATACCAATTGTGGGTAATGTCTGTACCATTACACCTCTGCTTCCAACACAATCGATGGCCAGTGTGCCAATGCGCACATAATAGCATAACACTTCAGATTGGTAGGTTTGCATATGACAAATCAATATACCAAACATGAAATACACATAAAACATTAATTAAACTAGACATATTATGATATTTTAACATAATAGCATAATGCACTAGTTTGTTTGTATACGAAATGAGACGTATACACGCACAAAGAATATGTACGAAGCATAGTCCTAGCTTCGTGTATTCATATGAAGTTACAAATACATACATCCAACATATACTTCAACACTAGGCATATGAAAGTATTCCTACATACATAGTATGAAAATGCAACCAGGTTGTAGTAACATGATTATCTACAACTTCTGAGAAACTAACAAGTGTCCATAGAGTAACAGACATCTAACATGATAAATGAAAGTCAAAAGTCTGCCTCACAAAAGGTATAGTAAGAACAACTTGTATAGTAAGAACAGCCCTTATAGCAATAGGATATACACTCAAGTAACCTGAAGCAATGATAATTCTTGAAGTAACCTAGGTCAGATATAGACTGAAAATCAGTACATACAACTAAAAGGCTTAGATAGTTACTAAGAAATCTACATTTACTCTCTCTTCTCACCTGTTCGAATGTCTGACTTATTCTAAAGGGACCAGGTCTAGCATGGGTTTTTATACCTAGCCTAGAAGTAGACCCTTATCTCCCAGGAATTCCAGTCATAAATTCTTCCTTTATCTCCCCTGGCGTTAATTGCAATTATCACTGCAAACTGGCCATCACACACATTCCTCCAGTGGGGCTCTAATTGCCTTATCAGATCTGTTTCACGCATCCCTGAGTCTGCCCGTCTGAGTGGACTTGGAATGTTTACAGCCCTATGGCTATTATCTCCACCTGGGTCCGGTCATAAATTCTTTGTGAACCACTAACCATCACCATAGCGTCACACCTGGGCGATTTTGAGTTGCCAGCCCCAGATCAGTTTCACCGTCTGCCCTCCAGTGGTGGGTAATTATCAGTTTGACATGTAACACCTTTAAGCTGGGCTGGCTGGTTCACGACCCTAGTCTGACTGTCTGTGTGATTTCATTCTGGATTTATTGCAATTCCCACTGTCCTGTTTTAGTAGCCAGCAGCCATCTGTTCTGACACTTCACAGTTTAATGGGTTCCTTTTGCTACAACATTTTATGCCTCTGTGTGTGCAGGCCTGATTGTTCTGTCTTCCATTTCTCATCTATTGTTCTTTATTGTAGAGAATTGCATTTGTTCTTCTGTAACTTCTCTACATGGTGAACCGAAAGTTGTTCTGGGGTAAAGGCTGCATTTCACGACAGAGCTTCCCCCTTAAAAAAAGTTTCTGCCAGAAATCTTTTGTCCAAGCACGCCGTACATCCCAGAACAATGCCTAAGCACTCTCCGTTCTGTATCTGCCTAAAGGTTTCCAATATTCCTTATGGCAGTGGGTTGTCCTGCGTCTGCATAAAGACGTCCCATTTCCATAATCCCAGGATACCTTGGATAGGTCCTTGTACCTGGTTTTCGGCCGGGATTCCATGCAATAGCTTGGTAAAAATCCGGTAATTGTCAGGAGGAGGTATTTTTACCCTTCTGGGAAAGATCACAATCAATGGGATTCTTCGGCGCCTCTGGGCAATTGTTTTACACCACTCACTCACGTGATTTAATCCTTTCAGCTGAGGATGTACCCGTAGTGAAGCCTCGCATAAGCTGGCCACAGCAAAGCTTGTCTCCGTGATTTTCCTCCATCCTTTGTAGATCCTTAACTGATCCATCAATATCTTCCTTTTAAAAGGAATAATGTTAAACATCATGGTCCCATGATGTAAATTCAACTGGCGCTTTCCTCCTTCAAATTCGGGCGTAACAATCTTTCCGCCTCGGTATCGCGGTTTCTTCCCCTGATAATCAGTTAACGGGCTGAGTTTCTCTGCATTAGAGTTTCTTGTAAAAACCGTGCTAGAAATTGGAAATTTATTGTGCCAAGTTGTCCTGCCTTGAGAAATAACATAGTTATTCAAGGGCGATAAAGTGGGGTTACTTTTGAATAAAGTATCCACAAATAGCTGATCTACTCCTATCAAATCGACCCGACTGAAGGGTAGATTAAGTCCTAAGAGTGTTGATTCCAGATCACTCTTGACTTCTGTTACTTCAGGTTCCAGTCGCGGGAATTCCCTGATAACTTCAGCTATTGAAATGATAGGCGTTTCTTCCTCCATCTTGTGCAAAGAATTTTCTTCTTTAGCAACTACAGACAATGTTGTCTGCACAATATCAGAGTCCATATTCTGGCTCCTAACAATTCCCTGTGTTTCCTGAGCCTCCAAACTGGTATACTCCGAGATAACTGGAAATGTTTCCTTGTCTGGATGTTCCTCTCTGGCCGTGCTTCCCTGAGCTAAGTCCAGTTGAGGTAAATCCTGTGGTGGGCTTGTGTCTAAGCAATCCATCACAATAGATAAATGATTTGAACTGAGATCTAGTGACTTTTCCTGAGCTGCAGCCTCAAAGATCACAGAGGGTTCCGGGTCGTCCTTCTTCCCTCTATCAGTCAAATTTAATCCCCCTTCTGGACTCACCTGAGCCGAAGGGAAAAAGAGGGTCTGTTACCCCTTTACAAGATGTCCTCAGGTCCTCTTCCTCTCGAGATTCACCCCTCGTTGAAGTAAAATGAGATTCCTGGGAGTCTTGTACTGGCGGACCAGTTATAACCACTTATCTTGTGGTGCGAACAGTTGTCCTCTGGGTAACTGTTAATAATTAAATTATCTGAACTGATAATTAGTGATTCTTCCCGCGTTGCAGTAGTGAAATTCACCTGGGATTCCGTTTCTTCCTTCCTCCCTATTTCAGTCAGATGTAATTCCACTTCGTGATTCTCTGAACAGAAGGGAATGTGAGAATCGGCTAGGTCTCTGCCTGCGACCTTCATTAAAGGTTGTCTTCAGTTCCTCTTTCTCTCGAGATTCATTTCTCGTAGCAGTCAAGTGGTTTTCCTGAAGGTCCTCTAATGTTAAACCACTATTGCCGTGGTGCAAACAGTTATCACGTTTGTGACTGTTTGAAGTGCCCTTGGCACGTTTCTTCTTCCCTCTTTTCCGCTTCGGACTGGGTCGAATGAGAACCTGTAGTTCCCGGTCCACTACCTCTGATTCTGCGGTGGGTGGCAAAGATGTCCCTTCCTTCCTGGTTGGGTGAACATCCATATCTCCTACCTTATGTTCCGCTAGAAAGGTTAGCTTCTCCTGCATTGACTGCTTCCATATGCGTTTTCTCCATCTTTACTCCTTCAGTTTTGCTACGCTCTTGTGCTTCAAAGAACTCATCATCTTCTTTAAACATAATTTCTTCTTCTTGGTCCCACCATTCTAACTCAGCTATGATATATGTTTCTAGTCGCTCTCCCTTTAAGCCTTCTCTTATGCCCCACTGTCTCGCGGTCTCTGAGAAATCTGCGCGCGCCTCCATGTCCTCTTTCGAGATTCCGGTAACATAAGTACATTAATTGCTAATGACTATATGCAGGTAAGCTCCTATGTATATATCAAAAATCAGATCTAAGCTAGAAAGACAAGAGTTAACTACTGACAGTCTACGCTATCCAATGTGTAGAGTTTAGCCTCAGCAGTGAAAGACAACTGAAAACAATATTCAAGTAGTATCTGGCGACAGCAGTGAAGTAAGTGTGAGAGATGTACTATACAGTAATCAACAGTAATATTTACCTAAATAAACATTAAAATGCACTGCATACATGTCAAAAGTGAACATGGCATATATTAGCATAATATTGCAAATCAGTCAAGCAGTTAAATCATCAAACACATCAATGTAAATATGATTAAAGTGTTCAATTATCAATAACTGATTAATGATAACACTAAATGATACATGATGGTAGTTTTCTCATAAGTTCTTATCTGTTATACACTTTTGAAAAGTTATATCTATACTCTGTAATTTCCTCAACTAAAATTAGCTACATTTGCTGATAGTCTATTTTGATGATTGAAGATTACAAGAGTTAACTTTTAAAAATCGTATGTCTAGGGTCTAGTAGAATCACTATGATTACTAGAATCCTGGTTCAGGATCGCGGACTGGACCCCAATCTGTCAGAAGTCGGGGTGGCCTCCACCTAGATGAAAGTATTATTCACTGGCGAGCAACCCCAAATAGTCAGAAACTGACTAGGGACAATATCTATATGGCTGAACTATAGATTAAGCCCTGAATATCCAACGTACAGCTCCAAGTGGCTCGTAATAAATGAAATGAACTGTGCTGAATATTCGCCAAGGAATAGGAAAAAGAAGGTTAGCTAAGATAGATTTTTAAGTCTAAGCTTAATAGTAATTGACAACTATCTCAGTCCAGGTTTTTCTCCCTGACTGATCCCTTCCTTGGTGTCTAAGTGAACCCCCACCAATGTACACACACAACACGTATGCACAATTGGAATTAAAAATATAACACTGAACTTATGAGTTAAAATACTACAACATTTAATTACTAATCATATTAGACATCAGATGTTATGTAACAGTGAGGGATTCTAGGTTAGGAGTAAAGAGTTAAGGAATGCTGCGCATTCCTTGACTAGGGGGAAAACCATAGTGAACGTGTGTGCACGAATGAAGAAGGGTATCTAGGAAAACACACACGTCACTTGGGGCCAGCAAGAGAGAATGTCAACATCAAGAAGAGAGTCTCCATCATGTGTGCAGAGATAACACGATTCAGATAATAAAGTATCTTTCTAACAACGCGAAGACTTGTGTGCTGTACGATCATGACTATAACCTGTTTGTAGCACTGTCACACAGGTTGATTTGGTGCCGTGAATTTTTGAAACATGGGAGGTCGCGGAGAGAGAATACCGCCATAGAAGATGGTTATGTCTGGCGTGTCTGGAAAAGTAATTATTTTGAAACACAACAGATGAAAGCCGACTGTTGGTAGCTGTTCTGGGTTTTCACGGGATTCCTGATTAAGAAGGAGATCCATTTTCAAAGACAGCGCTAAAAGAAAAGGTTTGATTGATACTTATATTTTTTTGAAAGACTGATGTTTTTACATAATTATGAAATTAACTGGAGAATTGACCAACGAAAAATGCTATATTGAGATCAAGTAATGCCGTTCTGCATCAAAAATCAGTACAAATTATGAGTTTTGACCCGTGGGACTGTTGAAGGTGAAGTCAAGGTTATGGTGCATAATCAAAATCTGCAATACTCTATACAGTCACTTCAAGTAAAAGAAGGCATAAATGAAACTTGTCTCAACTCGGGGTTTGAATAAAGTAATTTTAAACTGACCATGGCGAGAGTCCCACATGAAAATAAGAGACTGGATAGCGTCAGCTTTAAGTCCAATTGTTATTGACTGGATTACGTTTGCGCTGAAATATATACATGAAAATCACAGATTGCTGCTGGAAAGTGAGTTTTTTTTTGCTGAAGTCGTGAGCAATTGTCGCTTGAGTGAAGGTGACATTACTTGAAGGGAATCTACAATAATCGAGCAAGTAATCAAAGTCTTGTTGCGAGCCTGAAATCGAGCATAATCAACGTCAGGAAATAATTGGAAATAATCTGACTTCGACTTCGATTAAATTATTAAGGAAAGAAATCCAGAGGCTCTTCGTTGTTCTGCTCATTTAAACGAGCTTGATTAGAGTCCTTTTTTATGTGGTGTAGGTAATTCTGAATCAGGAGGTCATTTAAATTCTTTTGTCAGAATTCAGGGTTGAAACAGGAATATTTCTTCGTCAGGATCTTCGATTGGAGGCTTTAATTAAGATAATTAGATAATATTAGAGTAATTAACATATTATGTATTGTTGCTGGGTTTGAAATTAATATTGTTTGAAATATTTGTATATTGCTTGATAATTATAAATTTTAGGATGGAATCCCAAGATTTTTCACAGGTACTGACTGGCGTTGGCGGGGCAATATCAAGGTTGGATGCAGTGTTAAGACAACAAAATATAAGCACTGATGTTGAAAGATTTAGTGGTCAAGCAAATCAGTTTAAGAAATGGATTATTTCTATTGAAAAACATGCATATTTAGTAAACGACGTGACGAGAACACGAAGGTATGAAGAGAGACAACATGGCAAGCCAGAGGACAATAGTTGGCAGAGACAGAATTTTTATAAGAAAAAATGGAACTGGCCATCTAATAGTGAAGAGCAGAAAACATTACGAAATCAATGGTTTGAAATCAGAAGATTGAGATATGCACTCGCAAAGGCAAACAAAGGAGAAAATCAGCATCAGACTAATAGAACCTTAGCTGATGATCGACAGGTATTTTCAATTTGTAGGGGTAGACAGGAAAGAGAGACACAGACGCAGATGATTGAAGTGGTAGAACGGAACACACAGACACAAGTTGATACAGTAGGAAAGAAAACCCAGATACAACCAAACAACAAGATGACGAAGGGAAGTCAAACCGACTTGGTAGAAACTCAGTCAAAGCCAACTGACTTGAAAGTGACGAAGAGAAACACCGTTGCATTAAAGAGAGACACGGGTACAAAAGTTAGACAACCCAAGACAGAAGACAGCAGAAAGAAAATTAGAAAGAGTGTTAGGGTTAGAAATGAAAAAACTTTGTATAATCGTGGATGTGGAACCGAGGAATCTTATGAATCTGAATCTTCAGACCTCACAGATTTTGATATAGAATGTACACCAGACAGAGATTTAAAAGGAATGAATAGGAACGATCCTGACTCGAAGCGAGATGTTTCCTCGTGCGGTATGGTTAGTGGTAGACAAGCAGGCAAATTTTTAGTTAGTGACTCTGCGGAACAAGATAACAGTATATATGGCAGAAAAGTAGCAAAAGCCAGGAGACGAATTCCAAGGATGGGAGTAAATGATACAAAAGATGTTTATCTATTAGAAAGTGGAACACAAAAACAACAAAAGACTGAAGCAGAGTTGCACACTAGAAGTCTCATGAAGGCATTAAGACCATGGTTATATAGAAATAACAAATACGTGTAACTGAGCTTGGAATAATTCAGATTCGATGAGAGTTGTAAAGGTCCAGTGTCGTATACTATTAAGAATCAAATTTCAGGGCATGTTGCACGTTCACATGTAGAACACTTAAGGCGGGATAATGAAGAAAGGGATGCAGAGAATAATAATAATTATTATTATTGTTCCGAAGAAATATTGTCGGGTGGACAGATTGTCAGACAGTCGGTATATCCAATGCCTATAGAGAATGGAAAACAAGTAACAACAGCATCTAATACAGCTGAACAAGAAGAAACGATACCAAAAACAGTCATGACAGAGGAAAATAACGTGTATGACGATTATATTAGTGAAGAGTCAGTTAGGGAAAATATTGAACCTCCATTTATGAATACAAGACAGGCAGTAAAAAGAAAGTTGGATAGACAGAAAGAAAAAGAAATTAAGAGGCAAAGGAAACTTAGAGCGAATTCTTCGAGTGAGGAAGAGATGCCACTATTTGAAAATTTGTTGAGACGGCAAGACAGAAAAATTAGATTGGATGTAGAAAGGAAGAGATTAGCGGTTGCTAGTAATGGATATACAGATGGGGAACAAGAGATGGATGAAAAGTCAGAAACTGATGAAGAAGCGGATATGAAAGAAGATAGCTCTCCTCGAGAGGATAGCGACATTGATGTAGATATTGCAATTATAGAAAAAAATTTGAGGTTATTAAAGAAATGGAGAAGTGATAGATGAATAGAGTGATACAAGGTTCTGCAGATGGCAGATAGAAGAAGTAGTTGGACACGATATTTTTGTGTTTACAAAAGTACTTGATGGAGTTTTGCTAAAGCGGAAAATTATTATTGGGTACTCAGAATATGGTATTGAAATTTGTATGTGTACATTGATTAATGTGTGGGGATAAATATGATGAGGGGATTGAAATGCTTTGCTCAATTGTTGGGACTTCAATTGTGTTTTATGAAATGTGAAAAATAAGTTAACTTAGATGGTTATTTTTACGATGTTTTGGGTTGATTGAGTTACCTTAAGGGTGTTTAAAATGATTATTACTTTGAAGTTCAGTTAGAAGATGAATTAAAGTAGTGGTTAGTGAAGTGACTCTATATGTATTAATGGAGGGGTATGTTGTTATTACATGTGGGGTATGCAATGTATATACAAGGTTTATAATAGGAGCTGGGTTGAACAGCGTTTAATGGGAGAATATGGGGGGAATGCCAGGTTGATTTTTGGCATTTAAATAACTGCATATTGGAAGAAGAAGACTGTACTTAACAGTATAATAATAGTTAGGAAGTTTTTTGTTGTTGAAGGAATGGTAAACGGGAAATTGATGATCTGAATAATACAAAGGCTAGCAGTTTTGGATTAACATAATTTTTTGATAATAACAATTATTATTGACGGAAACTGAAGATAAATTTTGAAACTTTATTTTTTGATAAAGTTTTGAGAATGTATGGGAAGAGAAAGGTGATTACTTCTTACTTTCTTACTTTTTCCTTATTTTTATTAATTTCAGGTGCGCACCTATACAAATCTAAACTAGCTATTTTTTTCTGTCTATCCTAAAATACTGAGAGTGTGAGAATGTGAATAAAGGGGGAAATAAAGGATAAGGAGAATATCTTCAGTTTTGTCAATCATAATTTAGATGGACGTTTTAAAGTTAAAAGCGGTTCGCTTATGGAGACTTTTGTATTGTGGGGAATTTGATGGAGAGTTTTGTAGAAAGTTTTCTAGAGAACTTTATGACGAGTTTTGTAGAGAGTTTCGATATTATGAGCTCTGGGTAGCAATTGGCTATGAGGAGATAGGAGAATTGACTTAGGAAATATATAGAATTGTTGTTATTGTAGTATAGAGAGGTAAAGTTAACTAATTAAAGGTTGGGGTTGAGATTTTTTCAAGGAAAAATTCTCTTTGAAGAAGGGGAGGTATTGTAACAGTGAGGGATTCTAGGTTAGGAGTAAAGAGTTAAGGAATGCTGCGCATTCCTTGACTAGGGGGAAAACCATAGTGAACGTGTGTGCACGAATGAAGAAGGGTATCTAGGAAAACACACACGTCACTTGGGGCCAGCAAGAGAGAATGTCAACATCAAGAAGAGAGTCTCCATCATGTGTGCAGAGATAACACGATTCAGATAATAAAGTATCTTTCTAACAACGCGAAGACTTGTGTGCTGTACGATCATGACTATAACCTGTTTGTAGCACTGTCACAGTTATTCAAGAAGATGATGATGAAATCCTATAACATGATAGTGATGACAAACATTACATAACTTTATGAATGTTACTTGAACTATCTGGATCTGTGGTCCAGATCCCCTCTCTCCAGTAGGAACCAAAAAAAAAAAAAACAATTTGCTGGTATTCTGACGCCTGTCAGTCCTGGCACTACCTAGTCGTCACTCGTCCTTGAGATCTAAGTATAGGCGCTCTTATGTGAGAGCTTGACAGAAAGTCAAGAATGTGTTATATCTAGTTCTACATCAGTAAAATCCTAATTAATACATACACACATATACAATGACTAGTCTGGCCAAGTTTATCTTCCAGCTCTACTGCGTTCACCAATCTCCTTCTCCCTCCATATCTCTGTCCTACGTTCTTAGTCTGGGACGGGCTTTTCAATTGTCTCACACGCCTGTAATTATTACATTTCTGCCGTCCCATTGTTCATGTCGCTAATACCGACATTCTGAGTCATACCGCCGCTCCATTCAAAGTTGGTTTAGCAGCTCACAGGTTTGGTAATGGTATCATAATAGTACCTGATCATCCAGGCTTACAAGCCGTGACCAGTACCTGTGCCAGGTTTTCGTGAATTACCGTGAACGCACGCCCACAATACACTGAAAAAAATTAGCACCATATACCCTATACCAATTGTGGGTAATGTCTGTACCATTACACCTCTGCTTCCAACACAATCGATGGCCAGTGTGCAATGCGCACATAATAGCATAACACTTCAGATTGGTAGGTTTGCATATGACAAATCAATATACCAAACATGAAATACACATAAAACATTAATTAAACTAGACATATGATATTTAACATAAAAGCATAATGCACTAGTTTGTTTGTATACGAAATGAGACGTATACACGCACAAAGAATATGTACGAAGCATAGTCCTAGCTTCGTGTATTCATATGAAGTTACAAATACATACATACAACATATACTTAAACACTAGGCATATGAAAGTATTCCTACATACATAGTATGAAAATGCAACCAGGTTGTAGCAACATGATAATCTACAACTTCTGAGAAACTAATAAATGTCCATAGAGTAACAGACATCTAACATGATAAATGAAAGTCAAAAGTCTGCCTCACAAAAGGTATAGTAAGAACAACTTGTATAGTAAGAACAGCCCTTATAGCAATAGGATATACACTCAAGTAACCTGAAGCAATGATAATTCTTGAAGTAACCTAGGTCAGATATAGACTGAAAATCAGTACATACAACTAAAAGGCTTAGATAGTTACTAAGAAATCTACATTTACTCTCTCTTCTCTCACCTGTTCGAATGTCTGACTTATTCTAAAGGGACCAGGTCTAGCATGGGTTTTTATACCTAGCCTAGAAGTAGACCCTTATCTCCAGGAATTCAGTCATAAATTCTTCCTTTATCTCCCCTGGCGTTAATTGCAATTATCACTGCATACTGGTCATCACACACATTCCTCCAGTGGGGCTCTAATTGCCTTATCAGATCTGTTTCACACATCCCTGAGTCTGCCCGTCTGAGTGGACTTGGAATGTTTACAGCCCTATGGCTATTATCTCCACCTGGGTCCGGTCATAAATTCTTTCTGAACCACTAACCATCACCATAGCGTCACACCTGGGCGATTTTGAGTTGCCAGCCCCAGATCAGTTTCACCGTCTGCCCTCCAGTGGTGGGTAATTATCAGTTTGACATGTAACACCTTTAAGCTGGGCTGGCTGGTTCACGACCCTAGTCTGACTGTCTGTGTGATTCATTCTGGGTTTATTTCAATTCCCACTGTCCTGTTTTAGTAGCCAGCAGCCATCTGTTCTGACACTTCAGTTTTAATGGGTTCCTTTTGCTACAACATTTTATGCCTCTGTGTGTGCAGGCCTGATTGTTCTGTCTTCCATTTCTCATCTATTGTTCTTATTATAGAGAATTGCATTTGTTCTTCTGTAACTTCTCTACATGGTGAACCGAAAGTTGTTCTGGGCTGCATTTCACGACAGAGCTTCCCCCTTTAAAAAAGTTCTGCCAGAAATCTTTTGTCCAAGCACGCCGTACATCCCAGAACAATGCCTAAGCACTCTCCGTTCTGTATCTGCCTAAAGGTTCCAATATTCCTTATGGCAGTGGGTTGTCCTGCGTCTGCATAAAGACGGTCCCCATTTCCATAATCCCAGGATACCTTGGATAGGTCCTTGTACATGGTTTTCGGCCCGGGATTCCATGCAATAGCTTGGTAAAAATCCGGTAATTGTCAGGAGGAGGTATTTTACCCTTCTGGGAAAGATCACAATCAATGGATTCTTCGGCGCCTCTGGGCAAATTTTTTTTTTTAACCCC